>CM032453.1:169055090-169172830 GCA_019049505.1 Pachyrhynchus sulphureomaculatus | reverse complement strand
TCAATTCTACAGTTGTTCAACCCGTTAATAATTGCCTACATTTCGATAGAATCAAAAGCCTTCTCATAGTCTATGTAGAGTTCGAAATTGTATTCATTGCTCTTCTCTAGGATATTTCTCATTGTCTGTAAGTGGTCGCATGTGCGACGAATCTAAAACCAGCCTGTTCGCATGGCTGGTATGTATCTAATTTATTTTTTAATCTATTGGAGATGATTTTTGCCAAAAGTTTATAAATGTGCGATAGTAAGCTAATCTGCAGGTAATTGTCTAACTTTCTGATATCTCCCTTTTTGTGTAGAAGTATAACTTCTGATATATGCCATAATGTTGGTAGTTTGCCAGTTTCTAGACACATGTTGAAAAGTTTGACCAGTTCTTGTTTTAAGTCCTTTCCTGCTTCTAATAGCATTTCCGATAAAATACTATCAGGGTCTGGTGCTTGGTTACGCTTCATTTCGTTCAGTGCATTATTGACTTGCTGTACAGTAAACCTCTGGTAGTTCTTCTGAATCTTTATTTTGTATTTTCTTTCTAGTCTGTTTTCTTTGTTCTTCATTGGGTATTATAGTAGGTGTTTATTTATTTCTGAGTTTACTTATTTATATATATATATATATATATATATATATATATATATATATATATATATATATATATATATATATATATATAGATATTCAATTTCTTGGGCTTTATGGTTCTTTTGTTTTAAGGATAGAGAAATTACATCATGTTCTAGTTAGAAGTTTATTGAAAACGTTTCACCTAATGTGTAGGCTTCTTTAGTTCATATAAAAATTGAAATTTTCAATCAATGTACATTGATTTTCTTTATGACTTTAAAATTTTGATTTTACAGGACTGTTTTGGATGCACAATTTTGTAATTATGAATATATAAAATTCTTAAACTTATAATACAATGTAAAAAGTGAAATAATAAAAATACACATAAAAATATACATAAAAACTTACATGTGTGGGTTGAAACGAAGGCACACTTAATAACCTTCTTTAAAAGGTATTACTAGGACGGTCACATTTTTCAAAATAACTTTAGACATGTATAGGGAACGAAAATCATTCCTTGGTTTATTTATGTGTTTTTATTTATTTACTGCTATTGAGTTATTATGAGAAGAGTCCGAAATAAATATGACTCAGACTCTTAACATCGCTTTTGTTGTTTTTCTCTTTATTAATACAAATCATTTCATGGATTAATCTTTTAAAATAATTTGATTCTTTTTTAAGATTCTTGTATTTTTAAAATCAGAGTATTTGGTTTTTTGAATGTGCTTTGATAGTGCTGTTGCGTTATTCTTATCATACTTATGGTCATTCAGTCTAGTTTTCTAGGTATTGTTTAGTCATGCCGATATAACAGCCGTTGCAGTTTTGACAAGGTACGGAATATATCAGGTTTGATTGTTTCAGTAGGGGTGTGTTGGATTTTAGGGTGGTAAAAAGATGTTTTAGTGAGTTATGCGTTTTGTCGCAAACAGTTAAATTATGTTTTTTGAGGACTGCCTTAATTTTTTCTGAAAGTCCTTGAATATATGGCATGGATATGTATGTTGTAGCTTTTCTTTGTTAATTTCTGAATTCTGGTTTTTTAAAACTTTGTTTATTAGATTAACCGGATAATTATTGTTGGTTAAGATAGTTTTTATTTTTTCTATTATTTCTGCTCTATATTTAGAAATTGTTAGTTTTTAAGCCTATATATATATATATATATATATATATATATATATATATAATATATATATATATATATATATATATATATAAATATATATATATATATATATAATATATATATATATATATATATATATATATATAAATATATATATATATATATATATATATATATATATATATATATATATATATATATATATATATATATACATATATATATATATATATATATATATATATATATATATATATATATATATATATAAATATATATATGGTTGTAATGATTCACAGATGAAGAAATGTGTATCATTCATTGTTGATTAATGTTAATCAGTTCGTTTGTTACATTCCGGGTGAAATTTTGCACACAAAATCTCACTTTTGGCTTCGGTTCTAGTAATTTGTGTTCTATCTGTTGATTGATGCATTTATTTTGTATTTATCACTTTCCACGTATTAGGCAAGTTTGGTGCGTCGTCTCTTCAGCTTATACATATGTTCCATTTCTCCGAGACTCTCGGATTGTTCTTGTCTTGCGGTTCTCTACGTTGGCTATCTGTTTGTAGCTTTTGGATGGTTGTAGCTTCTACTTGATAAAAATTCATTATAAATATATAATAAAAGACTGTTTTTAGTCAATTTCCAGTGGTTTATTTAAGAATTTGATGACGCGTTTTGCTGTCGATGCAGCTTCGTCGGAACTACGTTTAACACTGTCAAGTTACTTGAGAGTGTTAATTGTAGAAGAAGCTCCATCGACAGCGAAACGCGTCATCAAATTCTTAAATAAACCAGTGGAAATTGACTAAAAACAGACTTTTGTTATATATGTTTGCAGCTGTTGAAATCTATTTCGTCACCTGTCTGGAGTTAGTTTTGAAAAAGGGCGGATGTACTTTTTTCATGTTTGTTTAAACAGTTTATACTCTTCTAGCCTGGATTATATTCTTTTCTTAACATACAACGTATGCTTTATTACGAGTTCCACATGGTACGCTCTATATATCCTGGTTCTCCAGTTGGAATTTTATCTTTGAGATTTTATTTTCCGGAGAAGTTTGTATGCAGGTGATATGTTACGTCCTCGCAGAAAGCGCCCAATCCTGTCGAAAGTCCCTTTAATGTACGGTAGAATGACTTTTGGTCTGTTATCTGGGTCTTCATTCGATTATCTTCGTGGATTTTGTTGTGATTTATGACCCTATTTAATGTGGGCAGTTTGTATTCATTCTATTTTAGGGCTGTATTGATCTTTTCTAGCTCTTTTGATTTCTTAGAGCTGTCTGTGAGGTGCATTGACCTGGTAACTACGGTCACGGCGAAGAGGCTTGGAGGTTCTATTGGGATTTATTGGGAATCTCACAGTAAGCAGGAGTCCATGCGACGAGTTTATAAGACCTCTCAATCTCCAAAGAAAGCGATAAGTTAGTCGTGGTCTGGCAAGTTGATGGAGGAATTTTGCTTTTTTAAATATATAGTCCAGTCAGAATACAACCAAAACAGACCAAAAACAGAAATCGTCGGATACTGCTGCTTTTTTCTTTTTGAAAAAAATACTCGTCTCGACGAGTACATTAAGGAAAAACCGGTCAAGTGCAAGTTGAACCTGCACAATTAGTGTTCCGTACGTTGATTGTTTTTAAAATAAAATTTTTTGTTAGGGTGGTATAAAATGATCAGTGACTTCACAAAAGACACCCCAAATGAATTTTCAACAAAGTTTGTTTCCAATCTTTACTGAAAACTGGTGACCTTGATTTTTTTTTTTTTTATTTACCAAATAAATTATTAAAGGTAATGCACTCGTGATAATTTTCGTTCAATCTATACCCCATGGAGAATATTCCAGAATTTTTTCGAAATTTTTTGATAAGTACTTTTCGAGATAAGGCTCGGGACACCGATTTTTCGCGAATTTTTAAAAATAATACAAAGAAAAGTGCGCGCAAGTGTAATATTATATATATATTTTTTACTCGTGTTTTCACAAGCTTTCATTTGACACCACACTCCATGACCTAGTAAAAAATTTTTTTTTTTGACTTCCGACTTCACCCCCAAAACTAACCCCTCAATTCAAAATTTAATTCTCAAAACTACATGGCTCTGATGAGGCCATCAATTCCTATATTATTACCAAATTTCACCTTTCTATGTCAAATAGTTTCGGAGAAAATCGGGTATGACAGACAGACAGACAGACAGACAGACAGACAGACACCGAAGTGATCTTATAAGTGTTCCGTACGGAACACTAAAAAACATTGCGATCGCTAAAAAAATTGGGGCAACACCATCAAAAATGGGAGAAGTGGCCCATTTTTGGGTTTTTAGCGTATTTATTTTTTTTGCAATTTTATCATAAATTTATGGAAGATACACTAAAATAAATAAGTGTACTTGTAAACTGTAAACTAATTTTTTTTCGTTAACTCTTGAAGTTTGTTCCGTGGACATTAATTTAATTAATCCAAACATAATTTTAGCCATTTTTTAAATATTAGATATATTTTTCACTCCTCATAATATTGATAAATTTTACCGATTTCTGACGGATTTTTTAAACAAGTTTTTTTTCAGTGTACTACTACCTTACCTAAAATATCAGATAGTGTTCCTTAGACACTAAATTTTCAGTTGAGGTACTTAAGGACTCATTTGAACAATTTAAGCCCGAGAAATTGCCCATTGTTTTCTCAAATTTAATTTTTTTTTGCTGCAAATTTACGTTTTCCTTTTAAAAAAATTATTTTTTCTTGAGTTTTATAATATTTCCAATAATCAAAGTTTTTTTAATTATTACACATAGGTTACTGTACATGGTGAGTGGCTGAGGAAGTCATTTGGTCTATTTAGGCTGAAAAACTGGTCCGTATGAATCTAAAATTTGTACGTCATATTTTTAAGGTAATAGTATTTAATAAGATTTTTATATAAATAAAAAATAAATTAACCAACGATGATATTGAAAAGATTATTTTTTTATTGGTAATTTTATATGAATATACTAGCCGGGCCCGCGGCTCCGCTCGCGTGGACTTGATTCACTACTATCGTCACTGCTTATTCCTTATGTTACCCAACGTAATAAAATATCTCCCATTATTTCCCCTTATCTCCCATTATTTCTCCTTAGCTCCCATTATTTTATCTTATCTCCCATTATCTAGGCTTATCTCGACTTATCTAGGCTTATCTCGACTAATCTAGGCTTATCTCGACTTATCTCGCAATATTTCTCCTTATCTCCCATTATTTCTCCTTATCTCCCATTATCTCGCCATAACTCCCATTATCTCGCCATAACTCCCATTATCTAGACTTATCTCTGCTCATCTCCCATTATTTCTCCTTATCTCCCATTATTTATACTTATCTCCAATTATCTCACCTTATCTCCCATTATCGAGGCTTATCGCGACTTATCTCCCATTATTTCTCCTTATCTCCCATTATCTCATCTTATCTCCCATTATCTAGGCTTATATTGAATTATATAGAACATATGTATAAATTTATAAAAACGCGTAAATCGGATAAGTGGTTCTCAAGTGATAAGCTCACTAACGGACAGACAGACAGACAGGCAAACAGACAGACAGAGAGATGTTTCATTTTATATATATTCTAGATAGGAGATTTTAGATAACCTGGCCAGAGAACAAATGTATGAATTAAAAAAAAACACGTAAATCGGATAAGTGGTTCTCGAATGATAAGCGCACTAACGGACAGCAGACAGACAGAGAGACGTTACATTTTATATATATTACATTCTTTGCTACATGATATTGTTCCATGTTTAATGCAGTGTATTGCAAGAGAACGCGCTAGCAGCAAACTTTTCTCCGACTTGATTCACTATTATCGTCACTGCTTATTCCTTATGTCACCTAACGTAATAAAATATATCCTATAACCTGGCCAGAGAACATATGTATGTTTAAAAGAAAAGCACGAAAATCGGATAAGTGGTTCTCCAGTGATAAACGCACTATCGGACAGACAGACAGACAGAGAGACGTTACATTTTATATATATTCTAGATATTCTTTGTTACATGATATTGTTCCATATTTAATGGTTTAGCATGTTTAAAAAAAAGCACGTAAATCTGATAAGTGGTTCTCCAGTGATAAGCGCACTAACGGACAGACAGACAGACAGAAATACGTTGCATTTTATATATATTATATATGTAATAAAATATATATCTATAACCTGGTCAGAGAACATATGTATGAATTTAAACAATCACGTAAATCGAATAAGTGGTTCTCGAGGGATAAGCGCACTAACGGACAGACAGACAGATAGAGATACGTTGCATTTTATACATATTATAGATATAGATTATTATTATTATTATATAACCCGGCCAAAGAATACATGTATGAATTTAAAAAAAGACACGTAAATCGGATAAGTGGTTCTCGCGTGATAAACCCACTAATGGACAGACAGACAGACAGACAGACAGACAGAGAGACATTCCATTTTATATATTTTATAGATTATAGATATTCTCTGCTACATAATATTGTTCCATATTTAATGGTTTAGGCTGTGCTTGCAAGGGAACGCGTTAGTGGCAAACTTTATTCCGACTTCATTCACTATTTTACGTCACTGCTCATTCCTTATGCTACCTATCGTAATAAAATATAGTCTATAACCTGACCAGAGAACATATGTATGTTTTTTTAAAAAAAAAGGTACGTAAATCGGATAAGTGGTTCTCCAGTGATAAGCGCACTAACGGACAGACAGACAGACAGAGAGACGTTGCATTTTATATATATTATAGGTAATAATCAAAGTAATAAAAATTGTAAAGTTGATGATGATACAAGTTTAAGTAGTTAAATAAAATAATAAATTATGTTTAAATTGGTGTAGCAATGTATTTTTTATATTACTATTTTTTCAAAACATGAAACCTAATAAAATTAATTTTCTTTAAAAAAATCCTTTGAGATAAAACATAAACGGTGAAATCTGACTCTCCACCAAGTTTCATCCAAATTGGTGACCCAAATACTCTACATATAGTAATCATTTTATAACTAATAAAAATGATCTTCGTTATCGCAAATATGATGAAATTCAAGAAAAATATTATTTTTAAAAGTAACTGTAAATTTGAAACAAACGAAGCATAAAATTAACAGTAAAATAGTCAGTTTTTTCAGCCTGAATGGACCAAATAACTGTGTCAGCCACTCAACATGTACAGTAACATATGTATAATAATTAAAAATAACTTTGGTTACTGAAAATATTATAAAACTCAAGGAGAAATAATTAAAAAAAAATCGCGGCCTAAATTGTTTAAATGTGTTCTTAAGTACTTCAAAAGATAGTTTAGGGGTTAAGGAACATTTTCTGATATTTTAGGTAAGGTAGTAAAAAAAGTTGTTTAAAATATTCATCAGAAGGAAAATACGTAAATCGAAATTTTTAGTTTATTTTCCATAAATTTATGATAAAATTACAAAAATACATTAAAAACCCAAAAACGGGCCAATTCTTCCATTTTTGAGGGTGCTGCCTCAATTTTTCAGCGGTCGCAATATTTTTTCGTTAATGTACTGATCAAGACGAGTAGTTTTTTTTTAAAAAAAAGTAGCAGTATCCGACATTTTCACATCAAAATCGTATTCTGACTGGTATGAGAGGAGAGAAACTCCATTTTACAACCCTGTAAATGAGATAGCATTGGGAAGCTGTTTATAGTAACCAGGATATAACGGGATTAGAATACCAGTGAAAACTCGCTAATTCCTGGTTGCTATAAACGACTTCTCTTCGTTCTTTTGTTTACAGTGTTATAAAATAAAAGGAGGAATAATCCTTTTTAGGAAGAAAGTGTTTTTCTTCCTCTATTTAATTAAGTTTTATAAAAATTTACAACATAGAACCGACCTTTGAAATTAGACGTAATACCTCAATAATTATCGTTTAATTTTACTCATAAATTTACCTTATCGTAAATTTAAAGATCAGAGAAGATTTGGTTTATTATTTTCAGGAGTATCATACCGAGCAAGATTACTAATTTCAATAAGAACCGAAATAACTGATAATATAGACTTTACACCAGCAGCAGTCGAATTAGAACCGACCATAACCGATAAATGAACAATCGTACGGGAAAAATGAGGAATTTTTCTTATTTACCACCATATTGGATGCTTCAATGATTGACAAAAAATTAGGAGATAAACCCGTATATTTTGAAGTCAGTATTGGGAATGCGGGAAATGCTATTGATGGGCATAATACGTCAGCTAAGGAACATTATGATTCGGATAGCGATGAATTGGGTAAGTTTTTTTTAAATATTTTTGATTTTATCGGGGGATATTTTGATAAAATTCTTATCTTTTTACTTCCTAAACTGGAAATGCATTACTTCCCTTGCAACAAATCATTCTAAAATAAAAATAGAATTTCACGTTGACACACCAAAGAATAACTTTCTCCAAAGAATACAACTCGACATTTTAAGTGATAGATACCTAATGGGAGGTGAGAATCACAAAAAAATTGAACAGATGAAGGGCTTCAGAGATATATAGAACTGATCCTCGGCAGTTCCCCTTCTGCGTGCTATATCTGTTAACATTTAAAAAAAAAACGATCCTCTTATAGCCAAATCGCCAGGTGTTTTGAGCTCTCATTAAGTGTTAACAGGCTGCATTTTAGCACACAGGTGGTGTTTTAGAGCTAGAATATCACAAAAAAAGTTTGCTTAAATTTGATGTACGTTAAGTTATTTTTTAAAAAAAAAGTAGCAGTATTCGACAATTTCAGTAGTAGATCATTTAAAATATCGAATTGTGTTGCTTAGTTTTAGTTATTCTTTAGTATAAGTAAGCTAAATTTAGTTCTTATATTAGCACCCCTTTTTCACGAAGTAAACAACTTTACCGATATTTTTGCTGACAAAATTTCGGATTTAGGTAGATAATTTATTCTAAAAAAATGTTTCGGAAAAGGCGAGTGTTTTAGATTTATATGTTAAAAAGGTCATTTCGTCGTAGAAAATAAGACTATACTTTTCGTCTTTTAAAAAAATAATTAAATCCTTTTATTTTTCTTTCTCTTGGGTAGTCCAATAAATTAAACAAAGACTATATCTAAAATCAATAGAGAAACAATAAAACTTAAACTTTCCAAGCGCAGTAAAGTTTCCAACCATTTCGAAAACGAGAACATTATAAAATTGTTCAAGTGTAAATTTCGCAAGCCAATGTAATCGCTATCAAACGGGCTTGTTTTATATTTCAATCTTCCACATCGGCATCAAGATCTAAGGTTTACCCTAAGGGTCTTGTTTTTACTTTTTGAGGTAGCTAGCGGAATTTGAACTCTGGATAAAATCGGATAGTCAGGTAAACCCAATATCGACCCAATACTAAATTAGTTGGTAACAATTTAATCACGATCCGAAAATCTGTTCCGACGTGTATCTGCCTTTCAATTAACAAAAACCTACTTTAACAAATTTGTTTGCCTGAAAGCAAGGTAAAATTAATTGTATACTGTTCCGAATCACCTATTATCTTGAAACTTTACCTATTTAGAGCTGACTGATTCAGTTGCCCATGACTTTCACAATAAGTAAGGCAACTTTAACAAACCTCCCATGCGATTTTACCTGATGATATTTCCAAAAAAAATGACATGCAAAAATTTACCATATATACACTACCGTCAGAAAGTATTTGCCCACCTAGAAATTGCAATGTAACTGCCGAAATTTAATACCTAATTAAACCCTTTTATTATATTAGGTAAATTTAATTGTTCTTAACAAGTGTTCATCATAAAATTGTTTAGATAAGCCTTTTTGGTGAAATCACAAATTAAAAACCAATTAGAACAAATTTCCAAGTTTTGCGTGATAATCGTTTCGAGACGATTTCTGAGAATTCTAGTTGAAGTAAGAACTCATTTCAAGTTTCTACGGATTATGGAAATTCCTAGTGACATTTTATGATAAAAAAACTATGCTATACATATCATTGCCTTTTGGAAATTAACCATTCGCAAGCAGTACTTTGTCACTGATACAGGCTCAATTGTTTTGTAAAAATGCCAAAAACGAAGGATGTTTCCGTTGAAAATCGGGCTCTGATAATTGGGAGATATCAAGATAGTTACTCGAGCCGACAAATCGCGAGTGATATGCGGATGCCAGGGAGAACGGTGGATTACATAATAAAAAAAATTTTCTACGGGACATGAAATTCTTAACCAAAAACGTTCAGGAAGGCTTCGAAAAATGACGCCCGCTGAAGACAGAGCTGTAACAATGTCCAGCAGACGTAATCACCGCCTAACCACACCAGAAATCACGGCTCAAGTAAACCTGGAGCAGCCCATCCCCATCAGCGTGACAACCGTGAAGAAACAGGTTAGCAGAAGGTAGACTACACGGGAGAGTTGCAGTGAGGAAACCACTTCTTAGGCAAGTGAATAAACGTAAACGGTTAGAATGGGCCCGAGAACATGAAAATTGGACATCAGAACAATGGAATTCCGTACTTTGAAACGACGAATCTAAATTCGAAATTTTCGGTTCAAATCGACGATACTTGCGGCGGTCAGCTGGAGAGAGCATGTTGGAGGCCTGTCAGTTGTCTACAGTAAAACATGGTGGAGGATCAGTAATGATTTCAGGTTGTTTTGGCAACGGTAAAGTTGGAAAAATCTTTAGGACAGAAGGAATTATGCGAAAAGAATAGTATCAAGAAATTTTGCTAACTCAAATGCTTCCTTCTGGAAGAGATATTTTTCAGGAAAAATTTATTTCTCAGCATAACGACGACCCTAAACATTGTGAATTTTGGATGGTTGTAGCTTCTACTTGATGGAAATTCATTATAAATATATAATAAAAGACTGTTTTTAGTCAATTTCCACTGGTTTATTTAAATTGCGATGACGCGTTTCGCTGTCGATGCAGCTTCTTCAGATCTACATTTTACACTGTCAAGTTAGGTTTAATATTCACAGTTTTATATAATTTCTTAATTATAATATTACACCTAATTAAATTACATTGATAGTATTGGGAAATCCACACAGATTTGGAGTTAGGATAATAAATTCAATAATGGTGAATTGCTTAAATCTACCTGGTCGTTGATTAAAGTACCTGTAGTCCTTAATCGATTTATTTGCATTGTCTCTAAAAGGTTTAGTTTTAAACCTTTTTGTTGGGTGTGTAAAATTTTGAAATTTTTTTTAAATGTGTGATTTTCTGTTAAAAGATGATTAGCATATGTTGAATTAGATTTTCTATGGATGAAACTTTTTTCGTATTCGGTAATTCTTTGTCTAAATGTACCTCCAGTTTGTCCGATGTATGTTTTAGGACATGACCCACATGTTAATTGATAAACCCCTGATTTATTGTCTTTATGATTTGTGGTTTGTAGTTTTTAAGATATTTCCCTATAGTATTGTTAATCTTGTAAGCTATGTTGATATTTTTTTGATTTAAAAATTTCCCCAGTTTTTCCGTTGGTTTGCCGAAATAGGTTAAGTATTTAAAAGTGGTATTTCTGTCCTTAAAACGTGGGTATATTTCTGAGATTGCCTTGTTTCTAAGTTTTTTCCTAACGATACTATTGATTAAAGTAACCGAATAACCGTTGTTAACGGCTACTTGTTTTATGTAGTTTAATTCTTTAGTAAAATTTTCTTCTGATAAGGGGATATTAGTTAGTCTATGTATAAAACTATGATAAGCTGCAAGTTTATGATGGTTCGGGTGGTGAGAACTTTTGTGAATTGTGGTATTTGTATGACAAGGTTTGTGATATATTGCAAATTCATGTTTTTTTCATGGCTTTACTGATTGTTAAGTCTAGGAAATTGATTTTCCCTTCGACTTCTTCTTCCATTGTAAAACTGATATTCCTATGTAAAGAATTAATATACTGTAACAAGTGAGTTAATTGTCTGTCCGTCCTGTAAAGCATACAATTATATCGTCTACGTATCGATACCAGTATAGACAATTATTACTATTGTTATTATGGTTGTTAAATATCATTGTTTCAATACTGTCTATGAAAATTTCGGGAAGTAATGGACTTAATGGACTCCCCATAATTAACCCTTCCTTACTATTGTAGAATGTATTATTAAATGAAAATAATTTTGCCTTAGGCAAGTTCTTAATAAATTAATTATGTCCATTTTTATAACTTCAATTACTTTGTTTTTTGTTAATAGGTTCTCTATTGTTTCGTCTGGGGGAACACTTGGAAATAAGTTTTTGACATCGAAAGAGACTAATTTAGAATTATTTGGTATTGTTATATTCTTAACTTTATTCACGAATGAGTTTTTGATACTATATTTAGGTTCAAAAATTTGTTAAATCAATTAAAAAGGATTACGTCTTATATGCTGGAGCAGACATGTAGGAAACAACTGGTCTGATTGGGTGGTCAAGTTTGTGTAGTTTTTTATGAGTGAATAAAGTTGTGGGATTTGGGGATTCATATTTATCAATTTAATTTTATCTTTATCGTGAATGATACTTTTAGCCTGTTCAATTTGTTGTTTTATTTCTTTTTGAAAAATGTTTGTTGGATCTTTATTTAAAATTTCGTATTTTCCTGTTTTGAAAAAATCTAACGTTTTATTAATATAGTCGATTTTGTCTATTGCTATTACTGTGTTACTTTTGTCTGCTTTGGTAAAGATTACATCATTTTGTTTTGCTTTACTCTGAATTGTTTTTATTGTCCTTAAGTCTTGGTTGATGTTGTTAGTGTTAGATATGAATTTTTTTTTTTTTAATAATTTCAGCTGTTTGAAAATTTTTGATAATATGTTGTTAGGACTATCTTTCAAGGCAATCTCAGTATCAATACCTAATGTCTCCGATTCTTTGATATTGAAGTTAGTTTGAATATTGTGTTTGAAACCCTTTGTTAGAAGATTTTTTTTCCTTGTCCAAAAAAGGTGTGTTGGAAATGTTAATAAATCGATTAAAGAATTGATGATCAGTAAAAAATTCTTTTTCTTTCTTATTTTGTGTTGTTAATTACGTTTTTGTTGAATGAAATACTGTAGTTTATTATATTGTTTCAAATATTTTTTATGTATTATTGATTTTACTTTTTCACGTGTATTAGAATCTAGGACCATAAATTCTATAAAATTTAGTTTAAATAATAATTCTGTGTGGATTACCTTCAGATACATGTTATATGAGTCTCTAATGCTGTACTGGATTTTTTCTCTCTGTGTATATCCATTTTCTTTTGGCGAGTATAACTGCTTCTTTGGCTGCTTTGCTGGTGTTGTGAGTTTTAAGATTTATATACTTAGGTGTTACTTGGTTTTGGAGGCACTGATTGAAAAACCAAATATTTTGCGTAGTTGTTGCACATTTTAGAAGTAACTTGAAGTAGTTTGAAGCTAGAAAGCTTATATCAGCTTGTTTCAAATTTTGGATGGTTGTAGCTTCTACTTGATGGAAATTCATTATAAATATATAATAAAAGACTGTTTTTAGTCAATTTCCACTGGTTTATTTAAATAGCGATGACGCGTTTCGCTGTCGATGCAGCTTCTTCAGATCTACATTTTACACTGTAAAGTTAGGTTTAATATTCACAGTTTTATATAATTTCTTAATTATAATATTACACCTAATTAATTACATTGATGGAATTGGAAAATCCACACAGATTTGGAGTTAGGAGAATAAATTCAATAATGGTGAATTGCTTAAATCTACCTGGTCGTTTGAGTAAAGTACCTGTAGCCCTTAATCGATTTATTTGCATTGTCTCTAAAAGGTTTAGTTTTTAAACCTTTTTGTTGGGTGTGTAAAAATTTTCAAATTCTTGTTAAATGTGTGATTTTCTGTTAAAAGATGATTAGCATATGTTGAATTAGATTTTCTATGGATGAAACTTTTTTCGTGTTCTGTAATTCTTTGCCTAAATGTACGTCCAGTTTGTCCGATATATGTTTTAGGACATGACCCACATGTTAATTGATAAACCCCTGATTTATTGTCTTTATTGATTTGTGGTTTATAGTTTTTAAAATATTTCCCTATAGTATTGTTAGTCTTGTAAGCTATGTTGATATTTTTTTGATTGGGGAAATTTTTAAATCAAAAAAATATCAACATAGCATACAAGACTAACAATACTATAGGGAAATATCTTATAAACTACAAACCACAAATCAATAAAGACAATAAATCAGGGGTTTATCAATTAACATGTGGGTCATGTCCTAAAACATACATCGGACAAACTGGACGTACATTTAGACAAAGAATTACAGAACACGAAATCCATAGAAAATCTAATTCAACATATGCTAATCATCTTGTAACAGAAAATCACACATTTAACAAGAATTTCAAAATTTTACACACACAACAAAAAGGTTTAAAACTAAACCTTTTAGAGACAATGCAAATAAATCGATTAAGGACTACAGGTACTTTACTCAATGACCAGGTAGATTTAAGCAATTCACCATTATTGAATTTATTCTCCTAACTCCAAGTCTGTGTGGATTTCCCAATACTATCAATGTAATTTAATTAGGCGTAATATTATAATTAAGAAATTATATAAAAGTGTGAATATTAAACCTAACTTGACAGTGTAAAATGTAGATCTGAAGAAGCTGCATCGACAGCGAAACGCGTCATCGCAATTTAAATAAACCAGTGGAAATTGACTAAAAACAGTCTTTTATTATATACTAAACATTGTGCTAAACAAATTAAAAAACTTTTGAAGCAATGGAAATCCAATGACGTCCTGGAAGTGACAATCACCCGACTTGAACCCCAACGAATTGCTGTGGGAACATTTGAACAGGTATGTTCAAAAACTCAATTCAACATCAGAAAATCACTAGTGGGAACTTTTACAAGCAGAATGGGTTAAAATAACCGAAGAAACTCTGAAAAAACTACTGGACAGAACGCCGACCTCTGTAAAGCGGTAATTAAAAACAAATGAGGTCACATAGAAAAATCCTGGAAAATCATGAATATTTTTTTGATTTTCTAGACTAAATAATGTGAAAATAAATAATAATTCATTAAAGTTATAAAAAATGTATATTATCTGGGTTTTTGTTGTTTTGGGACTGAAATAACTAGGTGGGCAAATACTTTCTGACGGCAGTGTACGTCCCTAGTATTTTTTTGTCATAAAATTTCAAGTCTGACAACACTAGTAGCAGCCTTGTTCAGTCTAGGTGCATTCTTCTAGATTTCACTTCACTACTGGTCAAGTTTCTGAACATGAACTGTAATAGGAATATTCGCGTGCCATTTTCATGACAGTCATCGCGAAAAATCAATAAATTCGAACAGTATAGAAAATAATTTATTAAGATAAGTTTTATTAAAGCATTATAAATCTAAAAAATGTAATTTTTATAGACACTGTTACATCTGACACAGCTTCTTGGCAAAGTACTACGAGCCCTGCCAAACCAATGACTCATGACAAGATCTACTATTTTTTACCATACTGGGACAATAAGCCTTGTATGCATATAAGATCTGTGTGGCCAGACTACAGAAGAAGAATGTACAACTCTAATATAATTTGTAAAATTGCTGAGAAATTGGTAAGTTAAAAAACACTCTTAGTTTTATTGTGCTGTTTTATACGTGATCGGTATTCACATCATAAAACGAATAAAGAAATAACATTCGACTCGTCAAAACAAAATTAAAGCCAAGCTAGAACGAACATTAATTTTATTTTTGTACATACAGTTTGTCAGAATTCTATCTAGATAGATATTTTCGCAAAATGGCAACTTTCTATTCAATTAAGATTACACGAAGCGATGTCGAATGATTTTCTTTTTTATTTCTGTGTTCCTGGATTTTGTCCTTTGGACTTCCTAACGTATTTTTAAGTTGTCTAATGACTTTCAGACTAACGTGAGGTTTGAAATAATTCGTATTATTAATGACGTGTTAAATATGTTGAAATTTTATATCTAACTGAAATTTAAACTTATCCATTGATCCGAGCTACACTTATTAATAATTCCGGGTTTCAATCCGGTCGTCTAACAATGAATTTGCACGACGTTTCGCCAAAATCTCATTCGGCATTGTCAAGGTCTCTTGCTGCTACTGCTACTCGATACTGTGATCTTGCTGCTGCTGCCGTTCGAAGCTAACTCAGTTAACTCTCAGTAGTAACTCCGTTAGCTTCTAGCGGCAGCAGCAACAAGATCACAGTAGCAGCAGCGGCAAAAGTACTTGAAAATGCCAAATGGGATTTTGGCGAAACGTCGTGCAAATTCATTGTTAGACCAACGGATTGAAACCCGGAATTTTAATGTATTACATTTCACCATCCTTGAAAACCTATATATATATATATATATATATATATATATATATATATATATATATATATATATATATATCCAGGCCTGTACTGACCATAGATAGATAAAAAAATAACATCCCAACATGAGAGACTATAATTTTAATCTTAATATTATAGTCTCTCATGTTGGGGTGTTATTTTTTTATCGATCTGTGGTCAGTACAGGCCTGAATATATATATATATATATATATATATATATATATATATATATATATATATATATATATATATATATATATATTCAGAGAAATTCCAAGCGATATCTAGAGTTATATACATAACAATAAGATTGAACAACACCTCAACACTAAAAGTAATACAGGTCTAGGCTCCTACGACAAGCCATGAAGATCAAGAAGCAGAAGAATTTTATGAGGAAATATCTCAGGCGCTTCATGAACACAGAACAAAGTATACATTGGAAATAGGAGACTTTAACGCTAAGATAGGAAAGAAAGCAGAAAATACAGAGAGTTATATAGGAAATTTTGGCCTTGGAGAGAGGAACAACAGAGGACATATGCTGATGACATTTCTGGAAAGGGAGAAACTCTATAATATGAACACCTTCTTTCAGAAAAAGGAGAAGAGAAAATGGACATGGATTAGTCCTGATGGTGAGACAAGAAATTAAATTGATCATGCACTAACAACACATAAGAACATAGTAACAGACGTAAAGATCCTAAATAGATTTACAACGGGTAGTGATCATAGGCTAGTCAGAGCAAAGGTGTTTTTTTAACAAAAGACTCGAACGAAAACGTTTACACAACAAGAAAATAAATAAAACAGACAGACAAACACTAAAAGAAAACGTAGAACAATACCAAAAACAGATTCCAGCCAACCTTAATAACAACACATTAACTACAGGAGCAAGTATAGACGAAAGAAACAGAAAAATAATTGAAACACTCAAGACCACCGCAGAAAAAATAGCTCCCCAACCTACTAGGCGAAAGAGTAACAAGCTCAGTGAAGAAACAAAAATAATGTTGGAACAACGAAGACAGCTTATACACGAACGAAAGAGATTAACTGTCGAATATGTAGAATTAAATAAGACAGTAAGTACGAAAAGCGGCTAAAGAAGACATAAACAAATACAAAGAAAACATGGTTAAAGATCTTATAGAGAAAAAGAAAGGATTAAAAGTTTTTAGAAGAGCAAACGCCTGTAAAAGTGAGATTAAATTGAAGGACCAAGAAGGAAACATAATCAATGACAAGAAAAATATCCAGAACAGAATTACAACTTTTTATCAAGACCTCTACAGTTCTAAAGTCCAAAATGTCGTAGTTGAAAAGGACAATTCATCAACAGACAAAAGAGTAATTAATGTCAACTCAGAAGAAATTCCTGACATAAGTTATGGTAAACCAAGAACTGACAAACAAGGTCCCAGTGAACAGAGGAGTAAGGCGAGCGATGTAATATCGCCTAAGTTATTTACAATGATCTTAGAAGATGTATTCAAAGAACTGAATTGGGACGAAAATGGCCTTCTGATAGCTGGCGATCGGCTAAACAACCTGAGATTCGCAGATGACATTGTAATTATAGCAAATAATAAGAATGAAATGATCCAGATGATTACAGATCTCCACCACCAAGCAAGAAAAGTGGGACTTGACATAAATTTCTCCAAGACAAAGTACATGAGTAACGAAGACACCAATGATGAAAATATAGTGATTGAACATTCAACAATAGAAAAAGTAAACACATACATCTATCTGGGCCAAATAATAACGATCGAAAAGGAAAACCAGCAGCTTGAAATAGAAAGAAGGATACGTATGGGATGGGCAGCATATGGAAAATTGAAATATATACTGAATATGAACATTCCTCAAAGATCAAAAACCTAAATTTATAATCAATGTATCTTACCAGCTACAACGTATGGAGCCGAGACATGGGTTTTAACTAAAAGAACAATAGAAAAACTACAAGTTCACCAACGAGTAATGGAAAGGAAGATGTTGAGTGTTACTTTGAAGGACAAGAAAACTAATAAATGGATTAGACAACAAACAAGGTCGATGATCTCACCAAACGGATAACATCTCTGAAATGGAGCTGGGCCGGCCATGTAGCGAGAGCGACGTATGAGTGGAGTGGCAAGATCACTACACCATGGGGTGAAAAGCGAAGCATAGGAAGACCTCAACAGAGATGGAGCGACGATCTGAAGAGAATCGGAGGGCTTAACTGGTATCAACAAGCACAACATAGAGAAAAAACCGGTCAAGTGCAAGTTGAACTTGCACAATTAGTGTTCCGTACGTTGATTGTTTTTGAAATAAAAAGTTTTGTTAGGGTGGTATAAAATGATTAGTGACTTCACAAAACGCACCCCAAATGAGTTTTCAACAAAGTTTGTTTCCAATCTTCACTGAAAACTGGTGACCTTGAAATATTGTTTTTTTTTTCTATACCAGATAAATTATTAAAGGTAATGATAATTTTCGTTCAATCTATACTCCGTGGAGAATATTCCAGGATTTTTTCAAAATTTTTTGATCAGTACTTTTCGAGATAAGGTAGGGGACAGCGATTTTTCACGATTTTTTAAAAGTAATACGAAGAAAAGTGTGCGCAAGTATTACATTATATATATATTTTTTACTCGTGTTTTCACAAGCTTTCATTTGACACCACACTCGATGACATGGTAAAAAAATTTTTTTTTCACTTCCGATTTCACCCCTCCAAACGAATCCCTTAAGTCAAAATTTATGTTACGGTGATATAAAATGATCAGTGACTTCACAAAACACACCCCAAATAAGTTTTCAACAAAGTTTATTCCAATCTTTACTAAAAATTGATGACCTTGAAATTTCTGTTTTTTTTATATAACAGATAAATTATTACAGGTAATGCACTCGTGATAATTTTCGTTCAATCTACACCCCGTGGAGAATATTCCAGAATTTTTTCAAAATTTTTTGATAAGTACTTTCCGAGATAAGGCGGGTGGACAGCGATTTTTCGCGATTTTTTTAAAAATAATACAAAGAAAAGTGAGCGCAAGTATTATATTATATATATATTTTTTACTCGTGTTTTCACAAGCTTTCATTTGACACCACACTCGATTACCTAGTAAATTTTTTTTTTTTTTCATTTCCGATTTCACCCCCCACCCCTTAAGTCAAAATTTAATTTTCAAAACTACATGGCTCTGATGAGGCCATCAATTCCTATATTGCTACCAAATTTCAACTTTCTATGACAAGTAGTTTCGGAGAAAATCGGGTGTGACAGACGGACAGACGGACAGACAGACGGACAGACAGACGGACAGACACCGAAGTGATCTTATAAGTGTTCCGTACGGAACACTAAAAATGGAAGGATTTGAGAGAGGCCTATACCCGACAGTGGGTAGAGAGCGGCTGAAGGAAGAAGAAGAGAAAAATATATATATATATATATATATATATATATATATATATATATATATATATATATATATATTATTCAGGCCTGTACTGACCATAGATAGATAAAAAAATAACATCCCAACATGAGAGACTATAATTTTAATCTGAATACCAGTCCTTGTTTCTATTACGAATTTATAAATTTCCGGAATTCTCCTTCATAGTTACAAACAGCTGAACTCTGGGATGTAAACATCAGAAGTTGCTTTATTTATTTTCCTCTGAGGAATAAGTAGTTCGCATTGCATGAAAATAACGTGTTGTTTAAAGAAACTTTAATAATTCTGCGCCTTTGATGTTACGTGTTATTGTTAAGTTTTCAAAGATTGTGAATTATATTTTCCGTTTGGCTTTATCTCGTTTATTACAAAAGTTAAAATGTGAAAATAAAGTTGCAGTAAAGATATTTTCAAGACGTAATGTACGATTTTACTTTCCTTGCTAAAGGAAAGGGTTGTATTCTTGGAAAAATCACATTCCGAGATTCTTGTTGTTTTTCACGTTTGCAGGTCCCTATATGGTGATTCATTTTCGGCTGTCTCTCGAATGGAATAAATATCGATTTCAAATTTGGTTCACATATGAGAGCGTATTAGCAAGTTTCCAAGTTTCTACCCTAGAACAAGTAATCTCCAAAACAAAAATCACGTAATCTGTAAGAAGTATCCCATCCTTGTCCTAAAAAGAGAACTTTTCTTGCCACTTTTTGTAAACGAAACTTCTTGGGGGAAGGTGATCCAGCCTGCTTCTACCTCTTCGATTATTCCGCACATTCGTATGAAATATTCAGTCTCTTCTATATGTTTCACCTCAATTCGTCGATTCTCCAAAAGCACCTCATGTATAGCTTCAACATTCTCTCGGGTAGATACAGTAACGGGTCCTCTAGCATGGTGTTCATCACTTATATCGATTCTTCCTTTTTGGAAATCCCCAACCCAATTTTGAATCGTTAAGTAGGAAGGACGATGATCCTTTAGAATGTCGTCTTAAATTTCTTTAGCAGGCAGTCCAAAAAGAGCTACTTCGATATCCAATTTTACTAAATTCACAATTTTTGTCGGTCACCACAGCTTCGTCGAAAATCTATAATATATATAAAATGCAACGTCTCTCTGTTTGTCTGTATGTCTGTCCGTTAGTGCGTTTATTACTCGAGAACCACTTATTGAATTTACGTGCTTTTCTTTTAAAACATACCTATGTTCTCTGGCCAAGTTATAGGATATATTTTATTACATTAAGTAATATAAGAAATAAGCAGTGACGATAATAATGTATCAAGTCGGAAAAAAGTTTGCCGCTATCGCGTTCTTTTGCAATACACTGCCTAAACCATTAAATATGGAACAATATCAAGTAGCAAAGATTATAATATATAAAATGCAACGTCTCTCTGTTTATCTGTCTGTCCGTTAGTGCGCTTATGACTTGAGAACCACTTATCTGATTTAGATGGTTTTTTTTATTATTCATACATTTGTTCTCTGGCTAGGTTATCTCTAATCTTCTATAATATATATGAAATGCAACGTCTCTCTATCTGTCTGTCTGTCTGTCAGTTAGTACGCTTATCACTCGAGATCCACTTATCCAATTTACATGCTTTTTTTTTTTAAAAAAAAAACATACATATGTTCTCTAGCTAGGTCATAGTCTATATTTTATTACGTGAGATAACATACGGAATAAGCAGTGACGATAATAGTGAATCAAGTCGGAAAAAAGTTTGCCGCTAGCGCGTTCTCTTGCAATACGCTGCCTTGACCATTAAATAAGAAACAATATCATGTAACAAAGAATACAATATGCATAAAATGCAGCGTCTCTCAGTTTGTCTGTCCGTTAGTGCGCTTTTCACTTGAGAACCACTTATCCGATTTACGTGTTTTTTTTTTAATTCATACGTATGCTTTCTGGCCAGGTTATACGAGGCTGGTTTGAAAAGTCCGTGCAAAGTCCGAGAGAAGGCACCACCGGCGCGTATCGAGGTCATGTTTAGTTAGTAGCATCTCTTGAATGAGCGCACACCAAGTTTCAACCATATTGGTCTATTTCTTTGTGTTTGGCATTCGTGTAAATCAAGGAAGTCGAGCGATTTTCAAGAAATGGACGAAAAAGAATTTCATGTGGTGATTAAACATTACTTTATGAAAGGCAAAACGCCTCAGGAGACTAAAGAGAAGCTTGATAAACATTATGGTGACTCTGCACCTTCGATTAGAACAGTTTATAAATGGTTTCAAAATTTTTGGACTGACCATATGGGCACAAGTGACGCTGAACGTTCTGGACGGCCTGTGGAGGTTACGACTTCATAAATCATTGATCAAATCCATGATATGGTGATGGATGACAGAAGAGTTAAGGTGCGTGAGATTGCTAGTGCTGTGGGCATCTCGACTGAACGGGTACATAATATTTTGCATAAACATTTGGACATGAGAAAGCTATCCGCAAGATGGGTGCCGCGATTGCTCACGCTTGACCAAAAACGGAATCGTGTGAAGTGTTGCAAGGATGGTTCGCAGCTGTTCCAGAAGAATCCGGAGGACTTTAAGCGTCGTTTCGTCACTGTGGATGAAACATGGATACATTACTATACTCCTGAGACCAAACAACAATCTAAACAATGGGTTACCAAGGGGGAATCTGCACCAAAAAAGGCGAAGACCGTTCCTTCGGCCGGAAAGGTTATGGCGACTGTCTTTTGGGATTCGCAAGGGATAATCCTCATCGACTATCTGGAAAAGGGTAAAACTATTACAAGTAAATATTATTCATCGTTATTGGACCGTTTGAAAACCGAGCTGCAAGAAAAACGCCCGCGATTGGCCCACAAGAAAGTCCTTTTCCATCACGACAACGCACCAGCACACACCTCAGCAGTTGTGGTCGCAAAATTAATAGAAATAGGATTCCAACTCGTTTCACATCCCCCCTATTCTCCAGACTTGGCTCCCTCGGACTACTATTTGTTCCCCAATTTGAAGAAATGGCTGGCGGGACAAAGATTTTATTCAAACGAGGAGGTGATTGCAGACACTAATGGATATTTTGCAGACTTGGACAAATCCTATTATTCGGAAGGGATCAACAAACTAGAACATCGTTGGACGAAGTGTATAAGCCTAAAAGGAGACTATGTCGAAAAATAAAAAAGGTTTACCCCAAACACATAAGTAGTTTTTATTTTTGCACGGACTTTTCAAACCAGCCTCGTATAATAATAATCTATATAATATATATAAAACGTAACGTCTCTCTCTGTCTGTCTGTTCATTAGTTCGCTTATGACTCGAGAGCATCTTATCTTACGTGTTTTTTTTTAATTCATACATATGTTGTCTGGCCAGGAATTTTATTAGGTTAGGTAATATAAGAAATGAGCAATGACGATAATAGTGAATCAAGTATACGCGAGCGGACTCGAGGGCACGGCTAGTTCATTATAAAGAGCCCAATAAAATCTGGACCACCAAACTTCGTGTACGTATTTACTAAAATGAAGAGTTACTAAAAAATTGCGAAAGGCAAGAAAATAGGAATAAAGATAAGCAACAGTCATCCAGTAAAGCCTCCAAACGGTTTCGTTAATAACATATTTATTTTACTTATATTCTCGTTTTAAAGAAGATTTATTAATTTTTTGAGGTGAAATGGTCGGATACTGTTACTTTTTCGTCTTGCCGAGTGCATTAACGAAAAAAAAAAAATATTGCGACCGCTGAAAGATTGGTGCAACACCGTTAAAAATGGGAGAACTGGCTCGTTTTTTGGGTTTTTAGCGTATTTTTGCAATTTTGTCATAAATTTATGGAAGATAAACTAAAAATTCTGACAGATTGTGATCCTAGATAAAGAGACGAAAAATTTAAGGACTGTCATTTGAACCTTCTAGTCGGGAGACATTGGCCGTTTTTGTCATTTTTTATGATTAAATACGTCTACTTGCAAACTGTAAGCTATTTTTTTGAGTTAAGTCTGGATATATGTGCCATAGACATTACTTTAATCGATCCAGACATAATTTAACCATTTTTTACAGATTAGATATATTTTTCACTTCTCATAATATTGATAAATTTTACCGATTCACATTTTTTTCGTCTGACGAATTTTTTAAACAACTTTTTTTCAATATACTACTACCGTACCTAAAATATCAGAAAATGTTCCTTAGTCCTTAAACTTTCATTTGAGGTACTTAAGAACCCATTTAAACAATTTAGACCTGAGAAATTGTCATTTTAAAAAAATATTTTTCTTGAGTTTTATCGGGTCTTCCATTAAAGACTTGACAAGTTTTTTTTTAAATAAAACGCAACCCATTTGAGACATTTCGAAAATTTTACTATCGGCTTGAAGTACAATCAAAACATTTATGTATGGAATTCGACTTCATTTATATGTCCACCACGGGCACGGTTGCAGCGGTCGATTCGTTGAACCCAATTTTCGATGACTCGGCCACACATTTCGACGGAAACGGCGGCTATCTCTCTTTCAATATTGGCTCTAAGCTCCTCTAACGACGCAGGCTTGTTAGCATAGACCAATGATTTAACGTACCCCCATAAAAAGAAGTCTAGAGGTGTTAAATCACACGATCTAGGCGGCCATTCGATGTTACCATTTCTCGATATAACACGTTCACCGAATTTAGATTACAGGAAGTCGATTGTTACACCCGCTGTGTGGCTTGTGGCGCAGTCTTGTTGAAACCACATATCATTAATGTCTAGCCCATGCAATTGATCAAAGAAATAACGTTGCAACATGCCTCTGTAGCGATCTCCATTGACTGTAATGTGACGGTTATTTTCATCAACGAAAAAGAACGGCCCAATGATACCACCGGCATGAAAATCGCACCAAACAGTAATTTCTTGTGGATGAAGTGATTTTTCTTCAAGCACATGAGGGTTTTCACCTGACCAATAACGCATATTCTGTTTGTTGACGAAGCCGTTTATCCAAAAATGCGCTTCATCACTAAAGATGATTTTGCGATGAAATTGGTCATCTTCTTCCAACATTTCTAGAGCCCAATTCGAGAACGTACGTCGCTTCATATGATCGAGTGGCTTTAGTTCTTGAGTTAACTTTAACTTATAAGGGTGCAGGCCAAGATCCTTTCGCAAAATTCGCCATAGTGTGGTCTGAGCGAAGCCCAATTCTTGAGAACGCCGTGAACTCGACTGTTTTGGTTCGTTTGAGATGGACGCTTGAACGGCAGCAATATTCTGGCCACTTTGACCAACCCGTTGTCTCACTGGCACGGGAACATCCAGCAGCGAATATGTTAACTCAAATTTTTTCACTAGACTATGAATTGCTTGTCTACCGGGACGAGAATTACGACCAAAAATTGGCGTTAACGCTCTTAAAGTTGCAGTCACCGACTCCAAATTTTGGTAGTAAATTTTAATTATTCGTAAACGTTGTTCGTTCGTGTACTTCACCATGATGAAAATGTTGACTTTACTGAATGTTTTGACGTTGACAGTTCGGTGATTGGCTTAAGGGTGCGTTCACAGTGAAATTTCAAAGTTGTCAAGTCCCAAATGGAAGACCCTTTATAATATTTTTAGTAACCAAAGTTATTTTTAATTGTTAAACACAGTTTACTGTACATTTTGAGTGACTGAGGAAGTTATTTGGTCCATTTAGGCTGAAAAAACTGGCCATTTTACTTTCAATTTTATGCTTTTTTTGTTTTAAATTTACAGTTACTTTTAAAAAATTAATTTTTCTTGAATTTTATCATATTGGCGGTAACGAAGATCATTTCTATTAATTTTAAAATGATTACCATATGTCTTACAAGGAGAGGCCAGAGCATTTGGGTTACCGATTTGGATGAAACTTGGTGGAGAGTCAGGTTAGACAGATATATTAAAAACCCCGTTTTATGTTTTATCTTATAGGATTTTTTTAAGGTAGTTCAATCTATTTTTGTGAAGAATTTGATGACATTGCAATATGATGTTAATATAAATGTTTTTCGTTTAATTAAAAACAAAAAATTGTCCGATTATAAAGCGAGGTATTTATAATTGAAGTGCACATAATTAACATGCAATAAGCCAATGAAGTACAAATAACCGGTGAAGTGCAAGTTGAACTTGCGCAATTAGTGTTCCGTACGTTGATTGCTTTTAAAATAAAAAATTTTGTTAGGGTGATATAAAATGATCAGTGACTTCACAAAACACACCCCAAATGAGTTTTCAACAAAGTTTGTTTCGAATCTTTACTCAAAACTGATGACCTTGAAATTTTTGTTTTTTTATATACCAGATAAGTTATTAAAGGTAATTCATTCGTGATAATTTTCGTTCAATCTGCACCCCGTGGAGAATATTCCAGAATTTTTTCAAAATTTTTTGATAAGTACTTTTCGAGATAAGGCGGGTGGACAGCAAAAATAACACAAAGGAAAGTGCGCGCAAGTATTACATTATGTACATATTTTTTACTCGTGTTTTCACAAGCTTTCATTTGATATCACACTTGATAACCCAGTAAAAAAAAATTTTTTCACTTCCGATTTCACCCCCCAAAACTAACCCCTTAAGTCAAAATTTAACTTTCAAAACTACATGGCTCTACTCAGCATATATCACCACTATACCAAACACTTTATTTTGGTACTCGACGCGCGTTTCGCTAACCATGTTAGCTTCATCAGGAGCGATGATTGACTCTGATGAGGCCATTACCAAATTTTAACTTTCTATGACAAATAGTTTCGGAGAAAATCGGGCGTGACAGACGGACAGACACCGAAGTCATCTTATAAGTGTTCCGTACGGAACTCTAAAAAGGCATAGTTTCGTGTATATCTTAAGAAATTTTCTTACAAATTTTTTAAAAAACTAATATTTAGTTAAAAAAAAAGGTTAGAACAATTATGAAATAAAAATATATTTTTTTATCGATTTGTTAAAAAGATATAGATATTTAAAATTTATATTTGTTTAAAAGAATAACCGCGTAGTGGGGAATAAATATCCCAATTTAACAACGCTGTATGTCGTCATATTTTACGCACAAACATTCAAATAGCATTTAAAATGGTTAACTTTTAAACAGAAATTCATTTGTAGGTTAAATAATTTATTGAATAAACACAATGTATTTATCAACTTTATCTATAATCACCAGATAAAAATACTAAATACACTCCCCGATAACATTGGTTACACTAAAAGTTAGAAAAAACTTATTCGGATACTTTAAAAGTGAATTAGCTACCAAATTTCTCTATAAGATTCGAATTAAAATTATTCTATTCAGGTTTCTAGGTGCAGGTATATGACGTTTCACATTTTTCTTAAGGTGATCCCATACATGTTCTATCGGATTTAGATTCGGGCTTTTTGGTGGCCATTCCATAATCGGTATATCAACTTGATTAAGATAATCGAGTACCTCCCTAGTCACGTGAGGTCGAGCGTTGTCTTGCATAAACAGGAAATTGGGCCCTACGAAATGACCGAAAGGCATCACATGTTCTATTACAATATTCTCAAGATAGTAGTCAGCATTCATGGATCAGGAACTAACTCTGTGCGAGCATCAAAACAGATGCCACCCCAGAACATAACAGAGCCACCGCCGAATGGAATCCTTACAGAGATATTGCAAGGAGCAAACCTCTCTCCTGGTCTTCGCCATACTCGCTCACGACCATCTGGATGTTTTAGACTAACCCTAGTTTCATCTGTGATGAAAACTTGTTTCCAATCATCCACAGACCAGTTTTCGTGATTTCGAGCAACACCCCAGAACATAACAGAGCCACCGCCGAATGGAATCCTTACAGAGATATTGCAAGGAGCAAACCTCTCTCCTGGTCTTCGCCATACTCGCTCACGACCATCTGGATGTTTTAGACTAACCCTAGTTTCATCTGTGATGAAAACTTGTTTCCAATCATCCACAGACCAGTTTTCGTGATTTCGAGCAAAACGTAACCTGGCAACTCTGTTCTCTCTAGTAAGAAAGGGCGCAGTGGCTGGTCTCCTACTGTTTAATCCAGCTTCATTTAACCGTCTTCTAACTGTTTTAGAAGAAATTGTGACATTGCGAACAGCTTCGAGTTCTTTTCTTATTATAGAACTAGTGACAGTCCTGTTTCTTAAAGCATATTGTCTTATAAAACGTCCATCTAGGTCGCTAGTGCATCGTTTTCGCCCTTGCCCTAGCCTTCTAGAATAAGTTCCTACTTCATTCAAGCGTCTTACCATACGACTTATTGTGGAACGATGTTTGCCTAACAAATTGGCAACATAACTCTGACAATATCCCTCGTCCAATAAAACCGAGGCTCGCACTACCTCGTGTTCAGTTAAATTCCTTGTTCGATTTATTTTTCTAATTCTTCGGGGTGAAAAATAAAACAGTCTACCACAAAAACGTATTACTTTGAAAAAGGGAACAATTTATAAGCTTACTTTTAAAGAAAATCTATCGCATTATTACAGAAAATTGTTTATCTTCTAAAAAATTCTTTAAAACTGTAAATCTAAACGAATTGTTTTGATTTCTGTCAGGAACAACGAAACAAAATATGCATAGCCTACTATTTAAATACTCGATAAACTTTAAAACTGACATAAGAAAAAGATAAATTAATTTTCAGATTGTTGCGTTAATTTTGTCCAGGAGTTTGTATCAATTGAAAATTTGAATTTATATCTGGATATTTATTATTTGTTTCTTTAGTATTTACAAGATTTATATTTAACAAAAATATGTTTGTAGGTTCAATAATTTTTCAATATTTTAAGTTAATATTATATTTATTTATCAACACTGTTGCATATAAATTGATAATAATATTTAATATATATTAAAAAAACGGTTTTATAAATCTTCTTCGTAAAACTAAATAAATAACTAATGATACTAATGATAAATAAATAAAATACTATAAACTGTCTGTAAACTAATTAATTACTTTATTTACTACGCGCGTATCTTTGGTTACACGTGGTTTGCCATTGTCTTTTCGACTAGATAATAATTGCACTATTCCTGTAGAACCCAATTTATCATAAGAAATTTTCAGAACTTTCAAAATTATGCATTCATATGCAATTCTTTTAATCATAAGATCTGAAAAAAACACTTTTTAAAGGCATTAACGACGGCAGTATTAGTTTTTTTTTCCATGACGCACTCTTTATACGATACGTAAGTTGTAATTAAATCTTCTCTCTTCAAAAAGTTATTTGGAAAATTCTCAAGGATTTTAACGTCATATGGAATTTTTCGTTTGGTGCTATTTGTAATAAATCATGCGCTAACTTTCCGAGCTTAAACCTTTCTGAGCCTTTTCGGTCAGGAAAGCGTTTTTTTAAAAAGACTGTGTTCGAAAAACCACCAATATTTTTAAAATCCTCGATTATTACAAAATTAATTATACCTTGAATTAAACGGGACGAATCAAATCGTGCACTATGGGCAACAAGTACGCAAGGTTTCGCAGAAAAATTTAAAAACTGTTAGAATGAAATTAATGCGTCCTTTAGAGTGATTGTTTTGATAAGTTTACCATATAAATACAGGTCGCCGTTAATATGTTCAAAGCCCATAACTTTGAAAGCATGGTAATTAATCGATTGCGTAGGTCTAATAAAAACATTGAATGCTTTATCCCGATATTTTACCGCTATTTGCAAAATATCAGCTACACTTGAAAATCCCGATGTTTCTAAATCGAAATACACTAAGCCACAGCCCTCGGATGTAATTAAAACATTATTCAATATATTAGTTAACACTTGAGGATTAATAATGTCACCAGTATGATAAACGTACAGCTGCAGTCGACAATTTGATTGATACTGTAGCCCTTTATGTTTTTCTTTATTTTTTCTGGTGGCCTCTTTATTTCTAACCAATAAATTTCTAAGTTTTTTCGTTGTAGGCAAATTAGCTTTTGATGCTCTTTGTTTTCTTATTTCATCTTTTCTTGCCATATAAGATCTTATATGTTTCCCAGGGGGTTTCCTTTGCAAATTTGCCTTTATGTCGCAATTGATTATAATGAAAAGGCATTTTTTATTTAAATTATATATTTTTTTATTTTAAATAGAAGTTATACGGTCTAAACAGTAACACAGCTACAACAATTTAAATATAATTTATCAAATAATATTACATAAAAGATATGACGTACAAATATAAGATTCATACTGGCCGGTTTTTTCAGCCTAAATGGACCAAATGACTCCCTCAGCCACTCAACATGTACAGTAATCTGTCGATAATAATGTTTACTGAAAATATCATAAAAGTCAACAAAAAATAATTTTTTAGAAGGAAATCGTAAATTCGCATTAAAGAACATTAAACTTAAGAAAAAAATGGCCAATTTCTCAGGCTTAAATTGTTTAACTGAGTTCTTAAGTACCTTAAATGAAGGCTTAGGGACTAAGGTCTTGTCTTCAGACAGCGTATCATAAAGCGTATTTTAACGAAGCTAGACACCAAAAAGGCTTCTGGTGCTGACGGAATACCTGCCATAGTTCTCAAAAACAGTGCAAAGGAGCTACACCAGTTTTCTGTAGACTTTTCAACCTATCGTACAGAAAGGGAATATTTTCTTCCTGCTGGAAATGTGCCACAGTTCAGCCGATACCTAAAAAAGGCAAGAAGACCTTACCAAATAACTACCGACCAGTCACATTGCTTTCAATTATATCGAAAGTTATGGCAAAGGTTATCAATCAGCATCTTCTAAAATATCTTGATGGATTCAACATTATTAGCGATCACCAATATGACATAGATCAACAGGAGATCTTCTGACTTATGTAACACATGTTTGGAACAACGCAAATGAACACTTTGGAGAATCTCGAGCGGTTGCTCTTGACATCTCTAAGGCATTCGACCGTGTTTGGCACGATGAATTGTTGGCTAAGCTATGCTCTTATGGTATGTCTAAAAAGTTCTGTTTATGGCTCTTATGTTTCCTCAGAGAGCGTTCTTTACGAGTGTAACACCTTCACTATCAACGCCGGGTACCTCAAGGCACTGTCTCCTACCGGAACCGTAAATGCAATCTACAGCTTTGTAGATGACAGTACGCTTATCTCTTCATTCACTTTGAACGCTCGGACATCGACTTCTCAGGCGAATATCCGCAGAGAGCAGGCGGTCGTTCAACTTAACAAAGACCTGGAACAAATTCTATCTGGGGGTGACAGTAACCAAGTGGAATTTAACGCTACAAAAATCCAGGCGGCAATTTTGTCTAAAAAAGTTAACGTTGCTAAACCCGATATAGTCATGTCGGGGCACTCCATTCCCCTAGCATCGTCATTCAATTTGTTCGGCGTTAATTTGGGAGCAAATATGTCCTGGCATTAACATGTTGTAGGCATAGCAAGGAGAGTTTCTCAAAAGTTGAGAATATTATTTCGAACCAGAAAGCTTTACATTCCAAAACAACTATTAATTCCTTACAACGCTAAAATTCGACTAACTATGGAATACTGCTCCCATGTTTGGGGCTCCGCTCCCAAACACACACTGCATTTGTAGGATTCTGTTCAGAGAAGAGCTGTTCGTCTGATTGGAGACCCGGAACCGACCCGCGGCCTTGATTCGCTGGAACATCGAAGAACGGTTGGCAACTTGAGTCTGTTCTAGAAATATTTTCGTAGAAAGTATTCGAAGGATATAGCCCGCTTAATTCCTCCCAGAGCGGTGCATGTTAGAAATACACGTCACGCTAATACTCCACATCCGTATGAGGTTCAGCTTGTTACTCCGCGTACAACATTTTTCAAGCAGTCTTTTATATGGAGAACATCATCCCTTTGGAATAATTTGCCCAGGGCTATATTTCCCACCGAGTACAATTTACAACGATTCAAGAACAACGTAAGTCGCTTTTTCCGCACACATGCCGTTCCTGGAGCGTGGACTTCCCTGTAACACGTGTGCTAGACCCATAAAAAAAGGAATATTTTCTGATATTTTAGGTAAGGTAGTAGTATATTGAAAAAAAGTTGTTTAAAAAATTCGTCAGATGAAAAAACGTGAATCGGTAAAACTTATCAATATAATGAAGAGTGAAAAATATATCTAATATGTCAAAAATGGCCAAATTATGTTTGGATCAATTAAAATAATGTCCATGGAACATATTTCCAGAGTTAACTAAAAAAAAATTAGCTTACAGTTTGCAAGTACACCTCTTTAATCATAAAAATGACGAAAGAAAAAAACGACACAAATGACCAATTTGTCTTGACCAAAAAGTTCAAATGACATCCACGGCCCCAGTTCTCCCATTTTCCAGGGTGTTGCCCCAATTTTTCAGCGGTCGCAATATTTTTTCCTTTATGTACTCATCGCGACGAGTATTTAAAAAAAAAATGGCAGTATCCGACGATTTCTGTTTTTGGTCTGTTTTGGTCGTATTCTGGCTAGACTATAAAATAATAAAATCTGGTTCTGAATAATTTTTTGCTTTGTAAAACACCATCTATGTTATGGCTTTGGTTATATGTAGAATTTCAGCTACGTAGTTTTTCAATGTTTTCTATGTATTTTTTTTTAAATTTAATCTATTTTAAAACTGTTTTTTATTAGAAAAATAGTTTGCCAACATATTGACAAAATCAGATTTTAACATGTATCAATATCAAATTTTTGGGTATGATAACAGGCTGGTAATATGTCCTCCAAAAGGAGTAGGACCAAAAAAAAAATAGGTTGTACATTAATCGTTCATGTTTGGTTAATTTTTGACACCGTCAAAATTTTTGGGTAAAGAATAAGATAGCAATTGACTTTGCTATATTAAATAACCGGTCAAGTGCAAGTTGAACTTGCATAATTAGTGTTCCTTACGTTGATTGTTTTTAAAATAAAAAATTTTGTTAGGGTGGTATAAAATGATCAGTGACTTCATAAAACACACACCCCAAATGAGTTTTCAACAAAGTTTGTTTCCAATCTTTACTGAAAACTGGTGACCTTGAAATTTTGGCTTTTTTATATACCAGATAAATTATTATAGGTAATGATAATTTTCGTTCAATCTATACCCCGTGGAGAATATTCCAGAATTTTTTCAAAATTTTTTGATTACTACTTTTCGAGATAAGGTAGGGGACAGCGATTTTTCACGATTTTTTAAAAGTAATACGAAGAAAAGTGTGCGCAAGTATTACATTATATATATATTTTTTACTCGTGTTTTCACAAGCTTTCATTTGACACCACACTCGATGACCTAGTAAAAATTTTTTTTTTCACTTCCGATTTCACCCCTCAAAACGAATCCCTTATGTCAAAATTTATGTTACGGTGATATAAAATGAACAGTGACTTCACAAAACATACCCCAAATAAGTTTTCAACAAAGTTTATTTCCAATCTTTACTGAAAATTGATGACCTTGAAATTTCTGTTTTTTATATACCAGATAAATTATTACAGGTAATGCACTCGTGATAATTTTCGTTCAATCTACACCCCGTGGAGAATATTCCAGAATTTTTTCAAAGTTTTTTGATAAGTACTTTTCTAAGGCGGGTGGACAGCGATTTTTTTCGCGATTTTTTAAAAATAATACAAAGAAAAGTGCTCGCAAGTATTACATTATGTATATTTTTTACTCGTGTTTTCACAAGCTTTCATTTGACATCACACTCGATTACCTAGTAAAAAAATATTTTTTTCACTTCCGATTTCACCCCCCAAAACTAACCCCTTAAGTCAAAATTTTACTTTCAAAACTACGTGGCTCTGATGAGGCCATCAATTCCTATATTATTACCAAATTTCATCTTTCTACGTCAAATAGTTTCAGAGAAAATCGGGTGTGACAGACAGACAGACACCGAAGTAATCTTATAAGTGTTCCGTACGGAACACTATAAAGATCCACTTAATATTATATTATCACCCACTTTTTTGCTGCAATCTTGTGATTATATTGAATAATGTCTTGAAAATGGACGACTTCAAATCCAATTTATTTTTTCAAGCAAAACCATGCTGGAAATTTCTTACTTCAATTTATTTGTAGATATTTGTCCCAAATCAGTCCAATTTGGTCTGAAAATGCTTGAATTTGTCAACTTGAGACAGGCCATTTATTTTCAGGAAAGGAAATTAATAAAAAATGAATAGATTTTTACATCCGGTTCTAGTTGAACTTAAATATATTTGGCATAGTACGAGTATTTGTAATTTACGAGTAACTTAGAGTTACAGCGTGAAAGAGCTTAACAGTTAATTCGTTTTTAAATAAAATACTAATAGTTCCTTACACCTATACAGCCATACGTACAGGGTGTTATGAAAAGCGCTTAGTATATTAAAACGTCTATTTCTGTGGAAAAAGCAATTGAAAAAGAATATTGATTGATCGATAATAACACGCAAAACTAACTTAATGAGGTTTCGAACGTTTGACAGTGAATTGAAAACTACTTTTCGATACTTACTTTACCATTGCAATCAGCTGACTAATTCATCATTTCCATGCTTCAAAATAAGTAATAACCATTTTGTTTCTTCTTAACAATTCATCGTCATCATCATTAGCTTATTCCGTCCATAGTTCTGAAAAACTGTGCAAGGGAACTAACACCAGTTTTCTGTAAACTTTTAAACCTATCCTACAGAAAGGGAATATTTCCGTCCTGCTGGAAATGTGCCACAGTTCAGCCGATACCTAAAAAAGGCAAGAAGAACTTGCCAAATAAATACCGGTAATTATTTGGCAAGGTCTTCTTGCTTTTTTAGGTATCGGCTGAATTTAAAATATGCTTTATGATACGCTGTCTGAAGACAACATCGGGCATCTTTGACTGCAATATGGGAATAGTAGGTGGTGTTTTTCCTTGGAGATCGACAGTAGAATGTGAAGAAAAAGTTCAGCCAACAAGTTCGCTCTCTCAACAGGTGTGATTGCAACGAAATTATCTGGCCGTATGAATGGTGGTATGTTGGATTTGGTGAAATTTTGACTAACTGCCTTAGCGACTGAACAAAAAGACCTGGAATTATTGAGACAAGCGAGAAGTTTGTTTCTAATTCGTTGATTGTGTGCCTCCTTGGTTTCGTCGATAATTCCTTTGCATCTGTTCCGGGCACGAACAAAGGTGTTACGATTTATGGTATTAGGATTTTCACGCCATTGTCGGTAGGCAATATGTTTAAAAGCAACAGCTTCTTTGTATTTTCGGTCAAACCAAGGCTTGCCATTGGAGGGGCATTTCTTCGAAAAAGGGATGAAAGCTTCCATACCAGCCAAAATAACATCGGAGACCTCTATGGAGCAATCAGATGGGTTGTCGGATCGAAAACAAACGTCCATCCAAGGGAAAGTTCGAAAATATTTCATGAGATCTTCCCATTTAGCAGATTTGTAGTGCCAAATCTTGGGCGGCCTAGGCGCCTCTCTGTTACTGATTGGCAGGATACTCGATGTCTAAAGCAGTTTATGGTCGGAAGAACCCAACGGTGGACTTACGGTGACCGTGTAAATCTCCAGATTGGTGGATCAAGAAGACTGGCGAACTCCCCGTCTCGATCAGGGATCCTGAATTAAGCCACAACTGATTGAGAATGATTCAGCTTCACGACCTTATTTGTCAGTAGTATTTGAATACTTAAGCCAGTTGACATTGTGGACATTAAAGTCGCCCAGGACGGCAATTTCGGCACTTGGATAGTTAATTTGTAAATGATCGATGGTGTCTGCAAGAGAAGCGAAAAGTGTTAGAAAATTGGTATCACTTGGTGGTCGATACAGGATACAAATGAACCTTGTGGTTTGTTGAGTCGTTATTTTTAACCACATAACATCAAACTTAGTTGGGAATGTGGAATCTTTGGCACAATGATACTACTCAGTATATATCACCACTACACCAAACACTTTATTTTTGCACTCGACGCGCGTTTCGCTAACCATGTTAGCGTCATCAGGAGCGATAGTCAATCATCGCTCCTGATGAAGCTAACATGGTTAGCGAAACGCGTGTCGAGTGCAAAAATAAAGTGTTTGGTGTAGTGGTGATATATACTGACTAGTAACATAACATCAAAGTTTGGGGGCTCCAGAGCCTCTTCTCGTTGGCAAGAGAGGTTGCTTCTGACAAAAAGACAGATTCCAAAGTTACGCCTAAATCGGGAATAGAAGTCGTAGTGTAGGGACTTCCCTGCACCACGTGTGCTAGGCTCATAAAAAAAAAGTCGGATGTAAGCCTCCCCAAGTTGTCTCCGATGAACTTTGTTCTTTGCTTTTTGCATCCAGTCATGTCCTGCTAATCTTTTTATGTCATCCGTCCATCTTGTCTGTGGTCTACCTCTGCATATTTTGTGTTCTCTAGGCCTTCAGGTAACTATACGGCGTATCCACCTGTTATCATTCATCCTTGCTAAAGCCCCGCCCAATTCTACCTTAATATACATATTCGCTGTACTACATCTGCCACTTTTGATCTTCTTCGTATCTCGATGTTAGGAATGGTGTTTGATAATATTTCTCTGTAGTTTCCTTTATCCCTTTGATTTGTGCGAACTCTTAGTTATCATTATTTATAAGTTTTATTATTTGATGTCTCCCTTCAATCATTTATTTGTTTAGATGTTTTAAACTTTATCCCTCTTTCAAAGTTGCTTCCATTTTCGAGTCTCTGTACTGTCTGACGTCTTCTTTGATCTTTTTCTTCATTTTTTTGTCTATTTCTGCCAATTCTAATCTGCCATGTGTAGGATCACTTGTTAATAGTCTTCTCTGTTTCATAAAATTTCGTGTCTCTTTACTTAATTTTTGTGTTTTTTCTTTTTTCGATGTTGCTATTTGTTTTGTAGTAAGTTCATCAAGTTTTGTTTGGTAGTTTATGTGTTTTATATGATTTTCCAATGCTTGTCGATATTCATCTGTGTTGTACTTTATTATTTCTGTTGGTGTCTTTATCTTTGTGTGCATTATCAATTTACGTCTCTCCTGCTTCAGATTTATTCTTATTTTTGGTCGTTGCCAATGCTTATCGGATTCAGGACTGTCGTGTCGATTACAATATTCTTGTCGTTTGATAAAACATAATCAATTTCGTTTTTTGTTATACCATCGGGCTTTGCCATGTGTCTATGTTCTGGCTTTTGGAAAAATGTATTCATAACGTACAAGTTATTTGCGTTTACAAAATTTGATAACATTTCTCCTCTGCTGTTCCTCGGACCCAAACCAAACGTCTCGACACTCTTCTCATTTGGATTCGCTGGATTCCTTCCTTATTTTGGTATTGAGGTCACCGATTATTATGACATATCTTGTTTTAGAGCGTAGCAATGCTTTATTTATATCTTCGTAGAATTGGTCAGTTTTCTTCTTCCCCTGATGTCTTAACAATCATCTTTTGACAATGCCTACATTTTTGTTTTGTCTTGGCCATTATGATGTTAGAGCGTAAGTGTATTAAAAACAAGGATAAAAATTGAAAAATTCAAAATAAATCGAAAACTATTAGAAATAGGTATATGATATACTTATTAAAAGTTGGAGGGTTTTGTAAAAATCCATCAGAAAAAAATAATAATATACACAGTGTGCCGTTTAAAAAATTTGGGAATTTTCAATTTAAAATAGTCGAAATACATAAATTTATTTTGTACACCCTGTAGCATCTAACTCAAATTTCTTTACATATATCTTTTTTTTCATCTCTATAGAATCCTCATACCAATTATGAGTATTCCACCTTCAGAAACAATGGCGCTACTGGCAATTTTTTACAAAACTGGAAACTAGTATTTTTTTTTTTTAAATTTTAATTTTAGAAAAACTACTAGGTTTAGGTATATAATATTATTAGTAAATAAAATTTTACGCAGAATTTAAAAATAAATTAGAAAATAGGATGTTCCATTTAAAAAAAACATATGTTATATCGGCCACAGTTTTTTGAAGTACCCTGTATACTCAAAAATAATTTTAAACTGTGCCCCTAAACATTCCTTATAACTATTGTATTTAACATTTTTCCGTCATTCCCAAAACAAATGAGATAATGAACTTTACTCTATCATTCACTCACCCTGTACAACTACAAAACACATTTTCTAATAAAAATAATTTTAACACAATATTTGTCTATATGACTCACAGGGCTTCTGGATTGTTTTTAATGGACTCTAATCGTTTCCGCTCGGCGTCCCGTCCATAAATGCCCGACTTCGTCAACTGAATTGTTTAAAAACCGTTCCATAGAATTTTTTCAATCAATGTATTTTAAACTTTGATTTCATCCCGATCCCATCAAAAATTTTAATTTGCAAGCTCGTGGTAGCGTAGCAAACATGACTCTAAGACGAATGTGAAAAATATGTGTTTTTTGCGTATAATGGTCCTTTTCTATAATTATTTTTCGGTTATTAGGAAACAACCTGAGCGTGGTAGATTTTTGAAATTTTGCTTTGTCTAATTACAGCTCCAAAAAAACTAAAGTACCAAAATGTGTTTCAGTTTGTTTCCTTCCGATAATTGTTTTTTCGGAATTTTTTGACTTACGGAATGATCTGTACCGCTCAAAATGTTCAGGGGCATGACCTTAATTACTAAAAAAGAATCGTAACTATATCTACTACGATAGCTAAGCAAAAGAACATTGTGTCTCAAAAAACTTGATTTTTCGGGACAAGCGATTTTTCAAAAACCGGTCTCGTGGTCGTTTCTTAGTTCTCTGTTCTCGTATAGAATTCAGATCAGTAGAAAAAGTACGAGGCTGGTTTGAAAAGTCCGTGCAAAGTCCGAGAGATGGCACCACCGGCGCGTATCGAGGTCATGTTTAGTTAGTAGCATCTCTTGAATGAACGCACACCAAGTTTCAGCCATATTGGTCTATTTCTTTGTGTTTGGCATTCGTGTGAATCAAGGAAGTCGAGTGATTTTCAAGAAATGGACGAAAAAGAATTTCGTGTGGTGATTAAACATTACTTTATGAAAGGCAAAACGCCTCAGGAGACTAAAGAAAAGCTTGATAAACATTATGGTGACTCTGCACCTTCGATTAGAACAGTTTATAAATAATTTCAAAATTTTCGGACTGGCCATATGGGCACAAGTGACGCTGAACGTTCTGGACGGCCTGTGGAGGTTACGACTCCAGAAATTATTGATCAAATCCGTGATATGGTGATGGATGACAGAAGAGTTAAGGTGCGTGAGATTGCTAGTGCTGTGGGCATCTCGACTGAACGGGTACATAATATTTTACATAAACATTTGGACATGAGAAAGCTATCCGCAAGATGGGTGCCGCGATTGCTCATGCTTGACCAAAAACGGAATCGTGTGAAGTGTTGCAAGGATGGTTTGCAGCTGTTCCAGAAGAATCCGGAGGACTTTAAGCGTCGTTTCGTCACTGTGGATGAAACATGGATACATTACTATACTCCTGAGACCAAACAACAATCTAAACAATGGGTTACCAAGGGGGAATCTGCACCAAAAAAGGCGAAGACCGTTCCTTCGGCCGGAAAGGTTATGGCGACTGTCTTTTGGGATTCGCAAGGGATAATCCTCATCGACTATCTGGAAAAGGGTAAAACTATTACAGGTGAATATTATTCATCGTTATTGGACCGTTTGAAAACCGAGCTGCAAGAAAAACGCCCGCGATTGGCCCACAAGAAAGTCCTTTTCCATCACGATAACGCACCAGCACACACCTCAGCAGTTGTGGTCGCAAAATTAATGGAAATAGGATTCCAACTCGTTTCACATCCCCCCTATTCTCCAGACTTGGCTCCCTCGGACTACTATTTGTTCCCCAATTTGAAGAAATGGCTGGCGGGACAAAGATTTTATTCAAACGAGGAGGTGATTGCAGACACTAATGGATATTTTGCAGACTTGGACAAATCCTATTATTCGGAAGGGATCAACAAACTAGAACATCGTTGGACGAAGTGTATAAGCCTAAAAGGAGACTATGTCGAAAAATAAAAAAGGTTTACCCCAAACACATAAGTAGTTTTTATTTTTGCATGGACTTTTCAAACCAGCCTCGTATCTATTATATTTTTGCAATGACTATACTTAACTATTCCAAGGGATAGGTTTTTTATATGACTTATGTGTACTTGCTACTTATCCACCTGTTGCCACCTGCGCCTGACCTCTTTTATTTTCTGTTGTGTGTTGCCACGTCCTAGTGTACCTAAAGTTTTTAAAAAATGGAGGTGATTCTGTCGTAAAAACGAAGAATCCGTACCAAATCTCCAGACAGTAACACCCGGCTCCTCTCTTTCCAGTATCCACGGTTCTCGTTCTTTGACTTCTATCAAAGTGTCCTCGGGACTTGACTATTATGATAGTTATCACTGTTCCAATAAAACTGATATCGCGAAAATATGTTTTAGCAAAATTCTTTAAGTCCGGTCCTGTAATAAAAGGAATGGAATACGTGATGTAGTAATCTAGTGGTCAGATCCATTTCAATTTTACACTATTCGCTGCAAAATCGCATTTATTTTAATAAACACCAAATAGAAAATGACGCAAAAACAGAGTCCCTTTAAATTTCTAGAATTTGCATGTTTTATTTTGGATATGTAATAAAAGATAAAACTAATTAAAATTAGCACAAAAAGGCGGTAACATTATATCTTTCCGTTTTAAAACTAAAATTTTAAAGATTCATCGTGAAGAAATATTATACAAGAATTTGTTGTCGTTTCTAATTTTTTTTTATTTGCAAAATCTAGTATCGTATTATTTTTTTTACAGGAAGATGGTCTGGAAGAAGTAAATTCTTCAATGGAAGCCGATGATCCAGAAGTCGAATCAAAGTTGAAACAGATACTTGAGGACCTAACGGCGTCATGTGGAAAGTACGTTACTATTTCCAAAGCTTCGGTTACAGGGCCTGGAACAGGCAAAACCAAACTAGATAAGGAGAGACTTAAGTTATGCCAGAGGGAAATCGTAAGTCGATATTTATATTTACATGTGTAAATAGTGTATTTTCTATGTTTGAACATTTTTTAATACAAAAATACCTATCGTGGTCGTATATAACATATAGAATAGTAGAATAATAAAATAGCTTATTCCTGTACGGTTTTCCCTTTATTTGTGGGTGCTTATTCGAGCGTGTGCCAAATGAAGTTTTACAAAATGCAACGTTGCGTTGGTACAAAAAAAGTGGTAAACGTTAGGCAACTGAAAACAAAAAAAGAGGTGGATTTCCAAAACGACGGTGCTTCAAATTCCACACGAATTATGATATGAACAAACTAAGGATGGGAGATAAATCCCCAAACAACGTCGTATGGAATGCTGTAGTGAATTATGAGCACTCCGTAACGAGTGAGAAAAAATGCGATAGACTCACTTGTGACTGAAAACGAAACCATGGTTCTGTACTATGATTCTCTGTCTAAAAGAGGATTTATAGAATGGCGTTCTGAAAAGTGTATCGAGGTAAATAATGATTATATCAAGCAATAAAAATGATTGTTTGAGTCCATCATCTCTTTAATATCTTAGACCTTACATGTACTATATAATTTACTTTTGAAATCTATTCAAAATTGTAATAAAATATCTTGTATCGAGATTTAACAGGGTTTTAAGATATTACCAGCAGTTACCATCTAAAAATTTAAAAGAATCAAATATATATATATATATATATATATATATATATATATATATATATATATATATTTGATTCTTTTAAATTTTTAGATGGTAACTGCTGGTAATACTTAAAACTCTGTTGTATATATATATATATATATATATATATATATATATATATATATATATATATATATATATATATATATATATGTATATATATATATATGTATATATATATATATGTATATATATATATATATATATATATATATATATATATATATATATATATATATATATATGGGTGACCCAAAAACCAACGTATTCCCTTTGGTTGCTGATAGGCCAGTTGATAATTCACCAGAATATGTAAATATGACCTTAGTGAAAAATCGTTAGATTTTGAGATATTGGCACTTCTATGAATTTCGTGAAAATCTATACCTTAGATCAGTTTATCGAGTGCCATAACTACAAATTTGTTTATTCTAAGATTCTAATTTTTCTTACTTAATCCTGAATAACATGTCAAAATAAAACTAATTGTGATAAGTCTGTGGGGAAAAACATTTTTGCAAGTATCATGAGTAAAAATATTTTAATTAGCTAATTTTAACTTTCGATATGTCATGGTTTTTCACTCAGGTCACATTTACACATTCTGATGAGTTACAAACTGGCCTCTCAAACCTCGAAGAAATACATTGGTCTTTGGGACACCCTGTCTATATATATATATATATATATATATATATATCTTTAAGCATTTTGAAAACCGAGTTGTGTATCACTACTCCTTCCCTTATCTCAAAGAAATTTCCACTAAAGTCAATAAATTTTTAAAATTCTAATTTAAAAATTGCTTTCGAACAGTCAAAAACAGTTAATAATATTTTCACCAATTTAAAAGATAAGGTTGAAACTATAAAACTTTTGGAAGTAGTATACAACATCCCTTGCACTCAGTGTGACAAAGTATATAAAAGACAAACATCAAGGGTCCTAAAAGACAAAATCACTCCTCACAAAAGCGATTGCAGAAGGCTTTTTATTGAATCATGTGTAAGGAAAGAAGTTTCAACAAAAGAATTTTAAATGGTGGAAATTCACCTTAAACCTAATACTACTAGTGAAAAAACTGACATTGAGGATTTAAGCTCATCTTTATATTATATCTTTTATAAAAACAACCTAACGCCAATTTTTACGATTTTTACAAATTTTTGAAAAATTAAACAGAACGTCAACATCTTGGTTTTTCCTAGAATACATCAACCACTACTTTACCAGAAGGTAAAAAGACGCTGACCTTATCAACAGCATATAAACATATAAACATTTTTTTAAATAAAATCACCTAAGAAGCATACAATTGTTCGTATCCTATATAACAAATTGGAGTAAACTATTTTTATATTCTTTATAAGTATTTTTGGTCGAAATTTTCTCAATGTTTTCCTAATAGATACTAACAACAATGTGGATTTTTGTTGAAAGAAATTATCCTAAAAATCGCCACCTACCAGTAACTAAATTTGATGTTAATAATTTAGGTTGTTTTTCTTTTGTAAACCTTAGAAACTGATAGTCTACTGTATTTATAGCTCTGAAAAGGAAAATAAAGTGTTTTCAATAGCTTGGCGTACCTAAAAAGGTGTGTAAATCCTTTTTAGCCCTATTCCTATTACCGCTTACCCCGAGAATTTCAGGTATATATATATATATATATATATATATATATATATATATATATATATATATATATATATATAAAGAAGGAAAGCAAAAGTTGCCGTATCTAACAAAATTCTTAAATATTTACTAATATAAACTTTATATTTAAGTATATATATATATATATATATATATATATATATATATATATATATACGAGGCATGTTTTTTTTTTTAAGTAAGTACCGTTTTGCGATTCCGCCGCCGCAGCGATACGGTCGGCGTTCCGCGCATGCGCGCTGGTAACCTACATCTCATGTCTACGCACTGACGCCATTACAGTCTGATTCTTCATTGTATACGTTGTTTACTGAGTGTTTAAGATGCCTCCGACAATCGTGAGTCCCGCCGATTGTGAAGTACGGGCTGTTATACGATTTCTTAGTGCTAAAGGCGTAAAACCGATCGATATTCATCGTGAGATCTGTGAAGTTTACGGACAAAACATTATGAGTGATGGAATGGTAAGGAAATGGGTGAGAGCATTTAAAGATGGCCGCACAAATGTGCATGATGAAGAACGGAGTGGGCGTCCTTCGGTCGTTAATGAAGATTTGGTGCAGAAAGTGGACGAAAAGGTGAGAGAAAACAGACGCTTTACAATTTCATCATTGTGCGACTGCTTTCCTCAATATTCTCGTAGTGTTTTGTAAAGTCAGGCGGCAGAATTTTATGAGGAGGGTATTCAAAAACTGGTGCCACGTTATGACAAGTGCCTCAATATTCACGGAAATCACGTAGAAAAGTAGATTAAGGTACAGGCTTTCATGTAAAAATAAAATTATAGCGATATCTTTGCACGTCTTTTTTTAATTCCAAAACGGTACTTACTTAAAAAACATGCCTCGTATATATATATATATATATATATATATATATATATATATATATATATATATATATATATATATATATATATATATATATATATATATAAATAATACATTAAAATTCCGGGTTTCAATCCATTCGTCTAACAATGAATTTGCACGACGTTTCGCCAAAATCTTATTTGGCATTTCCAAGTGTCCTTGCTGCAGCTGCTACTCGATACTGTGGTCTTGCTGCTGCTGCCGCTCGAAGCTTACTGAGTATCAAGTATCGACTAGTGGGATATCCTTTTGCGTCAATCACTGCTTGACATATATATGTGTATATATATATATATATATATATATATATATATATATGTATATATATATATATACTTACTTACTTACTTAAAAATAAAGCTGGTAATAAAACAGAAAACAAATTTCTTTTAGGATTCAGTTTGTGTTTGGTAAATCTAAAATATTAGTCCCGGTTAACTGGCGACAAATAACGGTAATATTTAAAACCAGGCTTTATTGGTTCAGCTCGGTTTTAGTCGTATTATGGAGGTTAATTTACTGAAGAAATTTTAACTACTCTTAGGAAGTTCGTGTAAACTTTAACGGTGCCCCATTAAGAAAATATGGACCTTAACTTAGTAACGTCGTTCTGATTAAATGACTTATTGAAATTAAAATGTTTTTGTAGGTTTTTACAGCCAAGTTATAAAATATAAACTTTATCTGCTTCACATTTTACCATAATTTAATTAAATCGGCAGGGTTCTCCAAAAAGTTTCCATCTTGAGATGGATGGATGGATTCTTGGTGACTTTTTTACTTCTTTCGCAAATGGATATATATATATATATATATATATATATATATATATATATATATATATATATATATATATACAGGGTGTCTCAGTATTCCAGCTCACAGTTTCGTTGTAAATTGTAGGGGGCGCTACTTATTGCACTATGTATAATTTCAAATTGTCATAACTTTTTTATACCACTCTGTATGATATTTTTATTTAAATATCCTCCTTCTCCTATCTAAAATAGCTCTCTTGGTAATTGTTGCTCCGAGCAACAGTTTCTGAGATGATGGGATGTTTGCTTCCACTTTTTTAATTCCATTGTCAAATTCGCAAATGCGTTCCTTCATATTTCATCCAGGCTTAGGACAGGTCCAAAAGAGTAGTCTTTAAAATTTGGGGCATGCTTAAAGTCAAACAGACTAACAGCTACAAATAAATTTAAAGACCAACGATCCAACAACAGTAAGAATGTGAAAACCAACTGGCTAAGGGCATAAAAGATTACCCACAAATTGATAAATTTGAAAAAACTTCAATCGCTCAACTGAGAAGGTGTTTCACAATAAATGTTCAATATGGCCGCCACCTTCGTTAATACATAAATTAAAACGTCGCAGGAAATTTAAATGTACTCTTCTTAAATTTTTTTCATCTCGCCAAGCGTTAGTAGCATTTTGAATCCTATTCCACAATTGCTCAATGTTGTCGATTTCAACTTGATAAACTTTCGATTGCAATGCATCCCAAAGGAAAAAATCGCATGGATTTAAGTCTGGAGAACGAGGTGTCCGGTGAATAGGAGCATCTTCACGTCTTCCGATCCATTTATCTGGATAACTTTGGTTCAAAAAAAAATCCCATATTACGCGCAAAACGCGGTGGTGCACCATCGTGCATGGAAAACATGTCGCGACATAAATTAATGGATAAGTCTTCCAATAATTCAGGGATAGATTCACGGATGAAATTCGAGTAAATGTCCCCATCAAGTCGATCTGGTAATTTAAAAGACCCGATCAAATAGAGAGATTTGTGACCGTAAAAATATCCACAGCAGATATTTTATCATAATTGGTCTTTATGAACCCTTTGTCACACCTTACTGAATTAAATTAGTAACCAACAATAATTTGTTTTGCACTAAACTTCAATAATTTTGATAGTATATACACAGGTAGAAGCTGTTCACAGTACTTACACGAAAACACTTTAACATAATGACGTCACAAACATGGCAGCCAATCGTGGCGCTTTTGTAGTCACATGATTTTTTAAAAATTTTCTAAATTTTAATTTATTTATAATTAAAAAGTTTTTCACATCGATTATTAATATTATCTATGATAAAGTTTTAAAATAAAGTAAAAGAATCGATAATTATTTTTTATTCAAAAACCCAATTGTTATTCTTAGGTTAGGTTTTCCTTTATTTTAAGAAAGTGCAGTGCTTATTTTAGAATTACGTATTTACGGCTAAAAACTTTACCAATGTTTTAAAATTTACCTTTCTCATGTGTTTTTTTTTTTATCTTCGACAAGTAGAAATTCTTAACACAGTATAATTTTTTTTATAAAATTGAAAACATTGTTGTAAGTTTTCATCTCCTTTGGGAAATCAGATAATGACTCGGTTAGATGTTATTGAATTTGAACAATATTTGTTATTACATCATCGTTGATCAGTATATCTAAGAAATATCGCCTGATAAAAAAATTCGAGGATCATGCAAATGCTAAAATTTTCTGTGGTTTTTTACCTAAAGATGTCTCTCTAAGTTTCATCCCTTCAGTATATACGTTTCATCACATTTATCTTTTATTGTATAAAATATTTTTAACAAACATTAGTATGTATGGTCGGTCGTGACGGTACTTAAAATGCACATCAAGCGGCGAGAACAAATTATGTGTATCTTGTAGAGAGCACGAAAATGAAAACGCCCTTATCGCGTTTTAATACGAGATAAGCACGATATATGGTTTTAAGTTGGAATGAAAATACAAAAAAAAATAAAATTTTATGTTAAATCCTAAATTCAAAATTTATAACGAATTTCACATATGCGTGCCGGGTAAAATATATATATTCTATCGTTAGAGGCGATTACGCGAACAGATGTGATGGCAGATTGTCGCGATCATTTTTTACAACACGTCTACTTTGCACACGTTACATGGTTTTAATAAGAATTATTTCATATCGTTTACATGCAGATTTCAGATTTTTCCAGTTCTTCTCGTTTTTTTTTTTGATTCCACCAAATTGCATTTCTCTCGACAATAGAATATATATACATATATAATAGGTGTTTCGGTTAATAATGTCGATTTTGCTAAGGGATGGCGTTACTAATACACTTGTTGGCATAAACTAGTGACGTCTATGGCCTTTTGGAAAGTAAACATCATCGCCATCAAAAGCTAGTTCGTTATTAATTGTCACTGTGCGAAAAATATAGTTCTTCATAGCTTTGAATATGACGTGTTTCGTACCAGAAAAAGACGGAAGTTTAATAACCTTCTTTCATTTGAAAAAGACGGCTGCTGAGAGTTATCGATTGTTGGTTGAAGCTAATGGTGAACATGCTCCAACCCAAAAAATTTGGGTAGACCCAGGCCAGCCTTCAACATCACAACCAGTGCGCAATATATAGGGAAAGAAAGCTTTGCTGTGTATTTGGTGGGATAGTAGAGGAGCTGTATATTACGAACTGCTGAAACCTAGTTAAACAATTTCTGGCGATCGATACCGAGAACAATTGATAAAGTTGAACCGAGCATTGAAGGAAAAACGACTAGAATACGCCCAAAGACACGATAAAGTCATTTTACAACATGACAATGCTCGGCCCCATGTTGCAGAATATGTTATAAACTATTTGGAAAACATCAAATGGGACGTTATACCCCACCCGCCGTATTCAACGGACTTAGCTCCTTCAGACTACCACTTATTTCGATCGATGCAGCACGGACTTTCAGAACAATACTTACATTATTACGAAGAAGTGAAAATTTGACTTGATGAATGGTTGGCCTCAAAAGATGAAAAGTTCTTCTGGTGCGGAATATATTCTTTGACAGAAAGATGGGAAAAAGTCATAGCTAACGACGGCCAATACTTTGATTATTAAGGTAATTATTTTGTGATAGAAATAAACACTTAAATGTTGCGAAAAAACTATGACATATATATATATATATATATATATATATATATATATATATATATATATATATATATATATATATATATGTATGTGTATATATATATATATATATATATATATATATATATATATATATATATATATATATATATATATATGAAAGGTTTTAGTTCAAAACTGGACAAGTCGAGAAACCGACTTTTTGAGAAAATTAATTTTTAAAGTTTGCCCAAACTGAGGGAAAACGCTTATTAAGAAACCAAAAAGTAATGTTTGTTTCAACAAATATATGTAATTAAAAAGTGTACATTTTATTAGTTTAAAACTAAATGTAAATTTGTTTAATTTATTCAAATAAAAAAAATGTCAAAATTTTTCTGTTCGAAACAGAATTTCTCCATTCTTAAATTGTTCAAAAGAAGTTATGTCCATTATAAAACAATAACATTCTCCAGAACCGTTACTACTTTTCTGTAAATTACTTAATTTTAAAAGTAATTAAAAAGAAAAAGAGTGCAATTAATCAGTAGGTAAAATCTTTTAAATTATTTGTGTTTTTGTAAAATAGTGAAAAAAAATAGGTTTTTGACTTTTCTGACAATGCGGGAGTTTTGTTAAAAATTTTCCAAGCTTTTAGCAGGTTAGTTTAGTTAGTACAAAATTTGAACAAGTGAATAATGTCCTTGAATTTTTCTGCAGGGATGGAAATTTTCTTGAAATAAAATTACAAAGGCAGCTGAACTCCCAACTCCCAACTTCCAACTCCTTACTCCCAACTCCCTACTCCCTACTCCCTACTCCCTACTTCCTACTCCCTACCCTGTTCGAAACAGGATTTCTCCATTCTTAAATTATTCAAAATAAGTTATGTCCATTATAAAACAATAACATTTTCCAGAACCGTTACTTCTTTTCTGTAAATTACTTAATTTTAAAAGTAATTAAAAAGAAAAAGAGTGCAATTAATCAGTAGGTAAAATCTTTTAAATTATTTGTGTTTTTGTAAAAATAGTGAAAAAAAAAATAGGTTTTTGACTTTTCTGACATTGCGGGAATTTTGTTAAAAATTTTCCTAGCTTTTAGCAGGTTAGTTAGTACAAAATTTAAACAAGTGATTAATGTCCTTGAATTTTTCTGCAGAGATGGAAATTTTCTTGAAATAAAATTGCAAAGGCAGCTGAAACTCGGCTGGCCTGGTATATGCTATTCTCCCAACTCCCAACTCCCAACTCCCAACTCCCAACTACCCAACTCCCAGCTCCCAGCTCCCAGCTCCCAGCTCCCAGCTCCCAGCTCCCAGCTCCCAGCTCCCAGCTCCCAGCTCCCAGCTCCCAGCTCCCAGCTCCCAGCTCCCAACTCCCAACTCCCAACTCCCAACTCTCCACTCTCCACTCCCCACTCCCCACTCCCCACTACCCGCTCCCCACTCCCCAACCCCCAACCCTCAACCCACAACCCTCAACTCTCAACTCCCTACCCTATTCGAAACAGAATTTCTCCATTCTTAAATTGTTCAAAATAAGTTATGTTCATTATAAAACAATAACATTCTCCAGAACCGTTACTACTTTTCTGTAAATTACTTAATTTTAAAAGTAATTAAAAAGAAAAAGAGAGCAATTAATCAGTACAAACTCTTAGCTAAAATTTTGTAAATTATTTGTGTTTTTGTAAAATAGTGAAAAAAAAATAGGTTTTTGACTTTTCTGACAATGCGGGAATTTTGTTAAAAATTTTGCAAGCTTTAGCAGGTTAGTTTAGTTAGTACAAAATTTGACCAAGTGAATAATGTCCTTGAATTTTTCTGCAGGGATGGAAATTTTCTTGAAATAAAATTACAAAGGCAGCTGAACTCCCAACTCCCAACTCCCTACTCCCTACTCCCTACTCCCTACTCCCTACTTCCTACCCTGTTAGAAACAGGATTTCTCCATTCTTAAATTATTCAAAATAAGTTATGTCCATTATAAAACAATAACATTTTCCAGAACTGTTACTACTTTTCTGTAAATTACTTAATTTTAAAAGTAATTAAAAAGAAAAAAGTGCAATTAATAAGTAGCTAAAATTTTGTAAATTATTTGTGTTTTTGTAAAAATAGTGAAAAAAAAATAGGTTTTTGACTTTTCTGACATTGCGGGAATTTTGTTAAAAATTTTCCAAGCTTATAGCAGGTTAGTTTAGTTAGTACAAAATTTGAACAAGTGAATAATGTCCTTGAATTTTTCTGCAGGGATGAAAATTTTCTTGAAATAAAATTACAAAGGCAGCTGAACTCCCAACTCCCACTCCCACTCCCAACTCCCAACTCCCAACTCCCCACTCCCCACTCCCTACTCCCCACCCTCAACTCCCTACCCTGTTCGAAACAGAATTTCTCCATTCTTAAATTGTTCAAAATAAGTTATGTTCATTATAAAACAATAACATTCTCCAGAACCGTTACTACTTTTCTGTAAATTACTTAATTTTAAAAGTAATTAAAAAGAAAAAGAGAGCAATAAATCAGTACAAACTCTTAGCTAAAATTTTGTAAATTATTTGTGTTTTTGTAAAATAGTGAAAAAAAAATAGGTTTTTGACTTTTCTGACAATGCGGGAATTTTGTTAAAAATTTTCCAAGCTTTTAGCAGGTTAGTTTAGTTAGTACAAAATTTGAACAAGTGAATAATGTCCTTGAATTTTTCTGCAGGGATGAAAATTTTCTTGAAATAAAATTACAAAGGCAGCTGAACTCCCAACTCCCAACTCCCAATTCCCAACTCCCAACTCCCTACTCCCTACCCTGTTCGAAACAGGATTTCTCCATTCTTAAATTATTCAAAATAAGTTATGTCCATTATAAAAGAATAACATTTTCCAGAACTGTTACTACTTTTCTGTAAATTACTTAATTTTAAAAGTAATTAAAAAGAAAAAAAGTGCAATTAATAAGTACAAAGTCTTAGCTAAAATTTTGTAAATTATTTGTGTTTTTGTAAAAATAGTGAAAAAAAAAAATAGGTTTTTGACTTTTCTGACATTGCGGAAATTTTGTTAAAAATTTTCCAAGCTTATAGCAGGTTAGTTTAGTTAGTACAAAATTTGAACAAGTGAATAATGTCCTTGAATTTTTCTGCAGGGATGAAAATTTTCTTGAAATAAAATTACAAAGGCAGCTGAACTCCCAACTCCCACTCCCACTCCCACTCCCAACTCCCAACTCCCAACTCCCCACTCCCCACTCCCTACTCCCCACCCTCAACCCTCAACTCCCTACCCTGTTCGAAACAGAATTTCTCCATTCTTAAATTGTTCAAAATAAGTTATGTTCATTATAAAACAATAACATTCTCCAGAACCGTTACTACTTTTCTGTAAATTACTTAATTTTAAAAGTAATTAAAAAGAAAAAGAGAGCAATAAATCAGTACAAACTCTTAGCTAAAATTTTGTAAATTATTTGTGTTTTTGTAAAATAGTGAAAAAAAAAATAGGTTTTTGACTTTTCTGACAATGCGGGAATTTTGTTAAAAATTTTCCAAGCTTTTAGCAGGTTAGTTTAGTTAGTACAAAATTTGAACAAGTGAATAATGTCCTTGAATTTTTCTGCAGGGATGAAAATTTTCTTGAAATAAAATTACAAAGGCAGCTGAACTCCCAACTCCCAACTCCCAATTCCCAACTCCCAACTCCCTACTCCCTACCCTGTTCGAAACAGGATTTCTCCATTCTTAAATTATTCAAAATAAGTTATGTCCATTATAAAAGAATAACATTTTCCAGAACTGTTACTACTTTTCTGTAAATTACTTAATTTTAAAAGTAATTAAAAAGAAAAAAAGTGCAATTAATAAGTACAAAGTCTTAGCTAAAATTTTGTAAATTATTTGTGTTTTTGTAAAAATAGTGAAAAAAAAAATAGCTTTTTGACTTTTCTGACATTGCGGAAATTTTGTTAAAAATTTTCCAAGCTTATAGCAGGTTAGTTTAGTTAGTACAAAATTTGAACAAGTGAATAAAGTCCTTGAATTTTTCTGCAGGGATAAAAATTTTCTGGAAATAAAATTACAAAGGCAGCTGAACTCCCACTCCCAACTCCCTACTCCCTACTGCCTACTCCCTACTCCCTACTTCCTACTCCCTACCCTGTTCGAAGCAGGATTTCTCCATTCTTAAATTGTTCAAAATAAGTTATGTCCATTATAAAACAATAACATTTTCCAGAACCGTTACTACTTTTCTGTAGATTACTTAATTTTTAAAGTAATTAAAAAGAAAAAAAGGGCAATTAATAAGTACAAACTCTTAACTAAAATTTTCTAAATTATTTGTGTTTTTGTAAAAATGGTGAAAAAAAATTGGTTTTTGACTTTTCTGACATTGCGGAAATTTTGTTAAAAATTTTCCAAGCTTTTTAGCAGGTTAGTTTAATTAGTACAAAATTTAAATAAGTGAATAATGTCCTTGAATTTTTCTGCAGGAATGGAAATTTTCTTGAAATAAGATTGCAAAAGCAGCTGAAACTCGGCTGGCCTGATATGCTATTCTCCCAACTCCCAACTCCCCACAACTCACAACTCCCAACTCCCCACAACTCCCAACTCCCCACAACTCCCAACTCCCCACAACTCCCCACAACTCCCAACTCCCCACAACTCCCAACTCCCCGCAACTCCCCACAACTCCCAACTCCCCACAACTCCCCCACAACTCCCCACAACTCCCCACAACTCCCAACTCCCCACAACTCCCCACAACTCCCAACTCCCCACAACTCCCCACAACTCCCCACAACTCCCCACAACTCCCAACTCCCCACAACTCCCAACTCCCCACAACTCCCAACTCCCCCACAACTCCCTACAACTCCCAACTCCCACAACTCCCCAACTCCCCACAACTCCCCACAACTCCCAACTCCCAACTCCCCACAACTCCCCACAACTCCCAACTCCCTACAACTCTCAACTCCCCACAACTCCCAACTCCCCACAACTCCCACAACTCCCCACAACTCCCCCACAACTCCCCACAACTCCCAACTCCCCACAACTCTCAACTCCCAACTCCCCACAACTCCCAACTCCCCACAACTCCCCACAACTCCCAACTCCCCATAACTCCCCACAACTCCCAACTCCCCACAACTCCCAACTCCCCACAACTTGCAACTCCCCACAACTCCCAACTCCCCACAACTCCCAACTCCCCACAACTCCCAACTCCCCACAACTCTCAACTCCCCACAACTCCCAACTCCGCACAACTCTCAACTCCCCACAACTCCCAACTCCCCACAACTCCCAACTCCCCACAACTCCCAACTCCCCACAACTCCCCACAACTCCCAACTTCCCACAACTCTTAACTTACCACAACTCCCAACTCCCCACAACTCACAACTCCCAACTCCCCACAACTCCCAACTCCCCACAACTCCCAACTCCCCACAACTCCCAACTCCACCACAACTCCCAACTCCCCACAACTCCCAACTCCGTACCCCGTACCCCGTACTCCGTACTCCCTATCCCCAACTCCCTACCCCCAACTCCCAACTCCCAAGCCCCAACCCTCAACCCTTAACCCTCAACTCTCAACTCTCTACCCTGTTCGAAACAGGATTTCTCCATTTTTAAATTGTTCAAAATAAGTTATGTCCGTTATAAAACAATAATATTTTCCAGAACCGTTACTACTTTTCTGTAAATTACTTAATTTTAAAAGTAATTAGAAAGAAAAAAAGTGCAATTAATAAGTACAAACTCTTAGCTAAAATTTTGTAAATTATTTGTGTTTTTGTAAAAATAGTGAAAAAAAATAGGTTTTTGACTTTTCTGACATTGCGGGAATTTTGTTAAAAATTTTCCAAGCTTTTTAGCAGATTAGTTTAGTTAGTACAAAATTTAAATAAGTGAATAATGTCCTTGAATTTTTCTGCAGGAATGGAAATTTTCTTGAAATAAAATTGCAAAGGCAGCTGAAACTCGGCTGGCCTGGTATATGCTATTCTCTTGGACTTGTTAGACTTCCTGGTGTTCGTGAACCTGGACTGCTTGTTTGGGTTGAGTGACTTTTGAAAACGGACTCCATTATAATTATTTCGTTGAAAAACACCGCTGTAGTTTGATACGACTTGGGGAAAGAGGCATTTGCTTCTGTATTTTTTGTCCTCAAAAAGTTCGTCCAACTTTTAATCAGCCGCTGCTAGGCAATAAAGACCTTGAGGCCAAGAGTCTCCATTGTTGTGTTGATGTTAATAATTCCGATGTTTTTGTCGCACTCCACATCAGGCCACCATGGACATATCCAGTTCTGAACTGCTATTCGATACTGTGATCTTGCTGCTGCTGACGCTCGAAGCTAACTTAGCTCGTACCGGATGACTGAAATTATTATTATTAGGCTACACTGTTAAAAAAACTTTAGATGAATTTTGAACTATTTACTTAAAGTTAAGTATTTGCTAGATTTTTGAAACGTCTCAAATAAAAAACTTTTAAATTCTAGTATAAATAAAAATAACCGGTCAAGTGCAAGTTGAACTTGCGCAATTAGTGTTCCGTACGTTGATTGCTTTTCAAATAAAAAATTTTGTTACAGAGGTATAAAATGATCAGTGACTTCACAAAACACACCCCAAATGAGTTTTCAACAAAGTTTGTATCCAATCTTTACTGAAATCTGATGACCTTGAAATTTTTGTTTTTTTTTATATACCAGATGACTTATTAAAGGTAATGCACTCGTGATAATTTTCGTTCAATCTACACTCCGTGGAGAATAATCCAGAATTTTTTCAAAATTTTTTGATAAGTACTTTTCGAGATAAGGCGGGTGGACAGCGATTTTTCGCGATATTTTAAAAATAATATAAAGAAAAGTGCGCGCAAGTATTACATATATATATATATATATATATATATATATATATATATATATATATATATATATATATATATATATATATATATTTCAATTGACATCACTCCCGATTACCTAGTAAAAAAATTTCACCCCCCAAAACTAACCCCTTAAGTCAAAATTTAACTTTCAAAACTACATGGCTCTGATGAGGCCATATTATTACCAAATTTCAACTTTCTATGACAAATAGTTTCGGAGAAAATCGGGTGTGACAGGCGGACAGACACCGAAGTGATTTTATAAGTGTTCCGTACGGAACACTAAAAATTAAGTAATGAATGCTTGAGAAATCAAGTAAATGTTTGAAATTTCGATTAAACGCTTGAAAAAGTTAGAAAATACTTAATTTTAAGTAAATACTTTAAAATCTATCCATTACAGAGTATTAAAAAAATAAATATTTTCCAGCATATTTTCTATAATAAAAATGTACAAAAAAACTTGTTAAAACTACTTACCGTATGAATTTCTTGCGACTATCGGCATAATATTTCATAGAAAATAGGAAATAAACCCTTTTCGAACGTAATTATACTTGAAGAATCTGGAAATTTTCATTTTGATGCCAAAAGCTGGCATTACAAATAAATACCGATTTAGGCCTAATCGGGCCCATAGCAATAGACTCAAACGATCTTGTTCATTGGGACTAGTTGTTCCGAATTGCACGATTTCTATTACATACGAAAATGGTTAATTTACCTTTCCAATAGATAGGCTGTTCCAGAAATTGCATAAAAAAAAGTTTTTTTGTGCCCATGACGAAAGGCCTGTACACTATGGGACCTCGAGAATGGCAAATTCGGAAAAATACAAAAAAAAATAACAATTTCAGTCATCCAGTACGAATTTTATGTAGTATGTATATTAGCGTCTATACTATCAAAATTTCGATTTTTTTTTTTTGAAATCTGAAAATGCCTTGGCTTATTTAGGTACAAGTGAGGCGTCTGCCCTCCTGACATTTTATTAATTAAGGCTTAAATTTTCCAAAAATAACTTGGGCAGGCGCGTAGGACCCAAAACTTCGGACTTACGGTCTTATTTATTCAAAAACTCGAAAAGCGACCGTTTTTGGCTAGAAGGGGCGGTTCCAGCTTCGTCCTCCGGAATTGGCGGCGTCTGCGTTTTGCAAGTTCCCTCTTATTTTATCAAGAACAAACTAGATTTATTGATTTTATATGGTTAAATGACAGTCCATTTTTGGATCGACATTTCTTGGGCCCTAAAGCTGTCAACAAATGTTATGGTACTTGAGTCAAGTGGTTAAACAATGGTCTATTTTTGGATGTAGCATTTTGAGCATTCCAGGGCACGGGGGCCACAAAATCAACGCTAAAGTCTTTTATTCGACTCTCCCGATAGAATGAACTACTAGGCATACGGTTAGTCGACAGGTCAAAATTTTGGGTCGCCCTCTTGGTCTATAATGGGAAAGGGCTCTAGAGCTCAACCATTTTATGTGTTTAGAATTGTGCTATGAATTTGTCCACAAGTGTATACATTTTCTCACTCTTGTTTGTTGTTTGAAGCTAGAACTGACATATTTATAAATAGCGGCCTTTAACAAAACAATGAAGCTACATGAAAAGATAAAATTTATCTTTAGAAAATACTTTTAAGCAGGGACTTGTAAAGAATATTAAAAAGGCAAGCATCTGGCCGATGTCATTTTATATAGAAAAATATGTAAACTCGACCAAGCTCTAGAATATTTAAGTGGTATATGAATTGAATTCGGAAAGGAGTTTTAAATAGACGTATTTTTAAATTAAATTATTTTCCTTCGAATGTAAAATAGGAATATAATATTAAAATTCTTGGAAAAATATTTCAACTAAATATTTATACGAATAGCAAAGTAAATGGAGAAAAAGGACAGCCAAATAGGTGAACAAAAATCATTCTAATTGGTTCTAAATTTTAAATTAAATGTTTTAGTCAATGTAAACTTATTTACTTCACTTGCCTTATCTATCTATAATATATATAAAATGCAATGTCTCCCTGTCTGTCGGTCTGTTTGCCCGTTAGTGCGCTCATCACTGGAGAACCACTTATCCGATTTACGTTTTTTTTTTTAATTCGTACATCTGTTTTCTGGCCAGATTATCTATAATCTTCTATAATATATATAAAATGCAATATGTCTCTGTATGTCTCTCTGTTTGTCCGTTAATGCGCTTATCACTCGAGAACCAGTTATCCGATTTACATGTTTTTTTAAATTCATACATTTATTCTCTGGACAGTATTATCTATAATCTTCTATAATATATATAAAATGCAACGTCTCTCTGTCTGTCTGTCAGTCTGTCTGTCTGTCTCTCTGTCCGTTAGTGAGCTTATCACTGGAGAACCACTTATCCGATTTACGTACTTTTTTTTAAAACATACATATGTTCTCTGGCCAGGTTATAGGCTATATTTTATTACGATAGGTAGCATAAGGAATGAGCAGTGACGATAATAGTGAATGAAATAAAAAAGTTTGCCGCTAGCGCGTTCCCTTGCAATACACAGCCTAAACCATTAAATATGGAACAATATTATGTAGCAGAGAATATCTATAATCTATAATATATATAAAATGCAATGTCTCTCTGCCTGTCTGTCTGTCCATTAGTGCATTTATCACGCGAGAATCACTTATCCGATTTACGTGTCTTTTTTTAAATTCATACATATATTCTTTGGCCAGGTTATATAATAATAATAATAATCTATATCTATAATATATATAAAATGCAACGTCTCTCTTTCTGTCTGTCTGTCCGTTAGTGCGCTTATCTCTCGAGAACCACTTATCCGATTTACGTGATTTTCTAAATTCATACATATGTTCTCTGACCAGGTTATAGATATATATTTTATTACATCTATAATATATATAAAATGCAACGTATCTGTGTCTGTCTGTCTGTCTGTTAGTGCGCTTATCACTGGAGAACCACTTATCCGATTTACATACTTTTTTTTTAAACATACATATGTTCTCTGGCCAGGTTATAGGCTATATTTTATTACGATAGGTAGCATAAGGAATGAGCAGTGACGATAATAGTGAATGAAGTCGGAAAAAAAAGTTTGCCGTTAGCGCGTTCCCTTGCAATACACAGCCTAAACCATTAAATATGGAACAATATTATGTAGCAGAGAATATCTACAATCTATAATATATATATATATATATATATATATATATATATATATATATATATATATATATATATATATATATATATAATGCAATGTCTCTCTGCCTGTCTGTCTGTCCATTAGTGCATTTATCACGCGAGAATCACTTATCCGATTTACGTGTCTTTTTTTAAATTCATACATATATTCTTTGGCCAGGTTATATAATAATATAAATCTATATCTTTAATATATATAAAATGCAACGTCTCTCTCTGTCTGTCTGTCTGTCTGTTAGTGCGCTTATCATTGGAGAACTACTTATCCGATTTACGTATTTTTATACATTTATACATATGTTCTATATAATTCGATATAAGTCTAGATAATGAGAGATAAGGTGAAATAATGGGAGATAAGTATAAATAATGGGCGATAAGGAGAAATAATGGGAGATAAGCAGAGATAAGTCTAGATAATAGAAGTTATGGTGAGATAATGGGAGATAAGGAGAAATAATGGGAGATAAGGAGAAATATTGCGAGATAAGTCGAGTTAAGCCTAGCTAATGGGCGATAAGGTGAGATAATGGGAGATAAGGGGAAGTAATGGGCGATAAGGAGAAATAATGGGAGATGAGCAGGGATAAACCTAGATAATGGAAATTATGTAGAGATAATGGGAGATAAGGAGAAATAATGGGAGATAAGGGGAAATAATGGCAGATATTTTATTACGTTAGGTAACATAAGGAATAAATAGTGACGATAGTAGTGAATCAAGTCCACACGAGCGGAGCCGCGGGCACTGCTAGTCTATAATATATATAAAATGCAACATCTCCCTGTCTGTCTGTCTGTTTGTCCGTTAGTGTGCTTCTCACTCGAGAACCACTTATCCGATTTACGTGTTTTTTTTTTTAATTCATACATGTGTTCTCTGGCCAGGTTATATAATAATAATAATCTATATAAACCAGACCAAATATTGGAAGCTAATGATAAACTGACGCTTGATCTGGATGCCCTTATAAAGGCCTCTAGTGCACACTGCTTAGAAATAAATCCAACTAAATCAAGGATTCTGTTATTTGGACGGACTCAGTCTCGTATTCGGCACCAGAATCTGCTACAAATTAGCTTGAATAATGTAGTGCTAAGTGCATGTACTGATGCCAAAAACTTGGGCCTAGTAATGGACTCCGATCTGAGATTCACGGGACATATAAATTTATCTATTAAAAGAGCATTCGCTAACTTTAAATTAATTTTCAATCAACGTGCTCTTCTTACCGAGAACCTTAGAAAGATACTACTCAGTATATATCACCACTACACCAAACACTTTATTTTTGCACTCGACGCGCGTTTCGCTAACCATGTTAGCTTCATCAGGAGCGATGATTGACTAAAGGTAAACTACATATCTACCCTATTTATACTTAGCCTAACCCTAGAATTACTCAAGCGGAACTAATGACATAGGCAAGGCCATTAGTTCCGGTCTAGTAACCAGTAGAGGGGACTATAAGGAATAGGCCCTCTGTCTTTATTTAAACTACTTTTACATTTTATGATTTCCATACTTTCGTATGCGTTCAACAATCTCCTATCAGATACATTTTTTATTAATCTTAGATTATCTAATGTTACAGTATGATCAGCTTCAAGGGCATGTTCGGCAATGCTAGACTTTTCTGTTCTATTGTATCTTAAGTGTGCTAAATGTTCTTTAAATCGTGTTTTAATTGACCTTTTAGTTTGCCCAACATACTTTTTGTCACAATCATTACAACTAATTTCATAAATTCCACTTTTCTCACAACTGGGAATCTTATCTTTGGGATTTCCTAAGATATTCCTCAGATTGTCTGATGACTTATAGACTAAGGTGAGGCCTACCTTATTAAATACCTTATTGAGTCCCTTGCTATATTTCGGATTATATGGTATGGAGACATACTTGGTGTTATTTTCTTCGCGTATAAAAAAGGTGGAATTCTGAATATTAAACCTAAAGTCCTCAGGAACTCATAAATATTGTAGAGAATCATTCGTCTCAATCCTTTACACGAAATGAAATTCGCATCTTAAACAAAGGTCTTAACTTTGCAGTACCCCCTCCTAGAGATAATTTCTCAGAAATAGTTGCTCACATTGAAAGTTCCATTAGCACACTTCCAGAAAATAGTAAAACCTTTGTTAGGGAAGCATGTCGCAATCAAATTTCGAAAAAACATAGTTAACAACACAAATTCTAATTCACGAAAAAATATAAAAGTAGTTAAAGGATTGAAAAAGAAAGATGTCTTCTACTTAAAAGCGGATAAAGGAAATAAGGTTGTTATATTGGATAAGAAAGATTATTTTGAACGCGTAGATAATCTTATCGAATCTGGCCCTTATGAAAAGGTAATAAGAAATCCATTACCGAAAATGATATCAGAGGTTAAAAATTCTTTTAAAAAATGTAAGAACCTTGTCTCCGATTCGCTAAAATTTAAATTAAATGCGAGTAATCCGACCATACCAAAATTGTATTGCTTACCCAAAATTCACAAACCTGGAAAAGCAATGCGACCCATTGTTTCATCGGTCGGATCACCCACATATTTAATATCCAAATGGTTATCAAAAGAACTTGAGAAGTTACCATTAAATACTTTCGCAGTGAAGAATTCGTTAGAATTCATTAATAAAACAAAAAATCTAGTTCTTAATGAAGGTGAAGTCTTAATTTCTTTTGATGTTAGTTCTTTATTCCCAAGTGTGCCAATTCCACAAACTTTACAATATCTCGAAGAATTACTTAGAATGAATGACTTTGAAGACGAAATTATTCGTGAATACTTAACATTATCTAAACTTTGCATGGAACAAAATTATTTCCAATATAACAATCAATTTTATGTTCAGAAAGAAGGAACAGCTATGGGTAATTGCTTGTCACCTTTCATAGCCAATTTATTCATGAGTAAGTTTGAAATCGAAGCCAGTCGAGAATTCGAATATTTCCCAAGGGTATGGTATAGGTATGTGGATGATATTTTCGCGATTTTTGATACAAAGAAAGCAAATATTGATGATTTTGTTTCTAAATTAAATAGCCGGTATGATTCAATTAAATTCACGTACGAAATTGAGAACAAAGGACAATTGCCTTTTCTAGATATTTTAATTATTAAAAATAATAATAGATTAGAATTTGATATCTATAGGAAGGACACAGTAACAGATAGATATATTCCTAATGATTCATTTCATTGCAAACAACATAAATTAGCCTCAATACATTTTTTAGTTCATCGTTTGGTCACTTTCCCTCTGAATAGAGTAAACTTTAATAAAGAAAGGAATCGAATTAGAAATATAACTAGAGTTAATGGTTATGACGATGACTTAGTACGTAAGCTAATAAATAGACATAAATTTAGGTCTAATATTCAGAATTCCACCTTTTTTACACGCGAAGAAAATAACACCAAGTATGTCTCCATACCATATAATCCGAAATATAGCAAGGGACTCAATAAGGTATTTAATAAGGTAGGCCTCCCCCTTAGTCTATAAGTCATCAGACAATCTGAGGAATATCTTAGGAAATCCCAAAGATAAGATTCCCAATTGTGAGAAAAGTGGAATTTATGAAATTAGTTGTAATGATTGTGACAAAAAGTATGTTGGGCAAACTAAAAGGTCAATTAAAACACGATTTAAAGAACATTTAGCACACTTAAGATACAATAGAACAGAAAAGTCTAGCATTGCCGAACATGCCCTTGAAGCTGATCATACTGTAACATTAGATAATCTAAGATTAATAAAAAATGTATCTGATAGGAGATTGTTGAACGCATACGAAAGTATGGAAATCATAAAATGTAAAAGTAGTTTAAATAAAGACAGAGGGCCTATTCCTTATAGTCCCCTCTACTGGTTACTAGACCGGAACTAATGGCCTTGCCTATGTCATTAGTTCCGCTTGAGTAATTCTAGGGTTAGGCTAAGTATAAATAGGGTAGATATGTAGTTTACCTTTAGTCAATCATCGCTCCTGATGAAGCTAACATGGTTAGCGAAACGCGCGTCGAGTGCAAAAATAAAGTGTTTGGTGTAGTGGTGATATATACTGAGTAGTATCATTGTGCCAAAGATTCCACATTCCCAACTTAGTTAGAAAGATGTTGTGTGACTCCATTGTTCTGTCGCACTTTAACTACTGTGATGTGGTGTATGGGCCCTGCCTTTTTTAGACTGTAACGCTAAGAGGATCCAACTTATGCAAAATTCGTGCGGGCGTTTTATTGGCGGTATTCGAGGCCGTGAGAGAGGTGTCAGTGCAAAATTGCGTGACATAAAGTGTTTAAGAATGAATAAAATACGGGTGCTACACAGTTTGGTACTATATAACAGGATTATTTGTAATAAGTGTCCTGGCTACTTATATAGCAAAGTAAAATTTAGATACGATGCACATAACCTGGATCTGAGGCATAAATTCACCTTAACACCGCCCATGCACTTGACTTCAATGTATGAGCCTTCTTTCAGTTACCAAATAGGTAAATTGTACAATAAAGTGCCTGTTGATCTGAAGGATGCGTCAGGTCACAGGTTTAAAAGAGCAGTAAAAACCATTGTTCATAGCTTGTGCTGACTCCTTCCTCCGGCAGCTCGGACAATCGTCACCTCAATCGACTTCTCTAATGTTACATATATAGCAGTAGCCATACCTTTAGCCACCCAACAGTATTAATATTAACTTCTATCATGGTGGTACATTGTGTCTTGATATTTTGTATTTTATATGCAATCGACCTCTCTAATGTTACATATATAGTAGTAGCTTTACCCTTAGCCACCCACAGTATTAATATTAACTTCTATCGTGGTAGTATATTGTGTATTGATTATTATATTTTGTATTTTATATGCAACTAGCCGGGCCCGCGGCTCCGCACGCGTGGACTTGATTCACTACTATCGTCACTGCTTATTCCTTATTCCTTAGGTTACCCAACGTAATAAAATATCTCCCATTATTTCTCCTTATCTCCCAATATTTCTCCTTATTTCCCATTATCTCTACATAATTTCCATTATCTAGGCTTATCTCTGCTCATCTCCCATTATTTCTCCTTATCTCCCATTATCTCACCTTATTTCCCATTATCTAGGCTTATCTCGACTTATCTCCCATTATCTCACCATAACTCCCATTATTTAGACTTATCTCTGCTTATCTCCCATTATCTCTCCTTATCTCCCATTATTTATACTTATCTCCCATCATCTCACCTTATCTCCCATTATCGAGGCTTATCTCGACTTATCTCCCATTATCTCACCTTACCTCCCATTATCTAGGCTTATATCGAATTATATAGAACATATGTATAAATTTATAAAAAACACGTAAATCGGATAAGTGGTTCTCGAGTGATAAGCGCACTAACGGACAGACAGACAGAGAGACGTTGCATTTTATATATATTGTATTCTTTGCTACATGATATCGTTCCATATTTAATGCTTTAGGGAGTGTATTGCAAGAGAACGCGCTAGCGGCAAACTTTTCTCCGACTTAATTCACTATTATCGTCACTGCTTATTCCTTATGTCATCTAATAAAATGTAGCCTATAACCTGGCCAGAGAACATACGTATGGTTAAAAAAAAGCACGTAAATCGGATAAGTAGTTCTGCAGAGATAAGCACAGTAACGGACGGACAGACAGACAGACAGACGGACAGAGAGACATTGCATTTTATATATATTATAGATATTCTCTGCTACATAATATTGTTCCATATTTAATGGTTTGCACTGTGTATTGCAAGAGAACGCGCTAGCGACTTCATTTACTATTATTGTCACTGCTCATTCCTTATGCTACCTATCGTAATAAAATATAGCCTATAACCTGGCCGGAGAAGATATGTATGTTTAAAAAAAAAGTACGAAAATCGGATAAGTGATTCTCCAGTGATAAGCGCACTAACGGACAGACAGAATACGTTGCATTTTATATATATTATAGATGTAATAAAATATATACCTATAACCTGGTCAGAGAACATATGTATGAATTTAAAAAATCACGTAAATCGGATAAGTGGTTCTCGAGGGATAAGCGCATTAACGGACAGACAGACAGACAAACATTGCATTTTATATATATTATAGATATAGATTATTTTTATTATTATATAACCTGGCCAAAGAATATATGCATGAATTTAAAAAAGACAGGTAAATCTGATAAGTGGTTCCTGCGTGATAAACGCACTAATGGACAGACAGACAGACAGAGAGACATTGCATTTTATATATATTATAGATTATACATATACAGATACATAATATTGTTCCATATTTATTGGTTTAGGCTGTGTCTTGCAAAGGCACGCGCTAACGGCAAACTTATTTGCGACATCATTCACTATTTTACGTCACTGCTCATTCTTTATGCTACCTATCGTAATAAAATATAGCCTATAACCTGGCCAGAGAACATATGTATGTTTTAAAAAAAAAGTACGTAAATCGGATAAGTGGTTTTTCAGTGATAGGCGCACTAACGGACAGACAGACAGAGAGACGTTGCATTTTATATATATATTATAGATGTAATAAAATATATATCTAAAACCTGGTCAGAGAACATGTGTACGAATTTAAACAATCACGTAAATCGGATAAGTGGTTCTCGAGGGATAAACGCACTAACGGACAGACAGACAGACAGAGAGAAGTTGCAATTTGTTTATATTATAGGTATAGATTATTATTATTATTATATAACCTGGCCAAAGAATATATGTATAAATTTAAAAAAAGACGTAAATCGGATAAGTGGTTCTCGCGTGATAAACGCACCAGTGGACAGACAGACAGACAGAGAGACATTGCATTTTATATATATTATAGATTCTAGATATTCTCTACGACATAATATTGTTCCATATTTAATGGTTTAGACTGTGTATTGCAAGGGAACGCGCTAGCGATAAACTTTTTTCCGACTTCATTCGCTATTATCGTCACTGCTCATTCCTTATGCTACCTATCGTAATAAAATATTGCCTATAACCTGGCCAGAGAACATATGTATATTTTAAAAAAAGAAAGTACGTAAATCGGCTAAGTGGTTCTCCAGTGATAAGGTCACTAACGGACAGACAGACAGACAGACAGAGAGACGTTGCATTTTATATATATTATAGATACTAGTTTCTAAATGTTGGTGTATACAATATGTATTCGTATTTCATGGTTGAGATAGGAAGTGTAACTTCAACTCCGCCAATTGTAATCTTACCATTTAATTACATAATACATTTTATTATTATTAGAATATATATAAAACGCAACGTCTCTCTGTCTGTCTGTCTGTCCGTTAGTGTGCTTATCATTCGAGAACCACTTATCCGATTTATGTGTTTTTTTTTTAATTTTTAACTTAATATTTAAAAATTCTATAATATATATAAAACGCAACGTCTCTCTCTCTCTGTCTGTCTGTCCGTTAGTGCCTTTAGCACTCAAGAACCTACTACGTTAGGTAACATAAGGAATAAGCAGTGACGGTAATAGTAAATCAAGTTCACGCCAGCGGAGCCGCAGGTACGGCTAGTAATATATATATATAATGCAACGTCTCTCTAACTGTTTCTCTGTCTGTCCGTCAGTGCGCTTATCGCTCGAGAACCACTTATCCGACTTACGTGTTTTTTTTTTTTTAATTCATACATATGTTCTCGGGCCAGGTTATAGGATATATTTTATTAGATTTTTTTTTCAACAAGGTTTCTTCCGATCTTTACTGAAAATTGATGACGTTGAAATTTTTATTTCTTTTTTTATATACCAGATAAATTATTAATATCCGGATAATTTTCGTTCAATCTACACGCTTTTTTTTAGGTATCTAGCATACGTGCTGCAGGGAAGTCCTTAAAGCGCTACAGGAGCTACGGAAAAAGCGATTAACGTTATTCTTGAACCGCTGTAAATGGTACTCGTTGGGAAACACAGTCCTGGGCAAATTATTCCAAAGGGATGATGTTCTCCATATAAAAGACTACTTGAAAAGCGTTGTATAAGGAATAAGATCTTCTGACTTATGTAACACATGTTTGGAACAACGCAATTGAACACTTTGGAGAATCTCGAGCGGTTGCTCTTGACATATCCAAGGCATTTGACCGTGTTTGGCACGATGGGCTGTTGGCTAAGCTACGTTCTTATGGTATGTCTGAAAAGTTCTGTTTGTGGCTCTCATGTTTCCTCAGAGAGCGTTCTTTACGAGTGGCAGTTGACGGATTTCTTTCTAACACCTTCACTATCAACGCCGGTGTGCCCCAAGGTTCCATACTGTCTCCTACTCTCTTCCTCATTTATATTAACGATCTGCTGGAAAAGACCGAGAATCCAATCTACAGCTTTGCAGATGACAGTACACTTATCTCTTCATTCACTTTGAACGCTCGGACATCGACTACTCAGATGAATATCCGCAGACAGCAGGAAGTCATTCAACTTAACAAAGACCTGGAAGAAATTCTATCTTGGGGTGACAGTAACCAAGTGGAATTTAACGCTACAAAAACCCAGGCGGCAGTTTTTTCTAAAAAAGTTAACGTTGCAGAACCCGACATAGTTATGTCGGGACACTCCATCCCTCTAACATCGTCACTCAATCTGTTAGGCGTTAATTTGGGAGCAAATATGTCCTGGCATGAACATGTTGCAGGCATAGCAAGAAGAGCTTCTCAAAAGTTGGGAATATTGTTTCGAACCAGAAAGCTTTACACTCCACAACAACTGTTAATTCTTTACAAAGCTCAAATTCGACCAACTATGGAATACTGCTCCCATGTTTGGAGCTCCGCTCCCAAACAGCATTTGTTGGATTCTATCCAGAGAAGAGCTGTTCGTCTGATTGGACACCCGGAACTGACCGACGGCCTTGATTCGCTGGAACATCGAAGAACGGTTGGCGACTTGAGCCTATTCTACAAGTACTTTCATGGAAAGTGTTCGAAAGATGTGGCCCGTTTAATTCCTCCCAAAGCGGTGCATATTAGAAGTACACGTCGCGCTGATGCTTCACATCCGTATGAGGTTCAGCTTGTTACTCCTCGTACAACGCTTTTCAAGCAGTCTTTTATATGGAGAACATCATACCTTTGGAATGGTTTGCCCAGGACTGTGTTTCCCACCGAGTACAATCTACAGCGATTCAAGAACAACGTGAATCGCTTTCTCCGCACACGTGTCGCTCCTGTAGCGCTTTAGGGACTTCCCTGTAGCACGTGTGCTAGACCCATAAAAAAAAAAGCAGTGACGATAATAGCGATTTAAGTCGGAAAAAAGTTCACCTCTAGCGTACTCTCTTGCAATACGCTACCTAAACCGTTAAATACGGAACAATATCATGTTCATCATCAGCAAAAATATAATATATATATATATAAAATGCAACGTCTCTCTGTTTGTCCGTTAGTGCGCTTATCACTCGGAAACCACTTATCCGATTTACGTGTTTTTTTTTTTTTAATTCATACCATATGTTCTCTGGCCAGATTATAGGATATATTTTATTACGTAAAATAAGGAATAAGCAGTGACGATAATAGTGAATCAAGCCCACGCGAGTAAAGCCGCGGGCACAGCTAGTTGATAAATAATATTTGCGTCCTTACTGACAACTCTCCTTCACATTTTACTGTGGATTACCAAGGAGAAAACACCATCGTGCGATATTGTCAGGATGTTATAAAACGTGTTTTAATGAAGCTAGACACCAAAAAGCGACTCTGATGGAATACTCACAGAGTACTCAAAAAATGTGCAAGCGAACTAACATCAGTTTTTTGTAGACTCTTCAACCTATCCAACAAATACGGAAAATTTTCTACCTGCTGGAAATTCACTACAGTCCAGCCGATGCCTAAAAAAGGCAAGAAAAGTTTACAAACAACTACCGAGCAGTCGTACTGCTTCCAGTAATAGAAAGTTGTGGAAAAGGCTATCAATCAGCATCTTCTAAAATATCTTGAAGGATTTAATCTTATTAGCGACGATCAATATTGAATATCTTTGAGAATCATAAACGGTTATACTTAATACATCTAAGGCATCTGGCCGTGTTTGGTACGACCGATTATTAGTTAAGTTATGCTCTCATGGTTTGTTTGAAAAGTTTTGATTATGGCACTCGTGTTTCGTCAGAGAGCATTCTTAACGAGTTGCAGTTAATGGATTTCTTCCTGATAACACCACTATCAACGCCGGTGTGCTCCAGATTTCCAGACTATTTCGTACTCTCTTTCTTCTTTATACTAACGATTTGCTGGAGAGGATCGGGAATTTAATCTACAGCTTTGAATTGCCCACTTTTAGCAGAAATTTTTATGAATAACAACGAAAATATAATTCAAAAACATGATACGTACAAACTTTTACTATACTGGCACCGTTATGTAGACGACATTTTAGTTTGTTTCAATGGCACGGATAGACTGTCGAATACATTTTTTAATCACATCAATTCCCTCCACAAAAATGTAACATTTACAATAGATATAGAGGAAAAATAATTCACTTAATTTCTTAAATCTTACTATATCAAGGGATAACAACAAACACAAATTTTCAATATTTCACAAAATCATCACACATAGAGACAACAATATACAACACTTCAAAACACCCAAAACAACACAAATTTGCAGCACATCACAATATGTTACATAGGCTAATGAGTATTCCCTTATCTGAAAATCATTTCAATAACGAATTAAATTTAATTAAACAAATGGCCGTAAATAATGGTTACCCCCCAAATATGGTCAGTTCAGTACTCAATACAAAACATAAAAGCAAAGCTATTTCTGAAGTCTGCCCTAAAACTAAAGACAGCAATATCAACTATAAATCATTAACCTATTTTGGCACACCTTCAGAAAAAATTTAACACTATTTTGAGCAAAATAATATAAATATAGCTTTAAAAACTAATAATTCATTAGAAAAACTCATAAAAAATGCGAAAGTTAAACAAAACAAAGGTGAAAAATCAGAGGTATATAAACTGAATTGCGGTTCGTGTATAAAGGCGTACAAAGGGCAGACTGGAGGTTCATTTGAAACTAGAATTTCAGAACACAAACGAAGTTTTCTTAACAACAAAACAGATTCTTCATACAACAATCATTTAATAGAACAGAACCATCAATTTAATGACCAGTTTGAAATATTACATGTAGAAAACAAAGGAAAAAAGTTAAACCTTTTGGAATGCGTAGAGATAAACCGTTTGAAAAACACAGCTTCCATTCTAAATGAACAAACAGAAATAAATATGACCGATGGGAAATCCCCATTATTAAATTTATATATAAGGTTAACTATTGGAACGTGGAATATACAAGGATGAAGGACAAAGGAGACAGAAGTAACCCAAGAATTTAAACAGAGAAAAGTCGATATATTAATAACTAGCGAAACGAAGAAGAAGGGTAATGGCACGGAAGAGATAGATGAAATAATGCATTGTTGGAGTGGAGTCGGAAAGGAACAAAGAACGAAAGCTGGAGTAGGCGTGCTAATAAAAAAGGAATGGAAGAAAAAAACATCATGGGAACCCTTAACACCACGATTACTAAATGTAAGTATGTCATGTTTCGGAAGAGAAATTGTAATCATCGGAGTATATGGCCCTCTATTAGAGAAAAAGAAGAATTTTTAGAAAGACTACAAGAAGAATTAAGAAAAATAAGTAAAACACAAGAAGTAATAATAGCCGGGGATCTCAATGGTAGGACTGGCAGAAAGATAAATGACAACACTGCGGGAAGGCATGGAGAAGAGGCCACGAAAAAGAACGGAGAAAGATGGATCGAAGTATGCGAACTGAAAAACTTGAAAATTACTAACGGGTTCTATAAACATAAGGAGATCCATAAATATACGTAGCTACAGCCAACTCGGAAGCTACATTCCATAATAGATTATGTAATAACACAGCCCCACAAAAAAAAAGTGGGGTATATTTTTGATGCGATATATCAGATCCGTAGTATTTTTGCCCGCTGATCACGAATCTGACGTCAGAATATCGCCATCACATCTCAATTTTTTTCTAACCTCAAAAAATAGGTAAAAATTAGTAAAAATTAAGAAAAATATACTCCTAAAAAATTGATTCAAGCTTTTTCATGAATCCAAAGATGTATTAATATGTATTCGGACACGCTAAGCTAGTATTCATCGGTTGGATTAAGCCATACAGTTCTGTTTTCTTTCTAACCTCAATAAATCAGACAGATATAGTGCTTCTCGAATGCAAAAACGAATTCAAATTAAAATTCAACCGATTCTTACCCAATTTGGTACACGGGGGTTTTTTGAGTTGCTAATCATGAATCTGAGGTCGGATATGCAAAATTCAAAATGGCGGATGCAAGATGGCGGACAAAATTTTTGAAAACCAACCGATTCCTACCAAATTTGGTATACAGTTGGGGAATTCTCAAACCTGATACTCTTAAACCCTAAACCCTGAAACCTTAGACTCCCACACTCTGTAACCTCAAAAAATAGACCTCAATAACCTGTAACTTTTAAAAATGAGACCCAATAAACTCAAAACCAGGACTTTTAAACCATATGCTCTCAAATAGTAGACCCTTAAGCCCTAGAATTGCGAAGGTTAGACCCGCGCCTAACTTTCCTTTTTTTGGCTGTATCTTGTTCTTTTTTCCGCGAATGACCTATTCAAAGGCTTTCTGCCCAAACGCTTTTGAGGACTTGTTTCTCTTTTTAGCGACCAGCAATAGTCCGCTAGCATATGGTCATCCTATCGTCCTTGATACCGATTTTCTATGATTTTCAGATCTTGGTGAAAACGTTTCCCCTTGCTCCTCACTGTAGTCACCAAGATTTTCTGGGAAATCATCAATGTGGGAGTCCAGGAAATGTAATTTTAGATTCATTAAGCAACCTAATGTTTGAACATTTTTTACCATTTTCTCGACTATTTCTTTGTACTTAGGACTTTTATTATTTCCCAAAAAGTTTGTTGCGACTTCTTTAAAACTAAGCCAAGCAGCTTTTTCAACTTTATTCATTTTAGTAACAAATAATGAATCTTGAAACAATTTTCTTATTTGTGGCCCGTCAAATACGCCTGCCTTAATTTTAGCTTCAGAAAATTTCGGAAATTTTTTTATGCAAATATTTGAAACATGGGCCGTTTGTATCTAATGCTCTCGTGAATTGCTTCATAAGTCCAAGCTTAATGTGAAACGGGGGAATAAGAACTTTTCCTGGATCTACCAATGGTGGAAACAATACATTATTTTCACCAGGAGTGAACGATTCTCTTGTTGGCCAAATTTTTTTTCTTATAATGACGTTCCCTGTCTCTGCTATTCCACAGACATTTATAACAGGGATAAAGTGTAAACCCTGACTGTTAGCCAAGCAATATTGTTACAATTTTCAGATCTCCACAAATTTTCCAGTTATGATCAGCATATTTTATTTTTATCAAAAGCTGCTTCATTTTTTCATATTGCTCTTCCATAACTGTGGAATGAGCAATCGGAATGGGAGCGTAAACGTTGGTATTATGCAGCAAAACTGCCTTAATGCTACGTTTAGAAGAATCAATGAACAGTCTCCATTCTTCAGGATCGTATGAGTTATTTTGAAATTCATCCATTAGACTTTTTACATCGGTACAATATGAAAGTGACAATTCCTCGTCCATTGTGAAATATTTTCGAAATTCTTCATCTCTGTTTCTATAATAAGAAATCGTAGCTTCTGGCTTAAGTAAATGTCTTTTCTTTAAAAAGGAAGCAAGATTCTCTGAACCATCTTTGGATAAGCCTAAATCTCTGACTAGATCACTAAGTTCTGACTGTGATACGAGTATTGGTTCTGGTTTAGGTTGTATGGTAGAAATTCTTTATCTGTGTCACTAGTATATGATAGGTTGTCACTAGAACATTCATTAGTAACAGTGTTTGAATCTTTTTCGACAGTCTCAATGTTTTTCGGCATGAACTGATAAGGTGAAATCATTTGTTTCCATAACATCAGCATCAAGTGGTTCAGGAGGCGGAATTAGTTTAGTTGGTCTTGTTACTGTCGAAACATCGTTATAAGTAATAGTGCTTTTATTTTTTCGGTTATGCCTAGATACAACATTCATACAAAAGTAGCAATCATTTTCACTGTATGGTCTATTCCATATTGCTGGTCTGGAATATTTAATCGCCTTCTTATTGATGTACAACATTATTTTGCAAGAACTGCAAATGATGTGGGGAACCCAATCTGTATCCTGGTACTGTATTTCAATGTTAAAACAATCCTTATATAAGGTTTTAATCTTATCCGTTATCGGTGACCCCATTTTACTCAATACGTGTTGACAGCAAATATAACAAAATGAATCACTGTTTTTATCGCACTTATGAAAAGTCCTTGTACCGTGAGATCGTTTTCTTGTAGCATTATACTCTACATGAGCCAAGTCACCCACACATGAAGAGCTACGGTCGCTGGATGACGACGGCTGCGGGCCCGCTTTCCCACCCTGACCAACCGCCGATACTGGGTTTCCGAGTCCCTGCATCGTAATTCTCTTTCTTCTACCTGCCATGACGGCATCTAAGCCGTTATCCAGGGACTCTGCCGGCTAGTGGAGTAACACCGTTGCCCACCGTCACCTCGTGGAGGTGCCCTGGATGCAGGTAGAAGAATAGAAATCGACCGATGAATTTTCTCGGCGTTCAAAATGGCGCGAAAACATCTGCCATCTTGAATTTTACAAATCCAACCTCAGATTCGTGATCAGCGACCCAAAAAATCCCCGTGTACCAAATTTGGTAAGGATCGGTTGAATTTTAATTTGAATTCGTGTTTTGCATTCGAGAAGCACTATATCTGTCTGATTTATTGAGGTTAGAAAGAAAACAGAACTGTATGGCTCAATCCAACCGATGAATATTAGCTTAGCGTGTCCGAATACATATTAATACATCTTTGGATTCATGAAAAAGCTTGAATCAATTTTTTAGGAGTATATTTTTCTTAATTTTTACTAATTTTTACCTATTTTTGAGGTTAGAAAAAAATTGAGATGTGATGGCGATATTCTGACGTCAGATTCGTGATCAGCGGGCAAAAATACTACGGATCTGATATATCGCATCAAAAGTATACCCCACTTTTTTTTTGTGGGGCTGTGTAATTAAGAACGACACTACAATTAAAATTACAGATGTAAGTGTCCAGAGAGGTGCAGAATGTGAAACCGACCACAGGTTATTGTTAGCAAAATTGCAGTTCCCATGGTATAAAGCATCAAAAGGGAAAAACGTAGTAAAAGATGACGATGTAGAGTATACGGAAGTAATTGAGAAAGAAAAGAAATTCAAAATACAATTGTTGCAGGATGCGACAGAGATCTCTACAAGCGCAGACTAGATGAAAAACTAACAGATTTTGATTATGACAGTTTAGAAGAAACACGTCAAAGAAATTATTAAGGAAGTCGCCTACGAAGCCTTAGGAGAAGACGACAAGGAAAACAAACAACACATCGACACTGTTAATTAAACAACAAAAAATATCATCGGGGAAAAGAAGAAACTCTATGAGAAATGGATGAACACCAAGTCAAAGGAGGATTTAAGAAGGTATAGAGAAAAAAATAGAGAAACGAAAAGATTAATAAATAAAGAGAAGAATGAGAAATGGGAAAAAGCATGTGAAAACATCGAACACTATATAGTACTGAGGCATGAATAACGATCAGAGCTATGAAAATGAACTCCAAAGAAAAATCCCATATACAATATATTCAAGGAAGAAATGGGATAACTACTATAAAAAACTACTGACAGAAGATAGACCAGGGTTCTTGAATAGAGACGAAGTTGACGAACAACAACAAAACGAAAACGAGGAGGTAGAGATAAAATAAAAAGATGTAAAGAAGGCCACAAAATCATTGAAAACCCGGAAAGCGGCTGGACCAGGAGGAATGCCCAATGAATTAATCAAATACGGATCAGAGAACCTGCACCGAATAATAAGAAGCATGTTCCACAGGGCTATAAATGGAGATAGAATACCTAATGAATAGTCTCAATTTTTAAAAAAGGAGACCGAAGGAAATGTGAAAACTACAGAAGCACCAGCATCATTTCAAGCATTGGACGACTGTATGGGAAAGTAATTGAGAATAAGATAGAAGACAACATAAAAGGCAAAATAGGGGAAGACCAAGCAGGATTTACGGCTGGGAAGTCCTATATTAATCACATATATACAGTTAAGCAACTGATAGAAAAGAAACTAGCCAAAAACAAGCAATCCACTTAGTTTTTCATCGATATAAGAAAAGCTTACGATTCAGTCGCTCTGGAAAGCAATGTCAGACATGAGAATCGACAAAGTATTAATAAAAACAGTAAAAGAGATATATGGCAATAATATTAACAAAGTAAAAATTGGTAATAAGTTAGGGAACGAAGAAAAACGATTGAAATGGCATGGTCACGTAAGAAGAAGCGACGACAGAGGGTGGATTAAGAAAATCACAGAGTGAAGTCCAATTGGAAGAGGGAAGAGGGAAAGACCTAGGCGCTCATGGCGGGATGACGTCGGTCGATGAGGCAATGGAAACCAGAGGGTTACAGGAAGGAGACTGGGAAGATCGAAGAGAATGGAACGCGAGGTTGAGAGAAGAGAGACAGCGTCAACTGTAACAGACCCTTAAATATAATATATATATATATATATATATATATATATATATATATATATATATATATATACAAATTATATATATATATACAAATATATATATATATATATATATATATATAAATATATATATATATATATATATATATATATATATATATATATATATATACAAATTTATATACCTTATAAAGTTCAGTATGAATTCCAAGAATACCCTAATTAACTATTTTCAGACTAATTGTAAAAGTAGATAATAAGGTGGAATAAAACCTAAATGTCTGATAGTTGCAAAAAGCATCAGAAGAAGTTACCATGTAACGAAACGCGTCATGCAATTTTGCAATAAAAGTGGAAATTTTGACAAATTATCTTTCATTACGTTATTCAACGTCTTTACAGATGACCGTATGCTCATCTCTTCATTTATTTTGAATGCTTAAACACCAGGTACTCATGCAACTAACCGCAGACAGCAGGAAGTCATTCCTCGTAGAATTTTTTTCGAAAATTCTTTTATATGGAAAACCGTATCCCGTTGAAATTTTTTGCCGGGGAGTGTTTCCCGCCAAGTACGGATTACAACGATTCAGGACCAACGTGAATTGCTTTTTCCGCACACCGCACTCTTGTAGCGCTTTAAGGATTTTCCTGCAACACGTGCGCTATACCCATAAACGAATCTCTAACTTACAAAATAGCCGAGACCTTACATCCCTACGGAACAGAGGACAAATTGAAAATTTTTAGTGTTCCGTACGGAAGACTTATAAGATCACTTCGATGTCCGTCTGTCTGTCTGCAATCTTGATATTGCTATTATGATTCTTCGTTAAAATTAATGAGTTTTTCGAGAGCGTCAGCATTAGCGGTCGCGCGTGAGAGTCCACGACGTTGGAGGCCGCGCGTCATCAGAAAAATATTATTTTTTTTAGCGTTCCGTACGAAATACTTATAAGATCACTTCGGTGTCCGTCTGTCTGTCTGTCACACCCGATTTCCTCCGAAACTATTTGACGTAGAAAGTTGAAATTCGGCACGAATATAGGAATTGATGGTCTCGTTAAAACCGTGTAGTTTTGAAAGTAAAATTTTAACTTAAGGGGTTAGTTTTAGGGGGTGAAACTAGAAGTGAAAAAAAAATCTTTTTACCAGGTCGTCGAGTGGGGTGTCAAATAAAAGCTTGTAAAAACACATATTCGAATATATATATATATATATATATATATATATATATATATATATATATATATATATATATATAATGTAATACTTGCGCACGCTTTTCTTTGCATTATTTTTAAAAAAATCGCGAAAAATCTGGAATCTGGAATATTCTCCAAAGGGTGCAGATTGAACGAAAATTATCACGAGTGCATTATTTTTAATAATCCATCTGGTATATAAAAAAATTCAAGGTCATCAGTTTTCAACAAAAATCGGGAATAAACTTTGTTGAAAACTCATTTGGGGTGTGTTTTTGTGAAATCATTAATCATTTTGAACCTTCGTAACAAAAATTTTTATTTTAAAAGCAATCAACGTACAGAGCACTAATTGCGCAAGTCCGACTTGCACTTGGCCTGTTATTATAAGTATTACAACCTGTTAAAAGAAAAACCTCAATTTAAAAACAACCTGTAGTTAAATTCTTACAATTTACGAACAATATACCGTTTTTAACTGACGACTTATCCAAAATCAAGATTTATTTTAGAAACTTCTTTAATCTAAGCGAGGTTGTCAAAGCAAAGACAGCCTTTTCATAAAGAAAATATTAAACCCTATAAAGTAAATTTTATATTACCTCTCCAGCCGTACAGATAATAATTTCCATTTACATCACTAACGAACTTCGCCCTACCTGAAATATTAATTAATAAATTATTAATTATGACATTTTCAGGAGCATATTGGAAATTCGTCGAGAAATTTGAAGGCACTGGTGACGAAAAATTCGTTTAAGGATCGATACAAAACAGCACAGGGTTATTTGACGAAATTAAAGTTCCTAACAGAAGATGTAAGTATTTTAATCGAGTTACGAGGGCTACCTTTTAAGTTTTTACAAAAACAATGAAAGAAAAAAAAATTTATTACAAATCGTTTTATTGTTCTCAAAATATTCGCCTTTCAGATTTTCTATTTTCCTCTAAATACAGTAAACTTCAATAATGAAAGGAATCCTATAAGAAATATAACTAGGGTTATCGGTTATGGCGATGATTTAGTAAACAAGTTAATAAATAGACATAAGTTTAGGTTAAATATTCAAAATTCCACCTTTTTTACACCCGAAGAAAATAAGACCAAGTATGTCAACATACCATATAATCTGAAATATAGCAGGGGACTCAATAAGGTATTTAATAAGGTAGGCCTCACCTTAGTCTATAAGTCATCAGACAATCTGACGAATGTCTTAGGAAATCTCAAAGATAAGGTTCCTAATTGTGAGAAAAGTGGAATTTATGAGATAAGTTGTAATGATTGCGACAAAAAGTATGTTGGGCAAATCAAATGTCAATTAAAATATGACTTAAAGAACACTTAGCACATTTAAAATACAGTAGAACAGAAAAGTTTAGCATTGCCGAACATCCCCTTGAAGTTGATCATACTGTAACATTAGATAATCTAAGATTAACTAAAAATGTATCTGATAGAACAGGGTCGGCAACCTTTTAACTAAGGGGTGCTAGTTTTCATCCATATAACATTTTGCGTGCCGACATAGGTACTTACTACAACTAAAATTAACAAAAATTAACTTAAATTAACTTAAAATATTGCTTTTAGAGGTTTAATTACAAAAAAATTTTAACATTTAACAAATAATTTTATTATATTAGTCCTAGGACCTAGTGTGAACCCTGTGCTTGAAGTTCTTTAGAGAGTTTGCTTATAGCCGGTTCATGTCTGGTTATTTTCAGTGTCACACATGCTTCCGAGTTGTCTGTTGTCAGCCTGCTTCGGTACGGGTTTTAAAATCACTCTCATATAGGAAAAAAGTTGTTCACAGATATAGGATGATCCAAAAGGTGTAAGCATGGCAAACGCTACTTTCTTAAGACAAATAAATTTCTCTGGTACACTCATCCAACAACTGAGTATCTCCTTTGAATGGTTCTGACAGTCACCTTCTAATCCCCTTCTTAATTCTACAAATTTCGTGTTCCATAACTCGGAGCTTTTAAATTCAATGTATTGAAGATCAAAATCATTAATGTCCATCCATGAGAAAAGAGATATGGCAAAGCAACTGCTGGAAAAATCCATTAAATCTCGTTTGATTCAAAAAACGAACATAGGACCATGTTTGTCAAAATCCTGACCCCTCTCGATAAACTCCTCTTTTAAATTAGTCATATATTTAAGAATTTCGTCTATTAGTGCACCATCGTCGACACTGGATATGTAAGTTTTTAAATTTGGAAAATATTTATATGTGTTTGTAGTAATATCGCTGATAAATAAATCTATTTTTAATTTGAATGATTTCCAGAATTGTCTATGGATCAGTGAAGAACGACCGACAATGTAGTTAACTATTTTAACCACCCTGTCCATCACGGATTTTAAACTTCCAGCGGAGATTTTAGCGCACAAACTCTCTTGGTGAATTATGCAATGAAAATTCAAAACTGATCGACCCATGCGTTCAATAAGAAGGGAAACAAATCCTTTATGTCTTCCAATCATAGCAGGAGCGCCATCTGTCGTTACGAAAAATTTTTTATTTAAATCAATGTTCCGCTTTTCAAAATATTTAACAAATTCTGGAAATATATCCTCTCCTCTTGTAGTTCTCTGCAATGGGAGCAGGCAAATCAGCTCTTCATACACACTGCCATCATCGAACTATCGCGCAACGATTGCAAGACGGGCAATGTCATTAATATCGACACTTTCATCCAATGCTACACTAAATACAAAACTCCGTTTGATAGCATCTGTGTTGTTTTTGGACATTTTGTGTCATTTCGGTAATTCGTCTCTCGATGGTCCGCGTTGATGCCGGTATATCTCTAATCCTGGCCAATATTGTATCCTTATTGGGCAAGTCGTCGAATAAAATCTCGCCATTACTCAAAAACGTTTGCTTCATAAATTTTCCGTCAGTGAACGGCCTACCCTTTTGTGCTAACGATTGTGCAATGTTGTAACTGCATTCAGTTACCTGATTTTTTCCTTGGAAAACTTTGCTAAAGAATGTTGACTGTTTCTCGTATTGTTTACTTGCTCTTTGTATTGCCTCTCTTTTATCAGCGTTATCTTTAAATGACGATTCATGTTTTATCTGGAAATGTCGTTGAACACTAGATGTCCGGAAAACTACGCTTTCCCGACATAGGACACAAATGGCCCGATCGTTTTTGCTGTACAAAACCGTAATCTGTTGTCCATGAAGTTTGAAATGATCGAACGTCTACCTTCTGTTTCTTCGCGGCCATAACGCAACGTAATTTTAATTTTTAAATTTTTCGACGACTATTGACTGGAACGGATATTACTTCTATACTAAAGGATCCAAACGTGTAGCCGCTTGCTATATATAGAAAAATAATGTTTCCAAAAAATTCCAATAATTACGTTTATTAAATTTCTTAGAACAAAAATTATTATCTACAACGCGCCCATTGCAATCAAAGGGCCGCCTAGAAGTTAAATCTAACAAAAACTAAGTTCGGCAATATAAAAAGAGTTGCGGCGCGCGTCGGAACGATTGAAGTCAAGTCAAACAAAACCGCCTTATAGCGGCTCTTTTGATCTGAATTGAGGACGTTTATTTGTGTTTTTGCCTAGGCTTATATTTGAGGCTTGCCGTCCTTAATACTTGCCGAAATTAAAGCCAAACCAATGCATTCAGTAAAATTATAAATTACAAATATATATTTTGTAGTTTTTGGTAATAATACCTAGTAACGTATATAATATATCGTTTTTGTTTGAATCGTTAAAGTAATACGGTCTTCGATTATTTACTTAATTTCGAAACATGTACCAGATTACAGAATTAATGTGTAAACTTTGAATAGGTACGCGTGCCATTCAAAATTGCTTGGCGTGCCAGAGATGGCACGCGTGCCATAGGTTGCCGACCTCTGTGATAGAAGATTGTTGAACGCATACGAGAGTATGGAAATTATAAAATGTAAAAGTAGCTTAAATAAAGACAGAGGGCGTATTCCTTATAGTCCCCTCTATTGGTTACTTGATCGGAATTGATGGCCTCTCCTATGCCATTAGTTCCGCCTGAATAATTCAGGTGTTAGGATAAGTATAAATAGGGTAAATTTGTAGTTTGGCTTTAGTCAATCATCGCTCCTGATGAAGCTAACATGGTTAGCGAGACGTGCGTCGGGTGCAAAAATAAAGTGTTTGTTGTAGTAGTGATATTTACGGAGTAATAGAAAAATATTAAATAAAAGTTTTTATTTTGTGATTTCTTTTATGAATATTTTTAGCCTCAACATTCCTTACCCGATGTTTTTCTTTGGATAATATGTGGCGGAAAAAGACTGGCATATCAGAGGATTTCGGCTAGAGATATTACCTATTCTATTGTGGACGAAGAGAGAGGAAAAGACTGTGGAAGGGTTCGAACGATGTTTTTAAAGGTAAGGGAAAGAAATTTAAATAATAAATAATATGTGAAATCGGAAGTGCAAAAAAAATTACTAGATCATCGAGTAGAGTGTCAAATATAAAAGCTTGTGAAAACATAAGTTCAAAAATATATATGATGTGATACTTGCCACAGTTTTCTTTGTATTATTTGAAAAAAAAAAATGGACAAACATCTCTGTCCCCCCCATCCTATCGCGAAAAGTATTGATCAAGAAATTTTGGAATAATTTTTGAATTGTCTTCATAAAGTGTAGATTGAGCAAAAATTATCACGAGTGCATTACATGCAAAAATATGTCGCTTGACAAAATGGTGGAGGTTTTTTAATATACCTTTTAGTATATTACTGTTACCGCGTCGCTGTAGCAAGACAAAATAACTTTATTTTATTTGTTTTATAATTAAACTAGTATTTAGGCAGTAAATATTTATTTTGCTTATAATGAACCCGTTTATAGCGAATTTCAGGTTAAAACGAACTACTTTATATATAATGTACGAAAAAACTTTCATAAGACCAATACAAATTTTTATCGGTTATAACTAACCCGGTTATAATGAACTTCCGGATAAAGTGAGCCGAATTTGGATATTTTGTGTCCGTTTATAACGAACTTGCCACTCCCTGTGCTCGATCTCGCGCGACTTGATCTAGGGAATTCACCGAAACTCCCTGGAAACCCCTATTCTACTTGTTTCCACCGCGTCGCTAATTCGAGCAGTATTATTTTCAGTTCACTTGTTGTGTTATGCGGTTCTAATGGATATTTGATCAAAGCAGCAAAGTAAATCTTTAATAATCTTTAAAAGACAAACACGATATTATAAGGAAAATAGAAAATTGAGTTAAACAAAGTGATGTTGCAAACAGTTGAATTTAACTAAATCTACGGTTTCTACCATATGGAAGAAGAGGCAAGAAATCGTATCAATCTATGATAAAAGAAACCTTAGTTGTAAAAAAGTAAGAAAATCTACACGTGATCAAGTCGATAAAGGATTCGTTAAATTATTTAGTCAAAAACGACATGACCATGTTCCTATTACCGGCTATACGTTACAAGAGAAAGCTTGGGAAGGAAAATAGAGAACACCGAGTGTAACTGTTCTAGAAGTTGGATTGTACGATTTAAAAAGCGACATAATATTAGTGGAGTAAGATAGTAGGAGAAACTGCAGGAGCGGATATGACTGTTGTTGATCAGTGGTTGGCCAATGTCTGGAAATTCGAGAAAGTTATGAATATGTGGACATTTTTAATGCGGATGAAACGGGTTTGCTTTACAAGATGACCCCTGATAAGACATTAAAATTTGTCGGAGAGAATTGTGCTGGTGGAAAATTATCAAAAGTAAGGATTACTGTGTTGGTAACTGCAAATATGTCTGGAACAGAGAAAAGAAAACTGTTGGTGATAGAAAAGTCCGCCAATCCCAAGTGTTTTAAAAACAAACATTTACCAGTAAAGTACAAATCAAACAGTAAAGCCTGGATGACATCACAAAATTTTTAAAAACGAACTAATCGAGTGGGACAAAGAATTAAAATTGACAAACAGAAAATATTACTTTTGACTGACAACTGTCCAGCGCACCCTGAAGTTGATCTACAGCAAATAAAATTGGTTTTTATGCCTCAAAACACAAGTGCAAAGCTCCAGCCTATGGACCAAGGTGCCAAGGCGCCATTCTTTAAAATGTCATTAAAGAAAGATTTTACTTATGAAAATGTTAGAGACGATCGATAAAGGTAACATTTTTTTTTGTAACTCTCTTGGACGCTATAAACTTTATCCATATGGTTTGGCAAAGAGTCAGTAGAGAAACCATTGCAAACTGTTTTAAGCATGGCGGATTTTTAAGGAAGGAATGTAGATATGACTCAGATGATAAGTTACCGTTGACTTAGTGGACTGAAAAACATCGAGAAGATCCTACTGATTATCTAGAATTTGTTTACGATGCTGACATTCAACAAAGTACAGTGAAAATCGAGATTAAAAAGATGTTTAAACAGTTTAATTTGGAAAAATATGTATGTGCTGATAATGAATTAATGACGAGAGAAATATTACCCAATAATCAAATTGTGACATCAGTGACTTCTGGAAAGATTTTAAGCGATAATGACTACGAAGACGAGCTTGGAGAAGGAAATAATATTTATGTTCAATCCATTTCAGAAATGATTAAGAATATGACTGAAACTCGCAATTTTTTGAAATCTCGTGAAGTTCCTGAATATATGTGGAGTAGTTTTTGTGACCTTGACAATTATATCGGGTGGCGCATAAGTAACGCTATAATTTATTTAATAAATAACTTTTTTCTTTCTGATTTTATTTAACGTTGGCGTTTATTAAAATTTAGAATATAGTTTGGAAATATGTTCACGTTATGTTTTGAAAATAATATCTTTCAAATGGTGCCCATTGTTTGCTTCGACCTGACGTGCTCTTTCCAGAGCGTTTCCCATAACTTTTCTTAGAATTTCAGGTCCCAGTGCCCTCACTTCTTCTCGGATATTCGCCTTAAGCTGTTGGATGGTTCTTGGCTTATTGGCATATACCTTACTCTTTAGGTAAGTCCAAAGAAAAAAATCGGGAGCCGTTAAATCGGGCGAAGGCGGTGGCCAGTTAAAATTAGAAAAACGCGATATTATTCGATCGGCAAAAAATTTCGCGCAGGAGAGCCATAGTTGGACGAGCTGTGTGAGCTGTGGCTCCATTTTGTTGGAACCACAATTCTGGATTGTTCTCTACCTCGGGCCTTAAAAAAATTTTCAATCATTGCCCGGTATTGAACGCCATTCACATTAACCGCAACTTGTTCGTCGTTTTCGAAAAAATATGGTTCAATGATCTTTTCTGAAGTTATTCCACACCATACTGTGCATTTAAGTGGGTGCATTTGATGTTCAACAATTATTCTTGGATTTTGGATGCCCCATATTCTGCAATTTTATTTATTCACGTGACCATTGAGGTGGAAATGGGCCTCATCGCTCATTATGAGTTTTGTGAATAAACTCGTTGTTTTCTAGGCACAATTCTTGCAAACGGCGACTATATTGAATGCGTCTTTGTGCATCATTTGGTTTTAACTCATGAACCAATTGAATCTTATATGGGAAAAGGTATAAATTATGTAAAATTCTTTGCAAAGACCGCCTAGACATCACCAACTGCTGAGAACGTCGCCTGGTGGAAGTTTCGGGGTTTTCCTCAATACTTGCTTGCACCCAAGCAATGTTCACATCATTTTGAACTGCACGAGGTCTTCCAGCACGCGGAAGATCACAGACAGCCCCTTGTTGCCGAAAACGCTGAACCAATCGGTAAATTGTTGGAGCGCTAGGTGTGCATTTCGAACATGAAAGAAATTCCGATATGATGGTTCTTTGTTCTGTGCTGAGTCTTTCCATCATAAATTTCCCAAGATTTTCAAAGTTAATTCTGAAAAAAAAATAAATAAAAAAAGACGTTAACAAAAAATGTATTCACTTATTAAATCATAACGTTACTTATGCGCCACCCTATATAAAAACCACTTCTTTTTCAAGTAAAATTGTACAAACGAAAATTACTGATTTTATTGTATAACATACACTACGTATTTTAACGTTTTCGTTTATACTCGTATGTATATGTACCAACATACATAATAATAACTTTAGTGTGGCTTGTTTTATTTTTCTTTGAACGTTTTCTTTTAATTTAACAATTATTATTATTCATCTTTCTAAACATTAGCGCCTAATCTTAGTCATATTTTGGAGTTCTTTATATGGATTCCTTTCATTTACGTGTTAAATATCTAAAACTTTTACAATTAATTATGGTAAAACGGCGTGGTAAACCATTGTTATATTGTAGCAATAAATGCATGATGCTAAAATCTGTTATTTATTAAAATTTTAAGCAAAACTACTTTTAATAATTATATATATATATATATATATATATATATATATATATATATATATATATATATATATATATATAAGAAAGAGGAAGGACAGTAACAGGGCACTGGCAACAAACAATCCTAAGTTTAACTACTGGGAAACGCCCTTATAAGGAAAAGAGATGAGCAATCAAAGATCTAAAGGCTCTAGTACTGCTTTTTATTCTTATAATCGAGCTTTCGCTGCCTAATGGTAGCTTCTTCTGGATTCTAAAAATGCAAACCAGGTACAGAAAATAAACCAAAGCGTTTCGTTTTTTAAAATGTGATTAAATGAATTGTACGACTGTATGTGAAATTACTTACAAAAATGTCAGCAGTTAGTTCATCTCTGGTGAAGACAATGAAATTTGCATTTTTGTTGGCCAGGTAGTATGAATGATTACACAAACATGATTAAAAGACATTTAGAGAGTTACACAAATATTAAAAATAAAACTTTGTCAGTAAACATTAGTTAAAAACACTTTTTGAAGACCGAAACATAATTGCAAGAAACACCATGATGTTGAAATGGTACTCCATTTTAAAATTTTTTGACGTCGAGTTTAGTAACTATTTAGTGATATTTTAGTCCGAACCGGATATTGTTTGTAGTCTATGTCGTCATCAGGTCGATAAAAAAAACCATAAAAAGAATTGAAGTTAGGGATGTGGTAAATTTTTTAGGTGGATGCTAATTTTAGATAAATTATTAATTATTAATGATATCTATGTTTTAGTTTTAATTTTATAAAAAAGGGGGACTTAAATTTAATGAATGTTACTCTTCGGCGAGTTATTTATTATTAATTATATTAATTATTTAATTTTATAATCAAGAGATTCATAGACTAATTTAAAAATTTAAAAATTTTGAAAGAGAAAATTAATACTGGACATTATTTATTATTTGTCATATTTAATTTTTTAATTATTTAATTTTAACAAGAATACATAGAAAAGTAACTGATAATAAATAACAAAAATGACAGAAGGAGAAAAGAAACGTCAACTTTACTAGAAACTAATTTTTTCATAAAGATCGTTCTTTTTTGTTGGTTTGGTATAGTTTTTGTGTTAGTAAATAAGTATACATGGAGCTCAATCCTTCTATGTCTTTTTTGTGATTGAGATTATTTTTACAGGTTTTTATGTAACACATTTCGAAGAAACTTCTTCTGAAATAATTAGTCTCAACATCCAGAATGAAGCTGTTGTTATATTGTACTCTGTGATCTGTATTATTTACGTGTAAGCTCAAGCTAGTTGCGTTAGATTTGTGTTTACTATCACTTTTGTGTAGCGCTAATCTTTTAGAGAGCTTTTGTGAAGTTTGTCCAACGTAGACCAAACCACATTGACAGGGAATGCCATAGATTTATATTAGATCTTTGTAAAGTATCGGTTTTATCTTTTAAATTGGTATAAAAACAATTAATTCTTTTTATGTTGTAATTAGCAATTATATATTATATATATATATATATATATATATATATAATATATATATATATATAATACTATATATTATATATATATATATATATAATTATATATATATATATATATATATATATATATATATATATATATAGCAGCTCTTCAGGCCGTGGGGCCCATGGCTTCAATTTTTTTTGATGATTTTTCTCCATTCCCTCCTATTCTTTGTCTTCTGCTCCCAGTCCGGTACCCTCAGTGCCACTATGTCAGCTTTTACATCCTCTAACCCTCTCTTTTTGAGTCTTCCTCTTCTGCGTTTGCCGCCCTCGCCCAATGTTAGCACCTGCTTTGCATGTCTGTACAGCGGCATTCTATATACGTGACCCAACCAACTAGCCCTTCGACCTCGAATTTTCTGGATGATATTAGGCTGTCCATATAGCTCCCTCACTTCCTGGTTAGTCCTTCTTCTCCAACCATCGTCTTCTTTTTTTGTACCACCATACATCTTACGGAGCATCCTCCTTTCCCATCTTTCCAGCTTTTCTGTATTTCTTCGGCTCAGAATCCATGTTTCGCTACCGTACACCACTGCTGGCTGAATCACTGTCTGGTAAATCCTTTCTTTAGTTCTTCTACTTATCGGTTTGGACTTTATCATTGTATTGAGGGTTCCCATAGCTTTGCTACCCTTCGATATTCGTTTCTCAATCTCCATGTCGTCATCAGCTCTATTAGTGATCGTCACACCCAGGTATTCAAAATGGCTAACTTTCTCGAAGTTGTACTCTTTATTTCCTTTGCTCTTAATTTTTATCTTTTCCCCCCTAGGTCCTTCTTCAGCTCTCATTTCAAAATACTTTGTTTTTTTTTCATTCATTTATATATAGACCGTATTGTTTAGCTGTTGCTTCTATGTCTCTGAACATTTTCTGTAGTTCACTCTTTGTTCTTGTAATAAGTGCTAAATTATCTGCGAAAGCAACGAGCTGCTGTTTCCTATGGTATATTATTCCTTTAGTCTGCACTCCACTCTCTCTTAAAATGGCCTCCAAGGTCAGAACAAACAGTGTCGTGGACGGCGGGTCTCCCTGTCTCAAACCTTTCCTCACTGCAAATGCCCTCGACAAGCCCCCCTCCAGCGAGACTCTGTTCCATGTTTCGTTCATAGTGATTTTAACCAGTCTTATCAACTTCGGCGGAATTTTAAGTTGTTCCATTGCTTCGTAAAGTTTCGATCTTATTATAGAGTCATAGGCTTGTTTGTAATCCACGAAAAGAATATTCAGTCCCAAGTTCCACTCGTAGCTGTTGTGTAGTAGTTGTTTCATCGTGAAGAGTTGGTCTATAGTGGATCTTCCTTTCTTAAACCCTCCCTGATATTCGCCTATTTCGTATTCAGTTGATCTATTCCTAACCAGTAGGGCAAATACTTTATACGTTATATCTAATACTTTTAATAATTACTCGTAAGAAATACCTTAAATATTCATTTAGAGAGCTTCCGTATTCCTCTTGATCAAAAATCTGGTGACTGTAAATGCACCCATTCTCCATACAGTTTCGACAACGTCTTGCAAACTTTTTTCCCTTAAAAATAAAAAGTAAAAGTTTAGTACCTTAGTTAGCTACCTTGTCAGAAAATCTAAATTATTTACGGCAAATAAAACAAGCAAAGCTCTCGGGACTCTAATGAAACAATAAAAAAAAAAACGTTTTAATTACTTGGCTTATTTTCGTGCGTACACTTAAACAAAAACTTTTTTTTTAATTAAAAAAACTTTGGGCCTGAGTAATTTGTGTTTTCAAAGTAGCCTTTTTTTAATTAAACTTTCATTAAAGAGTTCCGCTTATTTTATCACAGCAAAACATTGTGTGTAGATTGAACGAAAATTATCACGAGTGCATTACCTTTAATAATTTATCTGGTGTATAAAAAACCAAAAATTTCAGTTTTCAGTAAAGATTGGAAACAAACTTTATTGAAAACTAATTTGGGGTGTGTTTTGTGAAGTCACTGATCATTTTATACCTCCGTAAAAAAATTTTTATTTTAAAAGCAATCAACGTACGGAACACTAATTGCGCAAGTTCAACTTGCACTTGACCGGTTATTTTTATTGAGATTATAAGAAACACATCCTGTTTATTCTTTAATAATCCATCTGTGAAAAGTTGTTCCTGATCTGCTCATACTGTGTTTAATTTTTGATAGAACTTCCGGGCAATTATCGTTAACTCCAACTTTTGACTGAAAGTTATTTATAGTCAACAGAAATCCGAAATATTCCGGATTTCTATCGACCATAAATAACTTTCTGTTAAAGAGTTGATTGATTGACAGCTTATAGATCTATCATCCATAAGCCTTCATTATCCCTCTTAGTAAAAATAATTTAAAAAGAAGAACTGGACACAATTAAAAATATAGCACTCAATAACGGCTTCCAACCCAAAATAATTAGTACCCCCATAAGCCGTAAATAAAGCAAATCACCTTCAACTTAATTTAACCCATAAAAGAATACGAAGAAAGGAAAACATTCATACCTGACATATTTTGGTTCCGTCTCGAATAAAATATCTCAAGTTCTCACAGCCGAAAAAACAAGAATATCTTTAAAACCCGCTCAAAAATTATCCAATATATTTTTTAGTGCCAAAGATAAAACTAATAAACATAATAAATCAGGAGTTTATAAACTTAAATGTCAAGAGTTCAATAGCTGTTACGTAGGCCAAACAGGACGGAATTTCAAAACAAGATTTGCAGAATATAATGCATCCTATAGGTTAAAAAATGAAAAATCACGCTTTGCTAACCATTTTTAAAAATTGACTCTCCATTTCCTAATATTAATTGTTTATTGGTACTCTGTACGGCACCTAAAGGGTCAAAACTCAATTTCTTAGAATTGGTAGAAATTTATGGACACTCTAAGAACCATAATATAAATTTACTAAATAGTCAGACGTCCCAAATTCCATCCTTTACCAACTTTTATAGCACCTAAAATAGCCACATCCTTCCATTATATAAAAATAATACAAAAAAATCTGTTTTTAGCCTTAGTTAAGGGTTTGAAAATGTAGTGGTACTACGAAATCGCGATAACGCATTTGTAAATATTTACACAAATGTATTTAGTGTTAGCTAACAAAGTAAATAAGTAATTTAATTATTAACTTCCTATAGCAACACAACTTTTTTTGGAACCCAATACTGATTAGATAAGCCTAAAATTGCAAGATTGTGTATTTTATTGAGAAATTCGCTATTTTTTTTTCAGTCTGAGTAAGAATTTGTTGCTCAGTTGAATTTTTCTGCGTGCTAAGAGTGAAACTACTGTTTCTACTTCTGCCACATTTGTCGGAATGCTTTTTAGACATCCTACACACAGATTTAGGTTTTTATTTTTATTACTTCTAATTTATTGAGACTATTATTGGCGCAAATCCATAAAATACGCTACCCTAGTCAATTACTGATTGATATTACGCTTTGTAAAATAATAAACAGTATTTTGATTTTCCATATAAAAGCAGCTTAACATCTGTTACAGTGTATATATATCCGAGAAATCACAATATTTTTACATTCTGTACCCTAATCAAGCTTATTTAAATATTATCAGACTGCTTGTGTCCGTTCTTTGCTGCCATTCAGAACTTTAGAAAAACTTTACGAAATAAAAACGATAACTACTATTTTCCTATTTTCCTGATGTTGTTTCTCTAATAATTTTCTTCAATTTGCGTTTCTTAATTTATTTACTTTATTTCTAAGGGTGATAATCCAACTAAAAAACCCTTTTGTTTTTTTCTCGAATTGGCGCTCTATTAGAAAATTACCTTATCTTTTTAATTAATCCCTAAACTAATTAGGCTCAAATTTGCATTAGATAATTTACTTTTCTTTTTTGAAAAATTCTAAATAAACTTCAAGCGAGATGACACCATCTTATAAAACTTCGTTTTTTAAAATAACGAAATTTTATCGTAATTAGCGTGATCCTTGTTATTTTTCTGAAAGGATATTAAAATTTAAGGGAATTTTTAAAGGGTCTTTGTTTTATGTTAAAACAGCTGAAATTTGTTGATGTAGCTTATGTTCTTTCTCACCTTTTTTTCGTATTCGCGAACGAAAAACAAGACTGTTTAATAATCTATTCAAAAAAATATTTTAACTCAAGAAGAGTTATTGAATATATAAAATAATTTGAGCTTAATATACGATATTGCTGCCTTTCACCCTCACATTATCCTGGCCTCTATCATTTTTGCCTTCACTCACATCCCCTGCTACCCCTGTTCTCAACTACCCCTATCTTTACCTACTCTCTACCCTTTCTTTTTCTCTTCTTCGTCACATATATACTTACATTAAAAGAATTATGTATGCTCACGTACTGGACGGATTTTCATGCGATTTTCTTAATTCCGGATTGCATTTCCCAAAAAGGTGGAGTTTAGCTTAATTTAGCACCGTGGAATTCGACTCCTGCAACCGACATTTATCAGGACTAAGATCTTCTGACTTGTTTTAAGTTTTGTGGTACAAACTTAATGACAGTTATAAAATAATTCTTGATCTGGGATTATCCTGTGTTGATTGCTTTGCTGAAAACTGATGACCTTGAATTTTTTTTTTTAATATATATATATATATATATATATATATATATATATATATATATATATATATATATATATATGTATATGTATATATATATATATATATATATATATATATATATATATATATATATATATATATATATATATCTCCTCGGCCTATAGTCATCCACTCCTGAATGAAGGCCTCTTCCAATCTTTTCCACGTCGTTCTGTTTAGGGCTGTTTGGATCCAATTTCCTCCCGCAATTTTCTGGATGTCATCGCTTCACCTTTTTGGAGGTCTTCCAACACTCCTTTTGGTTTGTCTTGGACGCCAGTTTATCATTTTGCTGGTCCATCTTTCTGAGCTTTGACGAGCTATATGGCCAGCCCATTGCCATTTGAGTTAAGCTACTCCTCTGAGGACATCTGTCACACACGTTCTTCTTCTAATTTCCTCGTTCTGTATCCTGTCTCTCAGGCTAATTCCGAGCATAGATCTCTCCATTGCTCGTTGTGTCACTTGAAGCTTGTCAGCGATTTTTCAGGTGTGTGCCATCGTCTCGAGACCATACGTAAGGACCGGCAGAATACATGAATCGTATGTTTTACGTTTAAGATTTATTGGGATTTCGCTAGATTTGAGTACATACCCCAACTTGCCGAACGCAGCCCAACCTTGTCCTATTCTTCTAGTTATTTCAGAGCTTTGATTTTCTTTACCAAGTTGTATTTTGTGTCCCAAGTAAATATATTCTGATACGTTTTCCAGTGTTTGGTTTCCGATGTTTACCTGAATAGTTTCCACACTCATTATTTTTGTTTTATGTAGATTCATCTCGAGTCCGATGCTTAAGGATGCCTGATGCAATTCTTTCAGCATGCTCTGAATTTCCTCCGTTTTATCGCTTATAATCACTATATCGTCTGCGAATCGTAAATGGTTCAGACGCACACCATCTATATTTATGCCCCTGGATTGCCAATTTAATTAAACTCTTAAAAATGTTCTCTAAGGCTAGTGTGTAGAGTTTAGGGGAGATAGTATCGCCCTGACGTATGCCTTTGTCTACCAATATCTTATCTGTCTTTGTATCTTCGTCCGGTATATATATATATATATATATATATATATATATATATATATATATATATATATATATATATATATTTCGGAGGGTGGATTGAGTAGCCTGACCGTGCTTTTGCCGGTCCCAACCCCGGACAAAGGAGGAGGGTTTGTGGGCAAGGCTAGCAACCTACCCACAGTAAAAACAACACATGGCTCACAGAACTAACGTAAAGCCTCAGAACAGGACGCACAATGGGTTGACGAAAACGACGAGGAAGCGGAGACTGAATAACAATAAAAAAAGAAATATAATACGAATAGCAACGTAGAACATAAAAACACTAAATAATAAAGATCAAGAAATTGAAAAGGAATCAAAAGATAAAAAGATAGAAGTAAGCGCATTACAGAAAATAAAAAAGAAGGGCAAAGGGCAGGTGTGGCTCGGCGAATACCTTTTAATATATAGCAGGGTCGAAAGGAATAACAGAGCAAAAGAGAGTGTAGCACTGATCATCCACAGAACGCTAACTCAGAACATCCAAGAATGTAAATACATATCAGGAAGAATAATAGCATCAAAACTTAAAACAGTCCAGAAAACTGCAAACCGGAAAACGTGAGAACAAAATTCTACGAAAAACTACAAGAGACAATTGATGCAGTCCTAAAAAGAGAAGTAATTATCATAATGGGGTACTTTAATGCACGAGTAGGGAACATGATAGTACCGGGAGTGAAACAGAGGTTCAGTGAAAATGTGACGAATAAGAATGGCGAATTTTTGATAAACTTCTCCGCACAAAATGAGTTCCAAATAAATAACACCTTCTTTAAACATAAAAAACAACATAAATATACATTTCAAAATACGAGAGGAGATAGATCAATGATAGATTACATTCTAACAAATAGAGACATACATTATACATAAATATTAGACATAAGATGTTTACATTCTGCAGATGTAGGAAGTGATCACAGTCTTGTATTCAGAATGACAATAAAGAGACCTCAAAAACCATGCCTAACAGTTTGCGAAACAAAGACAAAGAGACTGGAAGAGAACGAAATAAATAAAAACCCAGTGGTAGAGGAAGAAAACATAGAAGACAGCTGGAGAAAGATCAAGGATAACATTATAAACGCAAAAAAGGAAGCACTCAGGGAACGTAAAATAAACAGAACATCAAGAAAACCGAATAATACAACTTGGTTCTGCGAGGAAGTGAAGTTAAAATGCCAAGAAAAAACAAAAGTCTATCTTAAATATAGATCAAGAGAAACATATGAAGAACATAAGAAAGTCCGCAATGAAACAAACACACTAGTGAGAAAAAAGAAAATGGAACACTGGGGAAAATGCTCTAAAGAAATGGAACATGACTTTTATGGTATGCAAAAGGAAATTTGGAGAATAATACGTGGACAGCGAAAGGAAAATGAGAGAATTAATAGAAGTAAGATACATCGAAATAGATACGTGGATAAATTATATAAAGCAACTGTACAATACAACAGAAAATTTGGCTCCCGAAACGCCAGAAATAGTAATCAATGAAATATCAGAAATAGATGATAAACAGGTGGAAGAAGCTCTCAAAAAATTAAAAAACCGAAGATCAGCTGATAAGGACGAAATACAAAATGAACTATTAAAGTAGGGAGGAGTGAAATTGACTAAAGAATTGACAAAGATCATAAACAAAATAATACAGGGATTGCGAATACCTGAAGAAACACAATGATACCACTTTAAAAAAAGGAGAAAAAACCGATCCGAATAATTACCGAGGAATTAACCTCTTGACTTCAAAACTGACGATAAAAATTGTTACCAATAAAATAACACCACTTATACAGCTTTCCGAAGAACAACAAGGATTCAAGAGCGAAAGATCCTGTAACAACGCAGTATTTGTAATCAGACAAATTACTGAAAAATCGATTGAGTATAACAGACCAGCGTTCTTATGCTTTATAGATTTGGTAAAAGCATTTGATAGAATACAGCTGCAAGACGTACTGCACACACTTTGTGACAAGAATATTCCATTGGATATAATAAAACTAATTGAGAACATTTACAAAAGAAATAAAATAGAAGCGAGAGTAAATTCGGAGTTGACTGAACTCATAGAGGTAACAACTGGTATTAGACAAGGAGACTACTGTTTAATATATTATATATTAGATGAAAATAATTAAACAGGTAAAAACAAAAAAAGACTATAAAATGGGCAATAAAGAGATATAAGTATTGTGTTACGCCGACGATACTGTCCTAGTCGCTGAGAATGAAGATGACTTGTAGAGATTATTACTTCAGTTTAATAGAGCAAAGAAATTTAATATGAAAATATCGGCTGAAAAAACCAAATCAGTGGTTAATTCTAAAGAACCCAAGCTGGAAATCGATAATCAGTTTATAGAGCAGGTGATGGCAATTAAATATTTAGGAATTAAATTATCACATAACAACATAGAAGAGGAAATAAGAGAACAAATACTAAAAGCCAATAGAATTTGCAAGATGCTCGAATAACACTATTCGAAAAAATAAATACTTGAGAACAGAAATAAAATCTCGTATATATAAATCTGTATTTGGACCAGTTATGTCCTATACAGCAGAGACAAGACCAGAAACACGCAAAACTCAAAGTTACTTACAAACAAATGAAATGAAAAGATTAAGAAGAATTGCAGGAAGAACACTTTGGGATAGAGAAACCAATGGATAAGAAATAGAAAACAAGAATGGAACCAACACATAAATAGAATCCGAATGACGATTAGTGAAAATAGCTCTAGATAAATCACCGGTGGGCCGAAGGAGTATAGGACGCCCACGAAAAAGATGAAACGACGATTTGTAGCGACGATACATTAAAGAAAAACAGGCAGGAATGCCTAATATAAAGAAGAAGAAGAAGAAAGAAAGAGATGATAAGGGGGGACAGCAATTTTTCGCATTTTAAAAAAATAATACCAAGAAAAGTGTGCGCAAGTATGACCTCATTTATATTTTTAAACTCGCGTTTTTGCAAGATTTCATTTAACACTTCGCTCGATGTCCTAGTAAATCTTTTTTCACTTCCGATTTCACCCGCAAAACTAACCCCTTAAGTCAAAATTTAACTCTGAAAACTACACGACTCTGTTGAGGCCATCAGTTCCTATATTAGTGCCAAATTTCAACTTTCTACGTCAAATAACTTCAGACAAAATCGGGTGTGACAGACGGGCAAACAGACAGACAACCACCGAATTGATGTGTGTGTGTGTGTGTGATAAGTGTTCCAAACGGAACACTAAAAATATTTATAATTACCTCGTAGATGCTTCACGTTTTTTTACTAGTCATTTAAATTTTAAATCCTGAAACAAAAGAAACAAAATCAAGTTTGAAATAATAAAAAACTCTTTTACAAGCAAAGTGTTCCTTTATCATCACAAACTGTGAACGAGAAGCTTATTATTAAAAATTCAATCCGGGCTTTCAGAACGAACAAAGAATGAGGAGGATTTGTTTTTAAATTTTACTTTCAGCATAAAGTTATTTTAATAAAAGAGTAGTAAAATGGAAAAAGGGGATTTTAATAATTATTACATGACATTATTACAAAAAGAAATGAAAGTTTATTATATAATAAGAAAAAGAACAGTTTCAAAGCTGCTGAGAACAGAATAACATAGTTGGAAAAAATGGAAGGTAAAAAAATAAAAGTATTATCCTGTAGAGCAGGGGTGCTCAAACGGTCGATCGCGATCGACAAGTCGATCGCGAGTGCTTTTTGAGTCGATCTCGAGAAAAAAATTCCGATATAGAACTATTCACAGATTTTGTTTTAGGTAACTAAAACAAAATGTAATGAATAAACTACTAAAATTTATTCGATCTACAATTAGGCCTAGGAATAACCCCCTCATCACTTTCTTTTATCGTAATAACCCCCTGCTAGCGGCAAAAGGCGGCTTTATCAAAGGAACGCGAGGTACTTGTCAAAGAAAAGCCGCGTTTTTGATTCCCGCCGATTTTTCTAGAAACTTCGGACGGCGTGTTTGACGGGAACATTCGAGACTTCGTTCGCGCCGATATAAATGTTGCGCCTGCAGGAATAGGAGTCAGTCTGAGTTGTAACTTGAAGGCGATACATCAATACAAAGTTTAATAATAAATAGTCCAAAATGAGTGCGGAGAAGAAAAGTAAAACTTATCATTTTAATAACGATTGGGAGGAAGAATTTTTCTTTTGTATGGTAAAGGATAAGTGCATTTGTCTCATTTGCCGTGCGTCAGTTGCAATACTTAAGCGTGGGAACTTAGAGAGGCATCATAAAACGGTTCATAAAAACTATGAAAATGATTTTCCGTCACAGAATGAATTAAGAAAACGAAAAGTATGTGATTTGATAACTTGTTTGAAAAAAGAACAAACCATGTTCACAAGACCAGCCAAACAATCAAAAGCTGCAACGATCGCGTCATTTAAAATATCTCATATATTGGCGAAACACAAGAAACCATTTGATTTTTAATTTGTTCATTAATGATATTGGTGAGATGTTCAACCCTTCTGAATATCTTTTATTTGCGGATGACCTCAAATTGTACAGAGGAATAGAAAGTGTAAACGATGTTACGCGTCTGCAGGAAGATCTGAATCGACTCTATCACTCGTCAGAAAGAAATGGCTTAAGTTTAAATGTTAAAAAGTGTTTCTGCATTTCGTTTGGTAGGAAGCGGAATATTGAGCATCATTGGTATAGTTTGAACGGCGCCCTGCTTGAGTCGGTGTCGGAGATTCGTAACTTGGGTGTGCTTTGTCGGCTAGCACGTTTAGAGTTGTATTTTTCAATGGTTCGCTCTGGTTTGGAGTATGCTTCGGTATTGTGGTCACCATCTTACCAGTGCCATATTGCTGAGATTGAGTCAGTGCAGCGTAGATTTCTACGAACTTTATCTATTAAAGCTGGAATAAATATTTATAAGGATGCAAGTTTTCATACTGACTATGGGGTGATTATGAACGCTTTTGGTGTGGCTACTTTGGAAAAGCGTAGGGATCTTGCAGATGTTTTATTCCTATATAAGCTCCTAAATGGCTTTGTTTCCTGTCCATCACTTTTGGAGAGCGTTCAACTTAATACTATTCATAGGACTCAGTATTCCATTTCACAGTGCTAATTATGGCTATTACAGTCCTTTCACGAGAATGTGCCGATTATTTAATACATACAGCCTTGATCCCTTCAGTTGTAGTGTTAGCGAATTTAAAACGCTTGTAAGCGCGATCGGAATCTGAGGTGTTAAACTGTTGTAATGCTTGTTTTATTTTTCCTCCTTTTTTTTCTCCTTTTTCACGTTATGAATTGTATATGTGCATTGTGTTTTAACATTATTTTGTTTTTATATTACTATTGTATTTTTGTTTTTATATTACTATTGTCCGTTAAAATAAATAAATAAATAAATAAAAATACTCTCCTGTGATTGTTTTGTCGGTTTGAAGGTAATCAATTAACAAAATTTCTTTTGGATCCCTGACAACTGATGCTATAACCACTTTGGCTGCTTTGGAGCTGAACAACCGGACTCAGTCCACTGTGTGGTTTGTTGTGGCAGTTCCCGATCATACTGGTAAACCCAAGTCTCATCTATAGTTACAAATCGACACACAGAATCAGTTTTATTTCCACAGCAGTTTACGAGTCTCGACCAAAATATGTTCCACACCCATTTTCAGATCTGGCTGACTATTCACTTCAAATCTCATTCACGATGTTACAATATTATTCCTTACGTTTTCTTTTTCATGCCTACTCAACTTCAAATTCATACTTCTCACGTTTTCTCTAATTATCCTATTTTCCTCTTCTAATACTTCATCCTCCCTTTTTAATTCTTTAAACTCTTGTTGGTATCTCTTCTGATTTTGTTTTATTTCCTTTATATCTGACATTAGCTCTCTGATCATTTCTGTTAACTTGTCTATCTTATCTTCTCCTTCATTTTTCTCTTTCTGTGGTGTTCTTATCAGCCCTTTACTTCTCTTGAATATTCCCATTAGCTCTTCCTCTTCTTCGACTCTTGCTTCCTCTTTTCCAGTCTCCTAATGTATAATCATCGTTATCCATTGTTATTTCTGTTATAAACAAAATTTTCGTGTTCTCCTCGTATATTCTATTTTCAAACCCGAGAGAAGAGGAAGAGGGAAAAAAAAACTCTTATTTTTACTTCTTATCACCGTTCTCCGGTGGCTTGCTCACCTTATATGTAGTAAACAAAACGATCATGGTCGTCGATTAACGCTTCGTTAGCCTCATACAATTTCACAGAATTATTCTCATAAACTTTTAAATTTATTTTTTTTTTACTTATTGTCTTAATTTTAACACTACACTCTGCTTTATTTCTAGTCCCTCTCGTTTGCAATCGACAAAATAGGGACCTTACACGCCCCTACAGAGGTAAATTATAGTCTCGACAAGTATATGTAGGTATATAGACTTCGTTCTACAAGAAAATTGATTAAGATATGTTATCATACTGGTCTAAATATTCAGGTTGTGACGATGCACGTAAATTATTTTTTTTAGATATTACCAAAAGCAATTTATACTTACGAGCGACGTTCGTATATGTATAAAAATACTTGATTTATGATGTATTCCAGGGTTTCTCAGGAAGAAATTTTAAAATCTTTAAAACGTGATACTGTAAATGCGCCTTGCAAGTATAATTTATCATCATATTCTATCATATAATGTCCCTATCAGTAGTATTTTTACGTAAGTTAAAAAAGTGTCTTCGAGAAACTAATGACAAATAAATTCATCGCAGAATGAAGATAGAAAGTGTAATGTTTTTAAATTTGATCAAAAATATTCTTTCTTTCTCTATAAGTTATCTTCGTTTTTTCATATTACAAAAATTGCTAGACACGGTGTCCCACTATTTCGTGTACATAGAGTTACTGTAGATTTCTGAGATGAAAATATGACCATTTAACCCAACTTCCCTTAGCCTAAAAATTCGTAATTTTTGAGATACAGGGTGTCAAAATTATACTTTTATTTTAGTTTTTCTTAAGTAGGTTTCTTAATAATTGAACTATTTGTAAAAGTTTTTGTGCTAAGGGGTTTTCTGAGATGAGAAATCGAAATCAGCTCACAGTTTTTGTGTAAATTGTACTACATTGTACTACACTTGTTACACAGTGTATACTTTTAAATTGTCATAACTTTTTTATACCACTCTGTATGATATTTGTAATTAAATATTCGGTTTCTGTCTAAAAAAGCTTTCTTGGTAAATGTTGCTACGAGCAACAGTTTCTAAGATGGGATGTTTGTTTCCATTTTTTAATTCCATTGTCAAATTCGCCAATGCGTTTCTTCACGCGTTTCTTCACATTGTACAGTTACTTGGCAACTCTCAAAAATCACTCTGACAATGATGTAAGGTATCATATGTTCTATGACTTAACTGGCTTGTAGTAATACTGACAGAAAGTAATTTTTGACAGATATCAAACAAGTTTTACGAGTATTGACGAGAATTAATCCTTTCTTAAGCTCAACATTGTCCTAAATCTAGATTATTATGGAGTACACTTTTGGTGAGCAAACTGACATGATTTTAGTTTTTGGTTTTTGTAACGACAACGGTCGCAAAAGTGTTCGCGTATATCACGAAAAATTTCCGCATCGTCGGACTCCTATCCATCAGACTTTTGTCAATATTGTGAGGCGTGTTCGAGAAATTGTGGCAAATAGATGCTTATACTGCAGAACGGCATAGCACGGCTGGCACTTATTGCAGAAACGCACCTTTCTCGAGCTTACCGCTCGAAGGCATAGATGGCATTGGTATAACAACTAAAGACGAATCGAAAAGATTTGCATTTTTAGAAGTCACCAAAAGTGTTCTTCGTATTTGCTGAACCATCCCAAGACGCGTTTCGCCGTATCACGGCTCCTCAGTTGGGCTAGGTTCAGCAAATACGAGAACAACATTTTTAGTCCTTATCCAGCTACTAACGGAAAATTATGGCAAATAGATGCTTATACTGCACTCTGTTGGTGACTTACAAAGTTTTTTCAAGCAGAGCGGCACAGCACGGCTGGCACTTATTGCAGAAACGCACCTTTCTCGAGCTTACCGCTCGAAGGCATAGATGGCATTGGTATAACAACTAAAGACAAATCGAAAAGATTCGCATTTTTAGAAGTCACCCAAAGTGTTCTTCGTATTTGCTGAACCATCCACGAGAAATTGGACAATTTAACCCGATCAGGAATAATGCTGGGTGGTCTTCACAAGCTAGAGCACCGGATGTTGAAGAGGAAATCATTGAAATTGTACACGATAATCCTGGAATCAGTACTCGTTTAATTAAACATCATAGGGGAATATCAAAAAGTACAACTAACCAGATCATTAGACAACAAATTATTCGCCCCTTTCATATACAGATCATCCAGGACCTCTTACCTCCAGATCTTGGATCCCGTTTGTACTTTTCACAAATTATTCGAGCACGCATAGCGACTGTTACGGCTTTTCACACTAAAATCCTATTTACAGACGAAGCACGCTTCACTCGACGTGGTATAACAAGTATGCATAATAATCTTGTTTACGTTGAAGAAAACCCACATGCTGTGCAACAAAGGCAGTTTCAACGCAAATTCAGTATAAATGTCTGCATGAGATTTGTTGCGAACTATTTTATGGGGCCATTTAGATTACCAAATCGACTTGATGGTGACATTTCCTTGAATTTTATCCATGAAACTATTCCTGAATTATTGGAAAACTTACCCATTAATTTACGTCACGACATGCACGATTGCATCTATTATAACAATTTAAAAGTACAAACACTGGAATCAGTGGCGTCCCCTACAATTTACAACAAAACTGTGAGCTGATTTCGATTTCTCATCTCAGAAAACCCCTAAGCACCGAATCTTGTGCAAATAGTACAATTATTAAGGAAGCTCCTTAAGAAAAACTAAAATAAAAGTATAACTTTGACACCCTGTATCTCAAAAATTACGAATTTTTGGACTGAGGTAACTTGTGTTAAATGGTCGTATTTTCATCTCAGAAATCCATAGTAACTCTATGTACACGGAATACTCGGACACCCTGTATAATGTATAAGTTAAAACATAACGATAAAACCTAAATTTTTAAAATTGTAACACAATATGAAAAAAAAAAATCCCAGACAAATGCCCTGAATTAATCCGGGATGTGCAGACATGAGGATGAAAGCACTTTTACGTATTTACGAAACCCTTTTTTATTGTAGACCCATGCATGTAAATCATTCATACATGTCCGTTTTATCCATAGCTACCAGGTAAAAAAAGTAACAGAATCTAGCGGCTCAACAGTTCCTGCATAATTCGGCGTAGTAAAAAAAAAGAAGGAAGCTTACACAACATCGGGATGTTCGTAGGGTTTATTTTTACCGTGATCGTTTAATTTTTAATATTTAAACTTGTTTATTTAGCTTCCAGGTAAAAAAGGAACAGGACCGAGCGGCTGGACCATTCCTACTAAATTGCAGATCTACTTTTGGCTAGGAATGCTGAAACACAAGAAGCATTTTATATCAGGAATACCTAAGGGTTACGAAATGTCGCAGGAAATTAAAAACGTTGAGAGGCCGAGAGCCTTGCCGCCATCGATCATTCATTATGTGGAAAAGCATGTAAGTAAATAAAGGGTGTTTCATATAATATACTAAACAGATATTTCATTCATCAATCTACAGGGTGTCCTATTCCTAGAAAAAAAAAGTATTTTTTTGGGGAAATAATAACTAACCATTCTCAATCATCAAAAAGGTTTACGTTGCAGAATCCGCTCTACTCATATTCCACTAGCAGCGTGACTCAAGTTGCTGGGCGTTAATTTGGAAGCAAATATGTCTTAGCATGATCATGTTGCATACTTTATATATATATATATATATATATATATATATATATATATATATATATATATATATATATATATATATAAGTATATATAAATATATATATATATATATATATATATATATATATATATATATATATATATATATATATAACATATATTTATATTTATATATATATATATATATATATATATATATATATATATATATATATATATATATATATATATATATATATATGATACCGGAAATGTATGAAATACGGAATTATATATAATTCCTAGGAAATTTATATATTTCCTAACTAGTTAACGAAAATGTGTAAAATAGATTTTATTTCACATATTTTCTGACGATTTTAGGTATTATTAGGATTATTATTTCCTAGGAATTATATATAATCCCGTATTTCATATTTCGTCCGTGGGGCCCAATTGTAGAGATGTCATCGACATAATCGTTTCCAGAGTCTGGGTTTAAGTGGTAAGTTTTTAAGAGCCTCTGTTTCAAAATACATCATATAGAGATTGGCTGTTACTGGTGAAAGGGAAGATCCCATAGGCGCTCCATCTGTTTGTTTGTATATCTGGCTGTTGAAGACAAGATGGGTATTTTTTAGACAGTGTTCCGATAGTTCTACAACATGAGCTAGGAAATCCTCGTTCATAGCTATTTTGTCTAGTACTTCATCCACTGGAATAGTGGGGTAAAGTAAAAAAAACTCAACACTCAAACCTAGATTCTGGAAACGATATGTCGATGACATCTTTATAATTTGGCCACATGGACGAAATGAATTAGACAACTTCCTGACCTATTTAAATAGAATCCACCACCAAATACAGTTACAGCCTCCCTTTCCTTGATGTGTTTATAACGCGGAAAAACAACGGTCAACTTCAATACTCAGTCTACCGGAAGCCCACCCACACCAATAGATATTTAAACCCTGGCTCACACCACCATCCATCCCAAATCCAGTCGGTAGCCAACACCCTCGTATCGAGATCATACCGACCCACCAAATCAGACACGAGACAGCAAGAAATTACACAAATTACTAGGACCCTTAAGCAAAATGGATATAAAGACCAGTCCATACGGAGAGCATTAGAAAGGCAGCGCCATCCACAGACAAGGACAGAAGAACGCGACCTCAACCAGAGTAGAGTCCTATTACCGTATGTGAACCGAATTTCAGATAGGATTGGAAGAGTCCTAAGAAAACACAACATAGGCACAGCATACAAACGACAAAACACTCTGGCAGACATCCTAGGCAACACCAAGGACAAGAGAAACCTGGAAAACCATGAAGTTTACAGCATCGCATGAGGAAACTGCCACAAATTGTACATAGGGCAAATAAACAGAAGAATCTCTACCAGGATTCAAGAATATAAAATAAGTATCAAAAACAAACAAACAGCCCTTCTTCAGCACCAACATGATACTGGTCACAACATCAATTTTGAGGGATCTAAACAAATAGCCTCGATTTCCCATTATAAAACACGCATAGTCAGAGAAGCCTTGGAAATCGAAAAGAATAGACAGGTAAATAAGCGAGATGATGCGCTTAATATCCCCACTACATGGAAGGGTCTACTAGCTAAACCAAGGAATCACTAAAACGTCGAGAAGGCAACAGTCATCATAGCGCCGGAAACCGTAATTACCACCCAGCCGGCAAAAACCGATGCTCGGACGAACACTTCCGACCCCCCCCCCCCACCTACAATCTGCGTAGATGCCGACCTATAAAAGACGGCGACTGCACGTCGATTTCTCAGTTAGCTTCGAGCGGCAGTAGCAGCAAGATCACAGTATCAAGCAGCAGCAACAGCAAAAGAACTTGAAAATGCCAAATGAGATTTTGGCGAAACGTAGTGCAAATTCATTGTTAGACGAACGGATTGAAACCCGGAATTTGAATGTATGAACTAAAAAATGTAATGCGGCTAATTTTTGTTGTTTGCAATGAAATGAATCATTAGGAAGCTAATAAATAGACATAAGTTCAGGGGAAATATTCAGAATTCCACCTTTTTTACACGCGAAGAAAATAAGACCAAGTATGTCTCCATACCATATAATCTGAAATATAGTAGCGAACTCAATAAGATATTTAATAAGGTAGGCCTCACCTTAATCTATAAGTGATCAGACAATCCAAAGAATATCTTAGGAAATCCCAAAGATAAGATTTCTAATCGTGAGAAAAATGGAATATATGAAATTAGTTGTAATGATTGCAACACAAAGTATGTTGGTGATATATACTGAGTAGTATCATTGTGTCAAAGAGTCCAAAAACAGTTTCCAAAATCCTTCAGCCTGTCGGTTTATTGCTACGATAACTCTCGAACGAAATGAGATAGCAGTTTACTACTTAATACACGAATGATGAAAGAACCTATAGTTTTTGAGCGACTTCGTATTATGAAAGTTAATGAAAGCGATGGAGATGTAAGAAAATAATTTAATTTTTAGCACTATTATTGGTCATCAAACATACAAGGAAACAAGAGGATATGACTTTGAATATGTCATATTTTATGTCCTTTTTAGGGCTCGTGGAGTTTTTTTAGACATCATATTATTATCAATTTTAAAAAAAAAACAGTAAAGTGAAGATCCTCCCCCTTCACCTTCCCCTTCACTATACTGTTTCTTTTAAAGTTGGAAATAATATGGTGTTCAAAAAACTCCAAAAACCCTAAAAAGGACATACAGTATGATGTATTCGATCTAGTTACAACTTGTATTTCATAGTGGTGAATAAATAACCATTTTTCTTTTATTCTCATTCTAGGTTTTTCAACTCAGAGCTCACATATACCAAGCTAGATCTTTAATAGGTAGTGACGCTTCTGGATTGTCCGACCCGTTTGCCAGAGTTGTGGCAGGGGAATTTTGTAAAACTACTCAAGTAATTGACGAAACTTTGAGTCCTACTTGGGATGAATTGTTAGTTTTCGAAGAAATCTTACTTTTTGGTAAGAAACAATTATTCTTGAATAATTTATAGAAAGAAATAATGGAACTTTGTTTTCGTATTAATACAGTCTGGTTCAGAAGCATAGAAACTGAACAGAGAAACTACGTAGACCAGATTAAAAAATGACGTGCGAAGAAAACATACAAATTAATTTTTTTAATGATTTACCTGACTAAAATACACCAACACAGTTCTTTTCGGCCTCCATCTCCGTTTCTTCCTCAGCTCTAAGCATTAACAAAAAAAAGAGAGAGGGGAACGAGGAACTCGTAAGGCAGCGTTTAAAATAGGCGTGCATTGGCTGACGTTTTCGCGCTCCAGAAGCATAATTTTTTAAATTGTAAGATGCGCTTTTGAGCATTCGCTTCATAAAAGATGTACTATAAGTGTCACAAAAGAATTTTGTGACAATAAAAACACGTACCTATCTTTCAAGAAGTTTAAATCATTAGACAGATAGGCCGTAAGCTTTGTATATATTCCCACTTTGTGTAGTCTCCATTTTCCAGGAATTTGTAGTCTCGGCAAGTATATGTAGGTACAAAGACTTCGTTCTGTAATAAATTGATTAATGTATGTTATCACCCTCTCTATACTAAAACAAACTGTTCTAAAAATTCAGGTTGCGTAGATGCACGTAATAAATTATTTTTCGTGACACGTTTTTCTACATATTACTAAAAGGAATTTATACTTATGAACGTAGGTCTTATATATATATATATATATACAAAAATACTTGATGTATGATGTGTTCCAAGGTTTCTCAGAAAGATATTTTAAAAATTTTTAAAAACATGATATCGTAAATTCTCATTCATTATATTCTATCATACAATGTCCGTAAAAAAACTTATGATAGTAACCTTGCCTGCATGTAGCCAAACCTTATATGCATTACTAGTATTTTTAGGCAAGTTAAATAGTTCGTTTTCAAAGTAGCAAAACGTGGCTTCGAAAAAACTAATGCAGTTGAAAATAAAAAGTGTAATGATTTTTTTCCAAAAATGGAAATGAAGAAATTGTAATTGCAATTTAAGACAATTTCTTCAATTTTTAACGTTAATTATCTCCACATCAGTATATTCAACATGTCAACTTTACAATAATCCAGGTTATTGTCAAAATCGGAATCAGTTATTTTTGATGTGTCTGTTTACTGCAAATCTAGGGTAGATTTTTGATTATTTATAGAAGAGCGCGATATATTATTATTTTTCATATATATATATATATATATATATATATATATATATATATATATATATATATATATATAAACATATATATATATATATATATATATATATATATATATATATATATATATATATATATATATATATATATGTAGTAATGGTTTTTCGGGTATCCCGTGTTAGCTTGAAGTCCCTTGATGGACGGTTTCGCTGACGTTTCGATGGAATCTCATCCATCTTTTTCAAAGCGTTGATCACTGGTCGGTGTCTTGGCGTTGAATGTCGAGACTGGCCCTGAGTGCGCCGGTTTTATGTACTCGGGGGTGTTTTCTATTGGTCGGACGGATCCGGCCAATAGAGGCTCGGCTTTGGCTGCGCGTTGTCGGTCCATCAAGGGACTTCAAGCTAACACGGGATACCCGAAAAACCATTACTACATTTCACACCCGTGAGAACATTCGTCAAAACATATATATATATATATATATGGTGTAATGGAAAGCACTGCTTATATTGGAACTTGCACCTCCTTGTAGCAAGACCGTTTGCAGAAAATTCACAGGAGATAGCGGATTTTATTAATAAGGTAAATAATCGACACTAAAGAAATGACGAAATGATTTAAATGAAGATATTGTTTTCGCTTCGCCACTGGTAAACAAAACAGCTAAACAATATGGCCGATTGTTAACAAAAACTTGACATTTCCAGTGTTGGTGAGAGGCGCATTGGATGAACAGCAGCAATGCGCCTGAGCTAGTTCGTATGGCCTATCAGATGTGGATTAGTTTGGCGGTAAAACCCAGTTTTTGCCCTTTCTGTAAATTTTTCAAAAATTTTCGAATCGAATGTGCTTCTGCATGACCCGTTTCAATATATGAAGTAATTTCCAAAACATCCTCTATATATATATATATATATATATATATATATATATATATATATATATATATATATATATATATATATATACAGGGTGTCCCAAAAGATATGGCCAAAAATGAAAGATCTAGTAGATTGAACCAAAATAAGGTCAGAAGTTCCTATAAAAAATGTCTCCTATCTCCCCCCGTTAGGGAGCTACAGCCACCCAAATGGGGAGCCTGAAGATGGGTTTTCATTGAATATTTCAGAAACCGTTAAAAATGAAAACATGAAATTCAGGTTCTAAAGTAATGGGGGAGACATTTTTATAGGAACTTCTGACTTTATTTTGGTCCAATCTACTAGACCCTTAATTTTTGACCATACCTTTTGGGACACCCTACATATATATATATATATATATATATATATATATATATATATATATATATATATATATATACGTGTAATTGTTATATTCCAGGGTTCTTCCGAAGAAATAAAAAAAGATCCACCCTCAATAATAATTGAAATCTTCGACCAAGATAAAGTGGGAAAATCCGAATTCATAGGCAGAGCAATAGCGAAACCACACGTAAAACTACGCGAAGAAGTATATTCGAAACCGACATTTCCACCATCACTGGAATGGTTTACTATAAACAGAGGCGTAGATCATGCTGGGGAACTACTGGCGGCTTTTGAGTTGCTGGAGTTACCCAGCGGTGCGGAGGGATCGTTACCATCTTTACCACAAGCAAAAGATATACCAATATATAAGGTAATGTAGAAATGTTGCGGAAAATTGCGTCCTACTTATAAATATGAAGATGTGAAAGTTTAAATTCCAAATAACTTGCGTTAATTTTTTGTTATACTCTGATCTTGAGTTTGTTTTTAGGACACCGACACAAAAGACTTAGGACCCCTTTTGCCGGTGCCGAAAGGCATCAGACCAACTTTAGCCCGTTATAGAATTGAAGTTCTTTTTTGGGGTTTAAGGGATCTAAAAAGGATCCATTTATTGACAGTGGATAAACCACGTGTCGATATCGACTGTGCTGGGCATATTTTGTATTCTAGTATAATATCGAATTCAAGGTAAGTTGCAAGTTTTATATGTGGAGTTTTTTTTATCAGTTCTAAGAGACAAATCGAGTATATATATATATATATATATATATATATATATATATATATATATATATATATATATATATATATATAAACATATATATATATATATATATATATATATATATATATATATATATATATATATATATGTGTGTATATATGTACAGTCGACACTCTATATAGTGAAAGACTAAAGAAAAAATCCGTATATGTTGCTATGTATGTATTTTATATTGGTAATCATTTACTTGTATTTGATAAGGTACAAACAACAAAAAAGATTGCAAAATTGAATTATTAAAAAAAGAATTTATTAAACATTTGAAAGTTTAAATAGTACATAGCATGTACAGGGCTAAATACATACATAAAGTCCGTACGTTATATCTTTACCCGTGCGTCATAGTTTTCAGGCCATATACCAGACGACTATTTTCACCAATAAATCGTAGGTATTTGTAAAAAGAGACAAAAAATATAATAGTCGTCTGGGATATTGCCTGAAAACTATGACGCACGTGTAAAGATATAACGTACGGACTTTATGTATGTATGTACTACATACGAAATAAAAAGAATAATACAAAATCTGTTAATACATATGTACATACTACGTACATACGTACTAGGAAAAATAATCAGTTATTTTCTTTTCAAAACATTACTTTTGAAAAATAATTGTTGCTCAACAAAATTCTCGCATTTATTCAAATGCATAAAGATTTGATCAGGTACACTTTCCTGGCCCCTGAGAGTAGTTTCGCACAATGTTAAATGCATTTCTTGTTTCATTTTCAATAAATTTAGCAGGACATTCCCCGGTTTCAGTTTGTTTTTCATGATCTTCTATACTTTTTATATCGTCAATTATGTCTTGGTCAGTTGGGAGATCTGTCGTGCCAACATCATTGTCGATTTCTAAGAAATCTTCAAGAAAAAAATCTGCGTCGACGGTAGCAGTTTTTTGTAGAATACCCCATTGCCTTTTTAAGGTAGCGAGATCCATTTCGTCTTCTTCTTCCCATTCGTCAATTTTTTCAGTAAAACCTGCTTTAGAAAAGCAGTTTTTTGATAGTTTTCTGAGAAACATTTTCACTCCATACTTTAGCGACTTCGGTTATACACTCTTTAAGGGTAATCAATTTTTGGACTGGAAGGTTGTTATCAATCGCATTAACAATTTAGTGAACAATTCTGTTTCGGTAATGATGTTTTATGTTTTTTATAATACCCTGGTCCATAGGTTGCAATTTGGAGGTCATGTTTGGTGGAAAAAAGATCAATTCAATATTCCTTAATTTTTTACTTACAGTAACTGGATGTGCAGGACAATTGTCTATAAACATCACAATCTTTCGCTTTTGGTTTTTCATTTTCGTGTCCAGTTCTTGGATCCATCTTTCGAAAATCTCAGAAGTCATCCATGCCTTTTTATTATTGCGTAATCTAACTCCAGAGATTTAACTCCTTTTAAACAACGGGGATTCTTGCTTTTACCTATAAGCAGTAATTTCAGTTTTTCTGAGCCATCCATGTTTGCTCCAACCATAAGTGTCATCCTTTCTTTACTTGTTTTAACACCAAAACATTTATCACTTTTAAAAGCAAAAGTTTTATTTGGCAAACATTTAAAAAACAAACCGGTTTCATCACAATTGAAAATGTTTTTTGGCTCGTACTTTTTCAATGCACTTTTTTTCAAACAGTTTCAGTCCAAATGTCACAGTCCTCCTGACTAACGCTTGCACTCTCGCCAGACACCGTCTTGAAAACAATTGAATTGCGAGTCTTCCACGCACTCAACCACCCTTCACTTGAAAATTAACGCAGTTAAATTCTTTAGCAAATTGTAGAGCCTTTGGCTTTATTAAATTTCCCGACATTGGTACGTGTTGATGCGTACGGGCCACTTGAAACCATCGTAAAACTGCTTCATTTACATCCTCGTAAGTACTCACCTGTACTCGTTTTCGACTGCTTGGAACACTAGGTTTCTTGATGATACTGTCGCGACTTTTTATTATCAGAGAGACGCAACTTGGAGAAACACCAAATTTTCCAGCAACATCAATTTTTTTGCAACCTTTATCAACTTCCTCCAAAACTTTAATTTTCTCAGCTAAACTTAAACACGCTCGCTTGGACATCTTACTTGATTCTTAAACAAAAAGAAACTGAACCTGAATTTGCGAATTACTAGGTCTCGACTACAAAATGGGTTTTTCCCCGGGTTTCTCACAGAAATCTACCTTTTTATTGCCAACCATTAGGCGTTATAAACGCGTTAAGAACCTTTTCAAAAGAATGCGTCATAAAAATGGAATTCGTGCTAATGTTAGATAAAAATGGGAAACCCGAAATGGCCAAGATCTCAATAAATGCATAAAAAATTATACATAATATTCCGGTAAAAATTTTATTATATAGAGTGTTACTATTGTACAGATTCACTATATGTAGGGCTTTTTACATGAAATTTCATTAAAATATTCTAGGTCTTGAAAAAATTGCACTATAGAGAGTTTTTCACTATATAGAGTTTCACTATAAACAGTGTCGACTGTATATGTATATATGTATATATATATATATATATATATAATATATATATATATATATATATATATATATATATAAACTGTTTTCTTTTATTAATTATTAGTCACCCAACCTTCTTCAGAATGGAGATTAGTTAAACAAGTATCTCATGAAGTCCCATTTTTGTCAGTTGATAAAAAATAAACACGGAGGTAACATCTGTGAGTAACATAAATTATACAAACTTTAATTTATGTTCCCCGAGGATGTTACCTCTGTGTTTTATTTTTAATCAACTTACAAAAATGAGACCTCCTGAGATACTTGTTTAAGCAATCTTCATTCTGAAAAAGGTTAGCTGTCTAATCGAAACGTTAAAAAAATTAATAAGAATTACAGTAGAACCCCGGTTATCCGAGGTAACGTGGGGGGCACCCTCCTCGGATAACTGAAAACTCGGATAATCCGGATTTGTTTTTATTCATTCAAAAAATAAACACCAATACTTCAAACCGATGTATTAACGTTTTTAACATATAAATAGGTACATACATTATAAAACAGTGAAATAGGGATCTATGCGCTTCTGTTTCATATTGCATCTTCTTTTTCTTGCTGCAATGTTTCTCCATCTATTAAGAAGAAGCAAATCCGCTGGGGTTGCCTCTGGTTGTTGTTCGATATACCTCAAAGCTTTTTCCAAAGAAGCAAAACCTTCTTGATGAGAGATCTTCGTGGGAGACTGTTCATCCACCGCCGCTTCGTCATCGTCATCATCATCTGATTTTTTCGGTTTCCTGAAAGGCATTCGTTATTACTTCAATACTCATTTCTTCTTCTAAATCATCTGCTGTAATCCATTCAACAACATCTTCTCTTGTTACATTTTCGCAATATTAAAATATTTGCATTAATTCAAATAAACTTTTTTCTTCTATCTCACTGTAAAAATTTTAACATGCCGTTTCTCCATGGCTTCTCAATTTCAAAGCTAATTCATTTAATGGAGTATCATCTTCACTGTCATTACAGTCCTCAAAATCAATAACTTTTGACCAAGATTTTTGAATAGTGGTAGTACGCACAGAATCCCAAGTTTTGCTTAAACTTCTCAATTGATGACACATCAGCAGAAAGTTTTTCACCACATACAGTCAGTTGTCGTACACCGTTTTTTTTTTCAAGGGTTAAACCATCCAGAACTGGCGGTAACCTGATCTATCTTTGGAATTACCTACTAATCATTATTGCTTTCTGTTGTAAAATTGGACCTGATAGAGGCACACCTTTTGATCTCTGTTGGTTAAACCACATGAATAAAGCTTCGTTAACCTTTTCATAGTCGCCGGTTTTCATTGGTTTTCTTCCTGAGGACGAGGAGGCTTGATTTATACACCACTTTTCTGTTTTTGTGCGGTTTCTTTTCCAATCTCCAACTGTTACCTCACCTACTCCATAATCTCGTGCAACAACTTTAATTGTCTCTCCTGCTTCAATTCTTCTGATGGCTTTTAATTTTTCTTCAATAGGAACGACGATTTTTTTACGCCTGTTTTGCTCCATTATAATATGACAAACAAAAATTCAAACAAAGCAGTTCGAATTAATTACACTTAACTACCAGAACTCCAACCAAATAAATTATGTGAGTATATTCGTACTTCTCGGTAGTAAACGCTATAACGCACTGCATTCACGCAAATTTACATGCTGAAAGAATCCAAAAACATAAATAGGGGAACCCCTCACACGGGCCAGGGGGATTCCCCGAAGGCCCCGACGATTTTAAATGGAAATATGTACATACATATTTTAGAAGCTCGGTTAATACGCAGCATAGACGCGCGTACTTCGGTTAATCAGGTTCTTAAATTGGCTCGGTTAATCCGGAGCTCGGATAATCGCGACTCGGTTAATCGAGGGTCTACTGTATTTAAAAAAATAGTTTTATTTATACCAAATTCCAAGATAAATAGTCGAAAAAATATATCATCGATTGGTCTAAGAAGAAACATGTTTATTTACTTTTCGGCAATACGATGCCCTCATCGGAATAAGAATGTATGTCTAAGAACAAACAAATTCTTAATTACTTAATATAGTAACAAATTATAATACTTTTTCTTACCTTGAACAAATTTTTTGGGAAGATACCAGTTTAAAAGAGAAAATTACATTTTTATGATACACAGCTGAAGCTGCTCGAGTACTAAACACCACTGTTGGCGTTTTGGATTTTAAAGAAAGAACAGGTGAAGGTACATTAGTTTTGCCTTTTTTTTCTAAATTATTCTAAATATTCTTAAAGTTTTGGAGATTCTGAATATGAAATCTAGGGAGTACTGTATTGTTTTCAATCAAGAAGCTGTAAGTTTTTCTTGTCGGATGTTGTTAATATATTTTACTAAGTTGTTTACTATCTCTTTTTACAATAATTGTGTTTTCGTTCATTTAAATTTCTATCATTTCCAAAATTTATCTTTCTTTTGTATTGTTTTTAAAAATCAAAGGAATATTGTTGTTCTTCGCTATGGAGTTCATTACCAAAACCAATAAACCTTCACCTATTCTGTCCTGAAAAAACCTAAAACGCCAGTTGTATTTAGTACCCGAGCTACTTCGACTTTGTGTCGTAAAAATGTAATCTTCTCTTGTAAATCGCGGTCTGCCCAAAAATTTGTTCAAGATAAGAAAAGTATTATAATTTTCTATTACGAAAGCAACGCATTGCCGAAACGTAAATAAATTATGACCATATAAATGTATTTCTGTTATTTACGGACTGTAAACCCAAGAATAAATTACTAAAAGAATATATATATATATAATATATATATATATATATATATATATATATATATATATATATATATATATATATATATAATCGTCGTGGCCGTTACTATGTGGTAATTTATCATTTTAACCGGAAAGAAATAAAACACTTATTATGTATTATTACCACTATATTGCACAAGTTTTGCGACTGCAGTTTCGACCTATGCGGTCATTATCAAGCTTACGTACTAAACTGAATTGAATAGACAAGTCATACTAAAATTAAAGTTAGGTGGTAGGTATAAAATATTATTATAAAACATTATTATTTAATTCTAGGGTTAATACAATTGATCTTAAGTGGTAGGTAGTAATTTTATGGTTTTATGACGGTAAATAGTGGTGAACAGAAAAAGTCTAGTTGGTCGTTTAACAGATTACAGTTTTGGTTTTTCCGATGTTTATAAATTTCCAATGATTCTAAGATATCTAATTTGAAACCTTTCTCCGCATAATGTAGAATTTCTGTATTATGTAAATCGGGAAAGAGGTGTTGGTTTTTCTGTACAGTGGTTTGCAAATGAGGAATCAGTTTTTTGTAGTCTATATGATCTAAAATGTTCTGTATATCTGGTTTTAATGTTTCTTCCGCTTTGTCCAATATATATGCTGTTACAGTCCGAGCATTTTAACTTATAAACTCCACATTTTTGAAATTTGTCCGTCTTATCTTTGGCATTGTAAAGGATATTTGACAGGGTATTTTGCGATTTGAAAGCAATTTTCAGATTATGTTTTGAATAAATATTGGCTAATTTTTCGGATAGCGTGCCATGGTAGGGTATTGTAATGTATGTATGTTGTTCCGTGGTTTTTATTTTAGGGTATATTAAGCGAAAAGTAAGTTGCTTTTGTTTTTTGTTAATTAGTTAGAGAGAAGTTATTTTTTGTGGCAATGTTTTTAATAGTATTTAGTTCGTCTTCTAGGTCAGCTTTGGATAACGGGAGTGAAAGGGCTCTATGTATCATTGAGTTGAATGCTGCCATTTTATGTTGGTTTGGGTGGAAATGAGTCTTTTGGGATCATTATACCTGTGAATGTGGGTTTTCTGTATACTTTAAATGTGCAACTGTTATTCGTATGTAAGATGCTTAGATCTAGAAAGTTAATTTTGTTATCTGCTTCCTGTTCTAGAGTAAACTGAATTTTTGGGTGGATGCTATTAATGAAATTTAAGAGATTGTCTAGTTTGTCTTGAGGAGCCTTTGAAACAAGCGAGGATGTCGTCAACATATCTGTACCAAAAATGAATGTAGTTTTTGCCATGATTAGAGTTAAGAATTTCTCTTTCTATATGTGTGATGAAAATGTCTGCTAAGAGAGGACTAAGTGGTGATCCCATTGGTAAACCTGAGTTTTGAAGGTAGAATTTGTGATTGAATTGGAAATATGTTTGAGAGAGGCATGTTTCAAAAGCAGATAATATTTCGAAGGAGATCACAGGGTTTATATTAGATTTGTTCAGTATTTTATGGATTATTGGTATGCATTCTTCAGCTGAAATGTTGGAGAACATATTCTTTATATCAAAGGAGACCAAAAAGGAGTTTGTCGGGGTTCTTTGGTCTTTTAGTTTTTGAACGAGTTGAAGTGAGTTCGTTACACTAGTTTCTGATGTGAATTTTGTTAAATCTTTAAAAATTGAATTCAGTTTTATACTTAGGTCTCTAGTTGGGCTATTGATATATGAGACGACAGGTCTGATGGGGTTCCCTGGTTTATGATTCTAAATTTAATATATACAAAATTGAGTTTGACACCTCTGAACTAGACCTTTTCTATTCACCGCTATTTTACCGTCATAAAACCATAAAATTACTACCTACCACTTACGATCAATTGTATTAACCCTAGAATTAAATAATAATGTTTTATAATAATATTTTATACCTACCACCTAACTTTAATTTTAGTATGACTTGTCTATTCAATTCAGTTTAGTACGTAAGCTTGATAATGACCGCATAGGTCGAAACTGCAGTCGCAAAACTTGTGCAATATAGTGGTAATAATACATAATAAGTGTTTTATTTCTTTCCGTTAATATATATATATATATATATATATATATATATATATATATATATATATATATATATATAAAGTTACAGGGTGTTATACGACGCACATGCTGACGTTGACAATAAAATGTTTTTGAACCGTCAGTTCGAAGAAATTAGGTCATCTTGATTTTTTTTAAATGGAAAGTCCTTTATATTATTTTATTTTTGAGTCCTACTAAAAATTCTAAATTTTATTTGTCTAACATAGCATATGTCTAAATTGAACTGTTTTGGATTATTGTCATTTGAATTTTAAAATAAGAAAAAGACCAAAAAAAACTATTAATAAATACTCTAGGTTTATTTTTAAGGTAACAATGACCCAATCTACCATAAGCAGCCTGAACAGTGTTTTGCAGAGAATCCGGGGTGATATGTGCTACATCATATTGAATTCTTTGCTGTAAATCTTCTACAGTTTCACGTCGACTTCGGTAAATTTTGGTTTTCAAATGACCCCATAAAAAAATCGAGTGGTGTAAGGTCGAGACTCCTTGCAGAATATTTTACAGCACCTCTTCTGCCTATCTATCGATTAGGAAAAATCGTATCCAAATATCTACGAACAGTAATTTCATAGTGAGGAGGTACTCCGTCCTGTTGATACCACAGATTCCTGTTAGGGGTATCCAAATTATTTTCATCGGGAAAAAGACCTGCACAAGTTAGAATAACTTACTCTTGGAGTAACTGTAAATACCGCTGTCCTGTAAGATTTTCCGTCGATAAAAAAAAGGACCAATGATATGACGTCCACAAATCCCTGCCCACACGGTTTTCTTTGGTGGTCTTTGAGAATGTCTTTCGATTATCCAGTGGGAATTCTCTGTTTTGCTAACTACGAATTGGGTAATAGGTTCTCGATTCGGATATTCTGCGTTAAAAAGATCACACACCTCCTGTTGTGTTCTCCTACGGTCTCCGTAACCAACCATCATTTACAAAGTGATTCTTTCAGTTTCTGTTAAATGTACTATTATCATTTTACGTTCAAATTGCAGTTTCACAAAATGCAGCAATAAACGTTTTCGTCAATAAATCATTTTTGACGCGTTAAGTCGTTACCGGGCAGTAAATTTTTGACACAAGCCAGTTTAATTTTTTTTTTAATTTAATCTCCTTAATTTCAAATATCAATAATTTCGAAACAGTTCAATTTAGACATATGATATGTTAGACAAATAATATCTGGAATTTGTATTAAGACTTCAAAATAAAATAATATATAGGGCTCTTGTTTTCTAAAAATATTTTTGTAGAACCATTTCATAAAAGAAATTGAGTATAAATGAGTTTCCAACAGCACTAAGCTGGCGCCTGGAATAAAAGCATCATTTCTTTTTTTAAGGAAAAATCCGAATTTTTCAACTCCGGTCAAATTCTTGGAACTAGATTTGCCAGAACAAGAGTTATATCGACCACCCCTTACAATAAGAGCTGTAGATTGTCGTAGTTTTGGAAGGTAATATATATTTAAAAAAAAATATTAAAATAAAAATAGGAAATTCCGGCAAACAGGATCTGTTTTAAACAAGGTAAACTATTAATAGCAAATTATTAAAGATTCCAAACGTCAAGAATTAAAAATAAATTTTCAAGGAGTTCTAAACACGGGTTCGTGTTTAGAACTCTTATTTTTCTATTCTCGAACAACCTTGGAACGGAAATTATCTTCACGAAAACATCATTGTCTTGTTGCGGTATATCGAATCTCAATCGGATAAATGCAACCGCTGCGCTGCCTGGGGCTAACCCAGGGATGTCAAAGATACTGCCCGCGGGCCGCATCCGGCCCCCGGGACGTACCAATAAGGCCCGCGATCGCAATGAAGAATCATAATTTTTAACAACCGTATATTATATACTATATAATTAAATAAATAAAATGTTATAATAATTCAGTACATTTTTTTTATTTGAATCTGGCCCGCCTACACATTCTAAATTTAATATATGGCCCTCTGCAAAATTGAGTTTGACACCTCTGGGCTAACCCAATATGAGATTAAACCCAAAAGTATTCCTGTTCTAACCTAAAATATTGTCATTTTAATAGTCAAATGAATCAAATCTTTCTATTTGTACTTTCTTATGCCGTCCTACTTGTAGTGCTTTTATACCATACATTTAAGAAGAGGAAATTTAAAATTTAAAAAAAAAGGAAAAAATTTATCGGAGAATTTCGTTTCCAATACGTGACGAATAGAGAACCGGAGCGGATTTGCTTGTTATTTTCTCAACGCCTTTGATATATTTTTGTGACAATTTTAAACTTTCGTTCTGATTTGCATGCCTTATATGCTAATACGAAAAATTCGGACTTGATAGGCAGAGGTTATCGAAAAAGAAACCGAACTGCTGCTCTGAAAATAATAGTATTATCACCATTTACTAGACAAAGTATGTCAATCATATGCTAAAATCGTTTCCCGCCAAGTCAATAGTTGGTTAGAAAGTTCAACAAGTGTGATAAGGAGAAGTAGAAAACATTGGACAGAATTACAACCTACCTTATGCAAAAAATATTTTACTGTGGCTTCCGCCCAACACCGGTAAAAAGGTCTCAGGTGGTCTGGTAGTAAAACATGCTGTGGATACGTGCCGGAGCGTTGGTTGACATGGTTGACGATATAGTATCGATAGTGAGCAGTAACATTTAAATCGGTTGGTAACAATTCTTTAAGTAACGGCAAACATAACAGCTGTTCAGTCACGCTAGTTAAAAAGTTGTGATGGACCAACGTGCTAACATCAACTTCTACGTAACACTCAACAAAACTTTTACCAAAACAGTGAAATTATTAAAATAGTATATCATGT
>CM032453.1:168900534-169054990 GCA_019049505.1 Pachyrhynchus sulphureomaculatus | reverse complement strand
AAACATGCTGTGGATACGTACCGGAGCGTTGGTTGACATGGTTGACGATACAGTATCGATAGTGAGAGCAGTAACATTTAAAAATCGGTTGGTAACAATTCTTTAAGTAACGGCAAACATAACAGCTGTTCAGTCACGCTAGTTTAAAAAGTTGTGATGGACCAACGTGATTAACATCAACTTCTACGTAACACTCAAACAAAACTTTTAAAAACCAAAACAGTGAAATTAATTAAAATAGTATAAATCAATGTACATAAAGTTACAAATTGTCTTCAAAATTCAGGACGGCTCAAAAATAAAAACTGAAGACGACCCGGACAGAGGTCGTCCCAGACCATCGATTACGGATCAATATGTCCCGAAGAAGTAGCTTAAAATTTTGACGTTAGGTGTATCAGAGGATTGCCATTCTCACAATTTTACGTGACAATGTAAGCAAAGGCAAGGTCTATTACTGTATTGTTTCGAACTCGCTCGCCGAAGAACGAAAGCAGGCACGCTCAGGATATCATTAGTCCGGCCAGCTGCAAGCCGAATTTTCTGAAAAATATTATCACAACCTGGTATTACCAGTGCGATCCTAGCAAAACGTCAAAATTCTATCTGGACATCATCTCGCGGGCCCACACCAAGAAGCCTCGCTTTCAAAAATTATATATCAAGATCATAATCTTTGTTTCTTCACATTCAAAAAGCGCCCGAGTATAAAGAATTGGTTTCAAGTGGCCAGAACATCACAAAAGGATTTTTTTTTACAGCTTTAAAAGAAATATGGGACATTGTTGCAAATCGTCTCACCAAAGACCGCTATCGTACGTCAAAGTTTTGGCTTAGAAAGGTTTTGTAATCCTTGAATCATCCACCTTATTCACCTGACAATGACTTGCTTGCTGTGTGACTATTTTCTATTTTCAAAATTGAAAATTCCGAGTGAAAAGGACTCGTTTTGACGCCATTCCCACATTAAGACTGTCGCGACCACCGTACCGAATAAGGTGTTAATTAATCGTTGTGAACATTGTATGGATGCTGATGGCGGTTATTTTGAGTAAATAAAAACATTTTTAAAAATATTTTTTCTATTAATTCTTCCTACGGCAGAAGTTCGGTTTCTTTTGCTACAACCTTGTATAAAATGTATTCCTCGATTATAAAATTGTATATATAGTGTTAGTATCTCATTGATTAAAATATATGAATATTTAGCACATGTATACAATCAACAAAGAGGCCGGAAAATTAAAAGAAATGCATCACAAACAACATCAGATCATTAATGAATCCTTTTAAAACCATCATCCTGATCCCCAAACAACTATTACCACTAAAAAAACCTCTTTAGGATATACTCTGGTTGGGGACACACATATTCAACTCCATTTCACTCACAATACATGTACAAAGCCAATGACCAAAAAAGATCGTGAAGCTGAAGAAAGAAAAAAATCCTCTGAATCAGCTAAAAGCAATCGACGGAGGACAAGTACCAGGAACTCCAGATATCACCTGGAGGTGCTTCAAATGTGTTCTCGGATGTGATAAAGAACGAAGCCCATTGTTACCAAAAGATATCTCTATTTCTATAGGTAAGTGCTTTTTAATATCATACATATAGCCTGCCGAAAGTGTTGCTAAATCAAGTGAAAAAGATTTGGCATGATTGATTTTTATTGGTATCGGAAACAGTTCACAAATCCGAACAAATAGTACCTTTGAGACACTCAGTAACTTATATTTTCAGAAAGGGTAGAAAATAATTGTTAAGTTATTAAAGCTCAAACAGGTTGCAAAGTCTAGTTTTGATTTCTAACCCTTTCATATAGTGAACTTACACCCTCTTTTGTAATTTTTAAATCAGTGAACAGGGGTTAAGATTTTTTAACATAAAAGAACCTCCCAATAAATTAAAAATATTAAAATCGTTTCTAAGGGGGCTTTTCCATTTTCTACATGAGGGGGGCATATGGTCCCCTGAAGTACTTTACTTTATTATAATATGTGGGTCCACGCGTACATCTGTTGATCACTGTTTTGGCTTGACAGTCACGGACGTTTCACCAAAGTTTCATTTGACCTTATCGATACATTAATATACCGAGTAGATACTTAATGGTCAGTGGTTAATAGAAAACTGAAAGTTTCCGAACAGGGCGAGCTGTTTATTTCGCCGTCCTGACCGTATATTGTAGCGGTGATTAGCTGACTTCGTCCCCTCTAAGCTACCCTGTAAGATCTCGACGTGTTACCGTTGGCTACTGCCTGTTGATGTGTTACGCATTTCCACGAGACTGAGAGGTTAAAAACATCATCTTCTTTATTTAGGCTGTCCGTCTTGTTTCTCAGCACCGCACAGAATGCTGTATACGCCCTGTTTTTCTAGCTTTATTTTGTCTTTTGAATTTCTGTATCATTACATAGAACACCTAACATAATAGAATCATTATCTTATTGTTCTACGTAATTTGGAGACGGTGGATATGTTGTATTTTCGTGGAAGTCGTCTGTTGCAGTCTGTTGTTCCTTTGAGGTAGAGTGTGATTCTAGGTTTGCATTCAGGTAGTTTCTGAGGTTTCATTTATGTGTTGTCCTGTTGTTGAAGTGCTTTTTTGATTGTCTATGTGCTATATCCGTTGTGTTTTTGTATTACTATTCATTACGTGTTGTTGTTGGTGTTAGCGGTTAGGCGGAAAGATCTTGAAATTTTTTTATTGGCTACTACTGTAAAATTATCGTCAAATTATTAAAGCCTATCACGCTGGCACTTGCGGGTCAAACAGACAGGTACATTGTTATAGAATTTTCCTTAGGTTTTGGGTAAATTTTGGCCCATTTTCTTTTGGCCATCTTTGTGAAGAAACAAGCTCTATTTTATCACCAACGCGAATTAGCGTTTGCAATTTCGTATTAAATGAACTCCAATTATTTATTTCCCCCCCCCCCCCCCCCCCCCCCAATATAGGACTAAATAACGAATATTTCGTCTTCGTTTTCTTCGGGTACCATGACCGTTCCACGAATCACTGGTTATCATGTTGACTACCGTTGAACCGTAGACTTTCCATACCACTGTCTCAAATTTTTCAACCACGATGTTCTCCTTTTCGCTGGACCACGTCCGCCTGGAATCTCTCCCTCTATAATTAGATGCAAGATTTCGGATTTTTCTGGATGTCTCATAATGTGCGTCGATTAGGTGATCGTGATCTCCTCCAAGTGCTTGTCCATGCAAGTGAGGACGGTGTTGTTACTCATTCTGTCCATCCAACTCATTTTCAGCAGTCGTCGATACACTCACATCTGGAATGCCTCCAGATGTTCCAGCATTGCTTCAGTTAGCGTCCACGCTTCCATGCCGTACAAGAGAACTGGAAAGACATAGCAACCTACCATTTTCATCCATAGTTTCAATGATAGGTCGTAACTAGTTGAGATTTTTTTGTTCTTTATAAATGCGGCTCGGGCCTTCTATTCGAATTTTGACTTCCACTTTCGGGTTCCAAGGATCGTTGATATTATTGATACCGAAATACATCAATTTATCAATTCTCTCTATCTTTGTGCCACTGACTGTAATACCACTATCTTCAATATTAGGTTCTTTGCTTATCACCATATATTTTTATATAATAAAAGACTGTTTTTTAGTCAATTTCCACTGGTTTATTTAAATTGTGATGACGCGTTTCGCTGTCGATGCAGCTTCTTCAGATCTACATTTTACAAAAAAACCGTCAAGTTAGGTTTAATGTTCACAATCTTATATAATTTCTTAATTATATTATATATATATATATATATATATATATATATATATATATATATATATATATATATACATATATACACACATATATATATATATGAATATATATATATTATATATATATATATATATATATATTATATATATCAAGGATTTTCTACAGCTAACGCTGTCTTCCTTCTCTCAGCCTTCGATCCCATCCGTTTTTATCTTCCCAGTCGCCATCTATTAGAACCCTGTCCTCCTTAGCCTCGTCCACATCGTCTCTCCACGATCGTCTGGGTCTTCCTCTTTTTCTTCTCCCTATAGGGCTCCACTCCGTTATTTTCTTTATCCACCTATTATCTTCGCTCCGTCTTATGTGTCCATACTATTTTAATCGTTTTTCTTCAATGGTGTTTATTGCGTTCTCTTTGATGTTCATTCTGCTTCTTATTTCTTCATTTGTCATTCTCTCCATACGTGTCACTCTACAACATCTTCTCCAATACTCCATCTCTATCGCGTTAATTTCAGATTTTATTTCTTTTGTTGATCGTCCATGTTTCTGACCCGTATGTCATTATGCTTTGCATTATTGATTTGTATATGCGTGTTTTGTTTCTCTCTTTGTAATGTGCTTGTCCCACAGGATCGAATTTAATTGTCTTATGCATGTCCGCATTTGTCCTAATCTAGCTTTAATCTCTTCTTCTGATGTTGCGTTTTTTGAAATGATGGTTCCTAAATATTTAAATCCATCGGTTCCTTTGATTATTGTTTCGTTATCTACTTCTAGATTCTCCACGTTTTCCCTCCTTTGTTGTTAGGTATTCCGTTTTATCAAAGTTCCTGCTTTAATGTATTCTTCTTTAAGTTTTCTTACCATATAACTGAGGTCTTCCTCATCTTGCGCTATGATTACTTAGTCGTCTGCGAAACTTAGAGTATATAAGTAATCTTCTCGTATTGGGACTCCCATTCCACTACATTTTTTTTGCTTCCATTTTTTTAATGTTTGTTCGAGGTATATTTTGAATAGTGTTGGGGATGTAGAGCATCCCTGTAATAGGCCTTTTGATGTTTGGAGTCTCTTCCCTATTTTATGTCCTATGTTTACGTTCACTGTGTTGTTTTCGTAGAGAGCTTTTACTGCGTATATTAGTTTTTTGTCAATGCCTATTTCTTTCATTGCGTTTCCATAATCTTTGTCTAGGTACTGAGTCATAGGCCTTTCTTATGTCTATGAAGGCTAGAATGAACTTCTCTATTCTTTACCAGGTTTTTTCCATTGTTTGTTTTATAGTGTATATGTTGTCTATACATGATTTTTCTGGCCAAAAAAGCCTGCTTGGTTTTCTCCAATTTTTCCTTTTATGTTTTCCTCCATGATATTTTTTAATAAATTTTTCCATACAAACGTCCCATACTCGATATTATGCTTAGACCTCTATAATTATATTATTACACCTAATTAAATTACATTGATAGTATTCTTGTTTAATAATTTCGTCTGTTTGAAATTTTGATAATATGTTGTTAGGACTATCTTGCAGTATTAATACCAAATGTCTCCGATTCTTTGATATTGGAGTTAGTTTGAATATTGTGTTTGAAACCTTTTGTTAGAAGATTTTTTTCCCTGTCCGAAAAAGGTGTGTTGGAAATGTTAATAAATCGATTAAAGAATTGATGATCAGTAAAAAATTATTTTTCTTTCTTATTTTGTGTTGTTATACGTTTCTGTTGAATGAGATACTGTAGTTTATCGTATTGTTTTAAATATTTTTTATGTATTACTCTTTTTACTTTTTCACGTGTCTTTGAATTTACGACTATAAATTCTATAAAATTTAGTTTAAATAGTAATTCTGTGTGGATTACCTTGAGATACATGTTATATGAATCTCTAATGCTATACTGGATTTTTCTCTCTGTATATATCCATTTTCTTTTGGCGAGTATACTTGCTTCTTTGGCTGCTTTGCTGGTGTTGTGAGTTTTAAGATTTATGTACTTAGGTGTTACTTGGTTTTGGAGGCACTGATTGAAAAACTCAAATATTTTATGTAGTTGTTGCACATTTTAGAAGCGACTTGAAGTAGTTTGAAGCTAGAAAGCTTATATCAGCTTGTTTCAAATTTTTCCACTGGTTTATTTAAATTATAATTAAGAAATTATATAAAATTGTGAACATTAAACCTAACTTGACAGTGTAAAATGTAGATCTGAAGAAGCTGCACCGACAGCGAAACGCGTCATCGCAATTTAAATAAACCAGGAGAAATTGACTAAAAACAGTCTTTTATTATATATTTATAATAAATTTTTCATCAAGTAGAAGCTACAACCATCCAAAACCATATATTTTGTTTTATTCGCAGTGAGTTTTAAACTGTGTACAAGGGTCGGTTATTTTATCCATAAGTTTTTGTAGACCTTTTCCGTTATTAGTGATAATTAATGTATCCTCGGCTTATCTGATGTTATTCATGTCAACGCCGTTGTTTTTTTTTTTGTTTTTTTTTATGGGTCTAGCACACGTGCTACAGGGAAGTCCCTAAAGCGCTACAGGAGCGAGACGTGTGCGAAAAAAGCGATTCACGTTGTTCTTGAATCGCTGTAAATTGTACTCGGTGGGAAACACAGTCCTGGGCAAATTATTCCAAAGGGATGATGTTCTCTATATAAAAGACTGCTTGAAGAGTGTTTGTATGAGGAGTAACAAGCTGAACCTCATACGGATGTGAAGAATTAGCGCGACTAGTACTTCTAACATGCACCGCTCTGGGAGGAATTAAGCGGGCCACATCCTTCGAACACTTTCCATGAAATATTTGTAGAATAGGCTCAAGTCGCCAACCGTTCTTCGATGTTCCAGCGAATCAAGGCCGTCGGTCAGTTCCGGGTCTCCAATCAGACGAACAGCTCTTCTCTGAATAGAATCCAACAAATGCAGTGTATGTTTGGGAGCGCAGCTCCAAACATGGGAGCAGTATTCCATAGTTGGTCGAATTTGAGCTTTGTAAAGAATTAACAGTTGTTGTGGGGTGTAAAGCTTTCTGGTTCGAAATAATATTCCCAACTTTTGAGAAGCTCTCCTTGCTATGCCTGAAACATGTTCATGCCAGGACATATTTGCTCCCAAATTAACGCCCAACAAGTTGAGTGACGAGTTCAGCAACTTTTTTAGAGAAAACTGCCGCCTGGGTTTTTGTAGCGTTAAATTCCACTTGGTTACTGTCACCCCAAGATAGAATTTCTTCCAGGTCTTTGTTAAGTTGAATGACTTCCTGCTGTCTGCGGATATTCGTCTGAGTAGCCGATGTCCGAGCGTTCAAAGTGAATGAAGAGATAAGTGTTCTGTCATCTGCAAAGATGTAGATTAGATTCTCGGTTTTTTCCAGCAGATCGTTAATGTAAATGAGAAAGAGAGTAGGAGACAGTGTGGAGCCTTGGGGGTACACCGGCGTTAATAGTGAAGGTGTTAGAAAGAAATCCGTCGACTGCCACGCGTAAAGAACGCTCTTTGAGGAAACATGAGAGCCACAAACAAAACCTTTCGGAATACCATAAGAACGTAGCTTAGCCAACAGCCCATCGTGCCAAACACGGTCAAATGCCTTGGATATCTCAAGAGCAACCGCTCGAGATTCTCCAAAGTGTTCAATTGCGTTTTTCCAGACATGTGTTACATAAGTCAGAAGATCTCCTGTTGATCTATTTTTACGAAAGCCATATTGGTGATCGCTAATAATATTGAATCCTTCAAGATATTTTAGAAGATGCTGATTGATAGCCTTTTCCATGACTTTCGATATTATTGAAAGCAGTGCGATTGGTCGGTAGTTATTTAGCAAGGTCTTCTTGCCTTTTTTAGGTATCGGCTGAACTGTAGCAGATTTTCAGCAGGAAGAAACTATTCCCCTTCTGTAGGATAGGTTGAAAAGTCTACAGAAAACTGGTGTTAGGTCCCTCGCACAGTTTTTAAGAACTATGGCAGGTATTCCGTCAGGGCCAGAAGCCTTTTTGGTGTCTAGCTTCATCAAAATACGTTTTATGATACGCTGTCTGAAGACAATATCGGGCATCCTTGACTGCACTATGGGAATAGTAGGTGGTGTTTTTCCTTGGAAATCGACAGTAGAATGTGAAGCAAAGAGTTCAGCCAAAAAGTTCGCTCTTGTTGTTGATTCCATCAGTGCTTCGTTGAGTATCACCTCTGAATAGAGGTTGAATAACAAAGGCGATAGAATACAACCTTGACGCACTCCCCCCTTGATTTTAATTTCACCCGATAGTTGATGCTCCAACCGTACTTCAACTGTCTGATGTCATCTTTCTACTAACTGCTTTACTTCAAACAAACGAGTTATAGTTTTGTACGTGAGAATATTGTAAAATGCGATATTTCAAGTTTCAGTGTAATAGTAATTTTACTAGAACACCCACAGCTTAGGACATGTTCAGCAATGCGAGAAGGAAATTACAATGTAAAATTTAAATATCCATTAGTTATTCTATCTGAGAAGCTGCGGTTAATCAGAACTTGCCAGCATATACTTGATAACTGTGATATAAGATCCATTAAAATGGAGAATGCAGGACAGAAGCGTAATTAAAATTCTGTAGCGTCTGACGACGCCCCCATCTTTAAAATTTATGTGATTGATAAAATTTGTCTATAAATGGTAAAATTCATTTGTTTCTGTTCTCGAACAGAACTGCCTTCATCCTCAAGAGAATATATTTTTTATTATCATATATCGAATAAATATACAGTGGAGTCCGTTTATAACGAACTCCAAAAAATCACTAAAAATGACTTGGTATATCCGAAGTTCGTTACAAACAGTAAACAAAATCTGATATCATTTTTCACTACTTTTTTATTTAAATTAGGCGCTAATGTTTAGAAAAATGAATAATTATTAAATTAAAAGAAATCGTTCAAAGGAAAATAAAACAAGTCACACTAAAGTTATTATTACATATACGAGTATAAACGAAAACATTAAAATATGTGGTTTATACAATAAAATCAATAATTTTCGTTTGTACAATTTTACTTGAAAAAGAAATGGTGTTCATATAATTGTCAAAGTCACAAAAACTACTCCATATATGTTCAGAAACTTCACGAGATTCCAAAAAATTGCGCAATCATTTCTGAAATGGAAAGAAACATAAATATTATCTCCTTTTTTCAAGCTCGTCTTCGTCGTCATTATCGCTTAAAATCTTTCCAGAAATCACTTCTCTCTTCATTAATTCATTAGCAGCAACATACACTCCTGGACAAAATTAACGCAACAATATATTAAATCATACAAATCTCTATAATGAATTAATTTTAATAATTTTTTATGAACATTGGTTACACTAAAAGTTAGAAAAAATTTATTCGGATACTTTAAAAGTGAATTAGCTACCAAATTTCTCTATAAGATTCGAATTAAAATTATTCTTAAGACCTAATAACAAAATCGTTGAAATTATGTAATAATGAAAAAAATAAACTGGGATACTAGTAGCAAAATTAATGGGGTAACTGGGACACTAGCAGCGTGTGTTGCCTCCTCTACTTCGGATGACAGCGTTTATGCGCCTAGGCATGCTTCTAATTAAATTTTGGATAAAATCTTGAGGAATTTGCTCCCATTCTGTGATAACTGCATTTTCAAGTTCCCTCAGGTTTCTAGGTGCAGGTATATGACGTTTCACATTTTTCTTAAGGTGATCCCATACATGTTCTATCGGATTCAGATCCGGGCTTTTTGGTGGCCATTGCATAATCGGTATTTCAACTTGATTAAGATAATCGAGTACCTCCCTAGCCACGTGAGGTCGAGCGTTGTCTTGCATAAACAGGAAATTGGGCCCCACAAAATGACCGAAAGGCATCACATGTTCTATTACAAGATTCTCAAGATAGTAGTCAGCATTCATGGATCTCGTACGGACAGGAACTAACTCTGTGCGAGCATCAAAGCAAATGCCACCCCAGAACATAACAGAGCCACCGCCGAATGAAATCGAATCCTTGCAGAGATATTGCAACGAGCAATAGACTATTCCTAGTTTCATCTGTGAAGAAAACTTGTTTCCAATCATCCACAGACCAGTTTTCGTGATTTCGAGCAAAACGTAACCTGGCAACTCTGTTCTCTCTAGTAAGCAAGGGCGCAGTGGCTGGTCTCCTACTGTTTTAATCCAGCTTCATTTAAACGTCTTCTAACTGTTTTAGAAGAAATTTTGACATTGCGAACAGCTTCGACTTCGTTTCTTATTATAGAACTAGTGACAGTCCTGTTTCTTAAAGCATATTTGTCTTATAAAACGTTCATCTAGGTCGCTAGTGCATCGTTTTCGCCCTTGCCCTAGCCTTCTAGAATAAGTTCCTACTTCATTCAAGCGTCTTACCATACGACTTATTGTGGAACGATGTTTGCCTAACAAATTGGAAACATTACTCTGACAATATCCCTCGTCCAATAAAACTGAGGCTCGCACTACCTCGTGTTCAATTAAATTCCTTGTTCGATTCATTTTCTAATTCTTCGGGGTCAAAAATAACCACAAAAACGTATTACTTTGAAAAAAGGAAAAATTTATAAGCTTACTTTTAAAGAAAATCTATCGTATTATTACAGAAAATTGTTTATCTTCTAAAAAATTCTTTTATAACTGTAAATCTAAACGAATTGTTTTGATTTCTGTCATGAACAATGAAACAAAATATGCATAGCCTACTATTCAAATACTCGATAAACTTTAAAACTGACATAAGAAAAAGATAAATTAATTTTCAGATTCTTGCGTTAATTTTGTCCAGGTGTTTATATATTCTTTAAAATTAGGGTGATTAAACATCGTTTTAATCTCGATTTCCACTGCACTTTGTTGAATGTCAGCATCGTAAACAAATTCTAGACAATCAGTAGGATCTTCCCGATGTTTTTCAATCCACTGAGTCAACGGTAGCTCATCATCTGAGTCATATCTACATTCCTTCCTTAAAAATCGGACATGCTTAAAACAATTTGAAATGGTTTCTCTACTGACTCTTTACCAAGCCATATGGATAAAGTTTATAGCGTCCAAGAGAGTTACAGAAAAAATGTTATCTTTATCGATCGTCTCTAACATTTTCATAAGTAAAATCTTTCTATAATGACATTTGAAAGAATGTATCACACCTTGATCCATAGGCTGGAGCATTGCACTTGTGTTTGGAGGCATAAAAACCAATTTTATTTGCTGTAGATCAACTTCAGGGTGCGCTGGACAGTTGTCAATCAAAAGTAATATTTTTGTGTTTGTAAATTTTAATTCTTTGTCCCATTCGATCAGTTCATTTTTAAAATTTCTGATGTCATCCAGGCTTTACTATTTTGAGTTGTACTTTACTGGTAATTGTTTGTTTTTAAAACACCTGGGATTGGCTTTCCTATCACCAACAATTTTCTTTTCTCTGTTCCAGACATATTTGCAGTTACCAACACAGTAATCCTTACTTTTGATAATTTTCCACCAGCACAATTCTCTCCGACAAACTTAAATGTCTAATCAGGCATCATGTTATAAAACAAACCCGTTTCTTCCGCATTAAAAATGACCACATATTCATAACTTTCTCGAATTTCCGGCCATACATAGCCGACCACTGATCAACAACATATCCATATACACTCCTGCAGTTTCTCCTACTATCTTACCCCCACTAATATTATGTCCTTTTCAAATCCTTCAATTCAACTTCTAGAACTCGGTGTTCACTATTTTCCTTTTCAATTCACTAGCTTTCTTTTGTAAAGTATAGCCGGTAATAGGAACATGTTCATGTCGTTTTTGACTAAACCATTGATAAGATTTCTTGCATCTTCTTCCATATGGTAGAAACCGCAGATTTAGTTAAAGTCCGCCGTGGTCAAATCGGGACTATAGGGGGGGGCATAGCGTTCCAATGCCGTTCCAGGCCAGGTAGTCACTGACCACGAAACAGGTGTGGGTGGCTTGGTGCATTATCATCATGCAGCTTCCAATTGGGGACAATGTCTGACTAGATTATGACTGATTTTTCGAGTCCCACACAGAATTTAATGGCGTAGCGCTGTTCGATAGAAGGTCACATTTATAAGCTTCGACCTAGCCTACAGACAGGAGTCCACTAAAACCACGATACGAACCGCACGGAAGCTAGTAGGTGACTGACGCTATGTGCGTTTTGAAGCAGACTTCCCCCTCCATCGAACCCGCCTGAAGCAAGCGTAATGCGACGTACAGTCGCGTCAGAAGAAAAATGGTCTCATTACTTTTTATGCAAACCTTGTAGGTATTTCTCTTCAGTCTATAATTATGGCGGTTTAATTTTGTTCTGGTGGGTCAGAAAAAAACGTAAAAACAATGTAGAAACTGTGTAAACACAATAATAAGGAACACGGGAAGTGTAATTATTTTCAATCGGTTTAAAAGCGCCAGTTTTAAAGCATAAGCAATTAGATTTGGAATTTTTGTTTATAAACCATCCTGAATACCACCAATCTCTGCTGGGTCCAGACGGCGTTTCTAAAAATAGAAGATCACAGCTTAGAGACCGCCGAAACCAAAAGGGGGATAAGACAGTGGTGCGTTCTTTTACCACTTTTTTTTACTTCTATTCCGAGACGATCTTCAGAGAACCACTTGATAGTGTCGAGTTTGTACGAAAAGACGAGCAGAGTAATACAGCTAAGTTCCAAATATGGACGCGAATTAAACGCCAAAAAAAGTAAATTAATCTCTATAGATTACGTTTAACACAGAATTCTTCCTGTTAAATATTTGACTTATTGAAAAGGTAAAGATTCACTTATCTGGGATGTACATTGAATGGAGAAAGCAAGGACAACATTCATCAAAATACTACAGAGTGGGCCTACACGAGGATCTTAAAAATTTCCTGTTCGACCATACTATGAGAAACGGGAAATATCGAATGGTAAAAAACATCACTCAAGGAAAAATTGATGCAAGAGAGGTCCCCGTAGAGGGAGAATAACCTGTTTGAAAAGCGTAAGGAAATAACTGCAGCTTCTCAAAGTGACAACCAACGAAATACCCTTTTCAAGGACATATATTTGATCGCGATCAGTAGAGAAAAAAATGGCGCGATATCTCTTAACTTCCCAAATAATCTTTAAAGCTTTTTAAAATTTTTTGAAGAAAGAGACTTAAAAGTTATTCTTGTAAATTACTTGCTCTTTGAAAAGTGGTCACTGATATGAAATTTCTAATAACTTATGGAATCTAACCATAATATAAATACAACTTACCAAACTTTAAAGTTCATCTGCAACTTTGCATACACTTTGAAACTTTACTGGAACTTTATGAACACTCAGCTAATTAATCTAGTAAAACTTACTCTGGGAAACTCGAGTATTAAGTATTCGAAATATGTGGCTACATTATATGGAATATGGCGGGCAAGGTCTGGCCTGTATTCACATTATAGTTTAAATTTTAACGACTTACTACCCTATTAGGCATTCTAGGCAATGCATAGTTTGGATATTACGACGGGCAACTTGAATTTTATATGTATAATGCTTCAATCTTACAATACTGAATTAGTAAAATAAGGAAGCAGTACAAGAAATAAACGTAAAGGTTTATTTTTCAGAGAAAAAACAACAAAATTCGTTGTAAAATTTTATTTTTATTTTCTGATTTATATAGACGGAAAACTTTCGTTGCTTCGTTAAATGAGTAATCATAGTTTCGCAAAATTAGTCCGTGTCAAATTGGAATGACTTTCTCCGGTTTTGCATACGATTACATGAGACCTGGAATACTAAATAAGTAAGAAGAGACACAGATCAAGCATTTATAACTGACTGATATTCTGGACCGTGATCCAAAGTCTGTGTTAGTCCATTTCACTTATTCGCCTAAATTAGCATTTTGTTAATGAGTGTTCATCACGGAAAATAGAGAGAATAAGTGTTTGAAAAAAAAATGAAAATGAGTTTAAAGTCCGTTTGTTTGGAGTTGATAGCACACAACATGGTTATAAACATTAAAATGTCATAAACCATAGGCGTCCGAAATTTTCTCTACCAATTATTTGCATTTTTAGTTTTAATTGCCTTTATTTTCTATCTCTATACCACAGTGCGACCTTTTTCTAAAAAATATAGCTTAATGATAACACAGCCCCACAAAAAAAAAAATGGGGTATACTTTTTGATGCGATATATCAGATCCCTAGTATTTTTGCCCGCTGATCACGAATCTGACGTCAGAATATCGCCATCACATCTCAATTTTTTTCTAACCTCAAAAAATAGGTAAAAATTAGTAAAAATTAAGAAAAATATACTCCTAAAAAATTGATTCAAGCTTTTTCATGAATCCAAAGATGTATTAATATGTATTCGGACACGCTAAGCTAATATTCATCGGTTTTGATTAAGCCATACAGTTCTGTTTTCTTTCTAACCTCAATAAATCAGACAGATATAGTGCTTCTCGAATGCAAAAACGAATTCACATTAAAAATTCAACCGATTCTTACCAAATTTGGTACACTGGGTTTTTTTTGGGTTGCTGATCATGAATCTGAGGTCGGATTTGCAAAATTCAAAAATGGCGGATCCAAGATGGCGGACAAAATTTTTGAAAACCAACCGATTCCTACCAAATTTGGTATACAGTTGGGGGATCCTCAAACCTGATACTCTTAAACCCTAAACCCTGAAACCTTAGACTCCCCCCTGTAACCTTAAAAAAATAGACCTCAATAACCCTGTAACTTTAAAAATGAGACCCAATAAACTCAAAACCAGGACTTTTAAAACCATATACTCTCAAATAGTAGACCCGTAAGCCCTAGAATTGTGAAGGTTAGACCCGCGCCTAACTTTCCTTTTTTTTGGCTGTATCTTGTTCTTTTTTCCGCGAATGACCTATTCAAAGGCTTTCTGCCCAAACGCTTTTGAGGACTTGTTTCTCTTTTTAGCGACCAACAATAGTCTGCTAGCATATGGTCATCCCATCGTCCTTGATACCAATTTTATATGATTTTCAGATCTTGGTGAAAACGTTCCCCTTGCTCCTCACTGTAGTCACCAAGATTATCTGGGAAATCATCGATGTGGGAGTCCAAGAAATGTAATTTTAGATTCATTAAGCAACCTAATGTTTGAAAATTTTTTACCGTTTTCTCGACTATTTCTTTGTACTTAGGACTTTTATTATTTCCCAAAAAGTTTGTTGCGACTTCTTTAAAACTAAGCCAAGCAGCTTTTTCAACTTTATTCATTTTAATAACAAATAATGAATCTTGAAACAATTTTCTTATTTGTGGCCCGTCAAATACGCCTGCCTTAATTTTAGCTTCAGAAAATTTCGGAAATTTTTTATGCAAATATTTGAAACATAGGCCGTTTGTATCTAATGCTCTCGTGAATTGCTTCATAAGTCCAAGCTTAATGTGAAGCGGGGGAATAAGAACTTTTCCTGGATCTACCAATGGTGGAAAAACAATACATTATTTTCACCAGGAGTGAACGATTCTCTTGTTGGCCAAATTTTTTTTTTTTCTTATAATGACGTTCCCTGTCTCTGCTATTCCACAGACATTTATAACAGGGATAAAGTGTAAACCCTGACTGTTGGCCAAGCAATATTGTTACAATTTTCAGATCTCCACAAATTTTCCAGTTATGATCACCATATTTTATTTTTATCAAAAGCTGCTTCATTTTTTCATATTGCTCTTCCATAACTGTGGAATGAGCAATCGGAATGGGAGCGTAAACGTTGGTATTATGCAGCCAAACTGCCTTAATGCTCCGTTTAGAAGAATCAATGAACAGTCTCCATTCTTCAGGATCGTATGAGTTATTTTGAAATTCATCCATTAGACCTTTTACATCGGTACAATATAAAAGTGACAATTCCTCGTCCATTGTGAAATATTTTCGAAATTCTTCATCTCTGTTTCTATAATAAGAAATCGTAGCTTCTGGCTTAAGTAAATATCTTTTCTTTAAAAAGGAAGCAAGATGCTCTGAACCATCTTTGGATAAGCCTAAATCTCTGAGTAGATCACTAAGTTCTGACTGTGATACGAGTATTGGTTCTGGTTTACGGTTGTATGGTAGAAATTCTTTATCTGTGTCACTAGAAATATGATAGGTTGTCACTAGAATATTCATTAGTAACAGTGTTTGAATCTTTTTCGACAGTCTCAATGTTTTTTCGGCATGAACTGATAAGGTGAAATCATTTGTTTCCATAACATCAAGTGGTTCAGGAGGCGGAATTAATTTAGTTGGTCTTGTTACTGTCGAAACATCGTTATAAGTAATAGTGCTTTTATTTTTTCGGTTATGCCTAGATACAACATTCATACAAAAGTCGCAATCATTTTCACTGTATGGTCTATTCCATATTGCTGGTCTGGAATATTTAATCGCCTTCTTATTGATGTATAACATTATTTTGCAAGAACTGCAAATGATGTGGGGAACCCAATCTGTATCCTGGTGCTGTATTTCAATGTTAAAACAATCCTTATATAAGGTTTTAATCTTATCCGTTATCGGTGACCCCATTTTACTCAATACGTGTTGACAGCAAATATAACAAAATGAATCACTGTTTTTATCGCACTTATGAAAAGTCCTTGTACCGTGAGACCGTTTTCTTGTAGCATTATACTCTACATGAGCCAAGTCACCCACACATGAAGAGCTACGGTCGCTGGATGACGACGGCTGCGGGCCCGCTTTCCCACCCTGACCAACCGCCGATACTGGGTTTCCGAGTCCCTGCATCGTAATTCTCTTTCTTCTACCTGCCATGACGGCATCTAAGCCGTTATCCAGAGACTCTGCCGGCTAGTGGAGTAACACCGTTGCCCACCGTCACCACGCGGAGGTGCCCTGGATGCAGGTCGAAGAATAAAAATCGACCGATGAATTTTCTCGGCGTTCAAAATGGCGCGAAAACATCTGCCATCTTGAATTTTGCAAATCCAACCTCAGATTCGTGATCAGCGACCCAAAAAATCCCCGTGTACCAAATTTGGTAAAGATCGGTTGAATCTTAATTTGAATTCGTTTTTGCATTCGAGAAGCACTATATCTGTCTGATTTATTGACGTTAGAAAGAAAACAGAACTGTATGGCTCAATCCAACCGATGAATATTAGCTTAGCGTGTCCGAATACATCTTAATACATCTTTGGATTCATGAAAAAGCTTGAATCCATTTTTTAGGAGTATATTTTTCTTAATTTTTACTAATTTTTACCTATTTTTTGAGGTTAGAAAAAAAATTGAGATGTGATGGCGATATTCTGACGTCAGATTCGTGATCAGCGGGCAAAAATACTACGGATCTGATATATCGCATCAAAAGTATACCCCACTTTTTTTTTTGTGGGGCTGTGTAAAAGGTATAATATATATAATTTAATATATATAAAATAAAACAATATAATATAATTAACCAAAGTACTTATCGGTAGATAGGTGCATAAGTACCTAAGTATGCAATAAAAATATTCTGTATAAGTATAAACATAAGGCAAAAACCTATAATATGCTTAGTTCAAATTAGAACAGCGATGGCTACAACTTTCAGTTTTTCCCCGGTCAAACTTCGCGGAGTCTGTAAATCTGTATTTTCCCTGCGAGAAAAAACAATGATACTTGACGTCCACGATGCCCTAGTGCACAACAGCCAACAAGCGAACTCCTTGAAATTGTGGAAACCTGTGCCAACATGACGGGAGTTGGATCAGCAACTATTTATAGATTTCTAAAAGAAAGAAAACGCTGTCTCTGCAACGAACCTCAGAATCACAAAGGAGAGGAGCCCGTAGAGATCGATAAGGACTTTAAAAACGCAATAAGAAGAAAAGTACACCATTTTTTATTAAGAAAGAAATACCTACACTACGTAAAGTTTTGCAAGAAATCAGAAAAGACCAGATTTAAAAAAATGGAAATTATGGAAAATCCTGCATAACCTGAATTTTCGTTGGGAAAAATGCAATAGAAAATCTAATAAGAACAGATTAAAGCAATAGAATACCTACGAGCAATCAGAAAATTTCGAGCCGAAGAAAGATTTTTTATTTAGATGAGACTTGAGTTAATGAGAGACACATAGTGAAAAAAATTCTGGATTGCCAACATTGCAAACATGCCAACATGAATGCTAAACGTGAATGCCAAACAAACTTTTATGGAAGGTTTTGAGCTCTGTTTTGATGTGAGTGTGGTTGAGTCTGGTGCTTTGATGGAAACCTAGATATTTATATGTTTCTTTGTCGAGTATGTTATTGAGTGTTTCATTGTTGATGGTTTTTGTCTCATGGTGACCTTTCCATTGGCCTTTCTTGATGTGGAGCACTTTGCATTTACTTATACCAAATTCCATATTGATACCTCAGGTGAATGTTTCTATGATTTTGAGGAGTTCTTTCAGCTGTGTTTCTATCGCAGCGTATAGTTTTATGTCATCCATATATAGGAGGTGGTTTATTTTACGTTTGTTCACTTTTTGGTGTCTGATGTAGAAGCCATGGTCTGTTTCTATTGTGTATTTGAGAGTGGATTGAGATAGAGGCAAAACCATAGAGCGCTGCGCGAGTCTCCTTGAAATATACCCCCGTTGTTATTATTAATATTATTATTATTATTATTATAGGATATGGAACACAAGAATCAGCCAAAAAATTTAAAACCGAAACAAACAAAAAACGAAAACAAAGCATCGATGAAGAATTCGACGACGAGGAAGGAAGCAAAGACTGGTGGACGAAGTATTTCGCATCGGTTGAGAGAATGATAAGCGAATCGAAGGAGGCCAAGAAAGTTTCCACGTAAGTTTTCTTTGCATTTCTATTCAAAACTAACGGACAGACAGGCAGACAGAGAGACGTTGCATTTATATATATAATATATATATATATATATATATATATATATATATATATATATATATATATATATATATATATATAATATATAACGGACAGACAGACAGACGGAGAGACCTTCCATTTTATATATATTATATTCTTTGCTACATGATATTGTTCCATATTTAATGATTTAGGCAGTGTATTGCAAGAGAACGGCAAACATTTTTTCCGACTTGATTTACTATTATCATCACTACTTATTCCTTACGTTACCTAACGTAATAAAATATATCCTATAACCTGGCCAATATGTATATATATACATATATATATATATATATATATATATATATATATATATATATATATATATATATATATATATATAACAAGGATTTTCTACAGCTGACGCTGTCTTCTTCCTTTTCTCAGCCTTTGATTCCATCCGTTTCTATCTTCCCAGTCTCCATCTGTTAGACCCCTGTCCTCCACAGCCTCGTCCACATCGTCTCTCCACGATCGTCTGGGTCTTCCTCTTTTTCTTCTCCCTATAGGGCTCCACTCCGTTATTTTCTTTATCCACCCATTATCTTCGCTTCGTCTTATGTGTCCATACCATTTTAATCGTTTTTCTTCAATAGTCTTTATTGCGTTCTCTTTGATGTTCATTCTGCTTCTTATTTCTTCATTGGTTATTCTCTCCATACGTGTCACTCTACAACATCTTCTCCAATACTCCATCTCTACCGCGTTAATTTTAGATTTATTTATTTGTTGATCGTCCATGTTTCTGACCCGTATGTCATTATGCTTTGTATTATTGATTTGTATATGCGTGTTTTGTTTCTCTTTTATAATGTGCTTGTCCCACAGGATCGAATTTAATTATCTTATGCATGTTCGCGTTTGTCCTAAATCTAGCTTTAATCTCTTCTTCTGATGTTGCGTTTTTTGAAATGATGGTTCCTAGATATTTAAATCTATCGGTTCCTTTGATTATTGTTTCGTTATCTACTTCTAGATTCTCCACGTTTCCCTCCTTTGTTGTTAGATATTCCGTTTTATCAAAGTTTATTTGCTAATCCCGCTTTAGTGTATTCTTCTTTCAGTTTTCTTACCATATAACTTAGGTCTTCCTCATCTTGCGCTATGATTACTTGGTCGTCTGCGAAACTTATATAGTATATAAGTAATCTTCTCGTATGGGACTCCCCATTCCACTACATTTGCTTCCATTTTTTTAATGTTTGTTCGAGGTATATTTTGAATAGTGTTGGGGATGTAGAGCATCCTTGTAATAGGCCTTTTGATGTTTGGAGTCTCTTCCCTATTTTATGTCCTATTTTTATGTTCACTGTGTTGTTTCCGTAGAGAGCTTTTACTGCGTTTTATTAGTTCTTTGTCAATGCCTATTTCTTTCATTGCGTTCCATAATCTTTGTCTTGGTACTGAGTCATAGGCCTTTCTTATCTCTTTATCTCTATGAAGGCTAGATGAACTTCTCTATTCTTTGCCAGTGCCAGCAGAGAGACGTTGCATTATATATATATATATATATATATATATATATATATATATATATATATATATATATATATATATATATATATATATGTTACAATAGAGGTTTTCACGGATGGTGGAATGTAATATATTAAATTTCCGGGTTTCGATCCGTTCGTCTAACAATGAATTTGCACGACGTTTCGCCAAAATCTCATTTGTCATTTTCAAGTGCTCTCGCTGCTGCTGGTACTCGATACTATGATCTTGCTGCTGCTGCCGCTTGAAACTAACTCAGTTAGCTTCTAGCTGCTCGAGTAGCAGCAAGAGCGGAAGCACTTGAAAATGCCAAATGAGATTTTGTCGAAACATCGTGCAAATTCATTGTTAGACGAACGGACCAAAACCTGGAATTTTAATATATTACGAGACATGTTTTTTAAGTAAGTACCGTTTTGCGATTCCGCCGCCGCAGCGATACGGTCGGCGTTCCGCGCATGCGCGCTGGTAACCTACATCTCATGTTTACGCACTGACGCCATTACAGTCTGATTCTTCATTGTATACGTTGTTTACTGAGTGTGTAAGATGCCTCCGACAATCGTGAGTCCCGCCGATTGTGAAGTACGGGCTGTTATAACGATTTCTTAGTGCTAAAGGCGTAAAACCGATCGATATTCATCGTGAGATCTGTGAAGTTTACGGACAAAACATTATGAGTGATGGAATGGTAAGGAAATGGGTGAGAGCATTTAAAGATGGCCGCACAAATGTGCATGATGAAGAACGGAGTGGGCGTCCTTCGGTCGTTAATGAAGATTTGGTGCAGAAAGTGGACGAAAAGGTGAGAGAAAACAGACGCTTTACAATTTCATCATTGTGCGAACTGCTTTCCTCAATATTCTTTCTATTGGACGATAACGAAGTCAAACATTTGTGATACAGTGGTTAACAAGTCAGGCGGCAGAATTTTATGAGGAGGGTATTCAAAAACTGGTGCCACGTTATGACAAGTGCCTCAATATTCACGGAAATTATGTAGAAAAGTAGATTTAAGGTACAGGCTTTCATGTAAAAATAAAATTATAGCGATATCTTTGCACGTCTTTTTTTAATTCCAAAACGGTACTTAGTTAAAAAGATGCCTCGTATATATATATATATATATATATATATATATATATATATATATATATATATATATATATATATATATGTATATATATATATATATTATATATATATATATATATATATATATATATATATATATATATATATATATATGTATATAATATATATATATATATAATATATATATATATATATATATATATATATATAATATATATATATATATATATATATAGATATTATAGATAATGATTTTTTAATGAGAGAGAAGTCATGAAAAACTATATTAAAATGCAATCTAAATTTTTGTGTAGACATTTGTTTTTAGTGTTCCGTACGGAACACTTATAAGATCACTTCGGTGTCTGTCTGTCTGTCTGTCTGTCTGTATGTATGTCTGTCTGTCTGTCTGTCTGTCTGTCTGTCTGTCTGTCACACCCGATTTTCTCCGAAACTATTTGACATAGAAAGGTGAAATTTGGTAACAATATAGGAATTGATGGCCTCATCAGAGCCATGTAGTTTTGAGAATTAAATTTTGACTTAAGGGGTTAGTTTTGTGGGGTGAAGTCGGAAGTGAAAAAAAATTTTTTTACTAGGTCATCGAGTGTGGTGTCAAATGAAAGCTTGTGAAAACACGAGTAAAAAATATATATATAATATTATACTTGCGCGCACTTTTCTTTGTATTATTTTTTAAAAATTCGCGAAAAATCGCTGTCCCGGGCCTTATCTCGAAAAGTACTTATCAAAAAATTTCGAAAAAATTCTGGAATATTCTCCACAGGGTGTAGATTGAACGAAAATTATCACGAGTGCATTATCTTTAATAATTTATATGATATATAAAAAAAACAAAAATTTCAAGTTCATCCGATTTCAGTAAAGATTGGAAACAAACTTGTTGAAAACTCATTTGGGTGTGTTTTTGTGAAGTTATTGATCATTTTTATGCCACCGTAACATAAATTTTGACTTAAGGGGTTCGTTTTGAAATCGAAGTGAAAAAAATTTTTTTTTACTAGGTCATCGGGTGTGGTGTCAAATGAAAGCTTGTGAAAACACTAGTAAAAATATATATATAATGTAATACTTGCGCACTTAAACTTTTCTTCGTATTACTTTTTAAAAAATCGCTGGGGTAGGGGACCTTATCTCTAAAAGTACTGATCAAAAAATTTTGAAAAAATTCTAGAATATTCTCCACGGAGTATAGATTGAACGAAAATTATCACGAGTGCATTATCTTTAATAATTTATTTGGTATATAAAATTTAAAAAAAAAATTTAAGGTGACCAGTTTTCAGTAAAGATTGGAAACAAACTTTGTTGAAAAACCCATTTGGGGTGTGTTTTGTGAAGTCACTGATCATTTTATACCATCCTAACAAAAATTTTTATTTTAAAAACAATCAACGTACGGAACACTAATTGTGCAAGTTCAACTTGCACTTGACCGGTTTTTTAAACATACAATAATAATTTATCATTACATGTTCCTTTAAACTCTTCTAAAAACCAAATAGTAAAAACCAAATGGTTTTTAAATTTTTGGGATGAAAAATTGTTACAACGAATTTAAAGCGTGCATATATAATTTTAACTTGAAAAATTTTATATCTACATACCCTTACATAAAAAACACTCAAAAAACACTTCAAAAAACACTAAACTAATTGGGCGTATGTTCGTACACTCAACTTGAATGTTTTTCCTTACGAAAAAGTCTCAACTTCAGTGTTGTATCATGAAAGAAAAAACACTAAAGATTTTTTTAATAGAATAACCAAATAAGAAAACAATACTTTTTTGGCAGCTGAAAGCATTCAAAAAAAAAAATTTTCACTGCGATTAGCTGCATGAAAATGCACGCATGCGCTGAGAGCTCTTGCGCGCTTGTTTATTTATCCACATCATTGCTGCAAAAATTAACATATTGACCTGAATTTTTGATACGATACTCGCAAATGTTTGAAAAATAAGCAGACATTAGTCATTTTGGCCAATTATTTAATTAATATTGAAATTTTTCAGTCATTGTTAATAACAAATAAATTTATCAAACAAGTATCATACATCCATCCATAAGAAGCGCATAAGCCTGAAGAATGTTTCTACGTAAAAATCAACTCGATTTTTTAATTATTAACAGAAAAACGACGAGTTGATTATTCCGTTGTAACCGTCGATTGACCCATCCACAGCGTTATCTTCTCTCCTGTCTACTAGGGAAACAGGAGTCACGCGTAGGGCTGTTCTGCATCCGGTGCCTCATATGTTCTTTGGCCAGGTTTTTTTACTATATATTTTGTTACGTTAGGTAACATCAGGAATAAGCAGTGACAATAGTAGTGAATCAAGTCGGAAAAAAGTTTTCTGCCAGCGCAATCTCTTGCAGAAAGCGTAAATAATAATTCTGTAGTCCATGCGAGCGGAGCCGCTCGCACAGCTAGTCCTTTTATAATATATATAAAATGCAACGTCTCTCTGTCTGTCTGTGTATCTGTCCGTTAGTGCGCTTATCATTCGAAAACCACTTATCTGATTTACATGTTTTTTTTTTTAAACATACATATGTTCTCTGGCCAGGTTATAGGATATATTTTATTACGTTAGGTAACATAAGGAATAAGTAGTGACGATAATAGTGAATCAAGTTGGAAAAAAGTTTGCCGCTAGCGCGTTCTCCTGCAATACACTGCCTAAATTATTAAATATGGAACAATATCTTTAATATAATATATATTAAATGCAACGTCTCTCGATCTGTCTGTCCGTTAGTGCGCTTTTCACTCGAGAACCACTTATCCAATTTACGTGTTTTTTTTAATTCATACATTTGTTCTCTGGCCAGGATGTCTATAATCTTCTATAATATATAAAATGCAACGTCTCTCGGTCTGTGTATCTGTCTGTCTGTCCGTTAGTGCACTTATCACTCGAGAACCACTTATCCGATTTACGTGTTTTTTTTTTAATTCATACATTTGTTCTCTGGCCAGGTTACCTATAATCTTCTATAATATCTATAAAATGCAAAGTCTGTCGATCTGTCTGTCCGTTAGTGCGCTTATCACTCGAGAACCACTCATCCGATTTAAATGTTTTTTTTTTTTTAATTCGTACATTTGTTCTCTGGTCAGGTTATCTATAATCTTCTGTAATATATATAAAATGCAATGTCTCTCTCTATGTCTGTCTGTTTATCTGTTAGTACGCTTATCACTCGAGAACCACTTATCCGATTTACGTCTTTTTTTTAATTCATACATTTTGTTCTCTGGCCAGGTTATCTATAATCTTCTGTAATAATATATATAAAATGCCACGTCTCTCTGTCTGTCTGTTAGTGCGCTTATCAGTCGAGAGCCACTTATCCGATTTACGTGTTTTTTTTTTTAAAACACACATATGTTTCCTGGCCAGGTTATAGGATATATTTTATTACGTTTTGTTACGTTAGGTAACATCAGGAATAAGCAGTGACAATAGTAGTGAATCAAGTCAGAAAAAAGTTTGCTGCCAGCGCAATCTCTTGCAAAAAGCGTAAATAATAATTCTGTAGTCCATGCGAGCGGAGCCGCTGGCACAGCTAGTCCTTCTAAAATATATATAAAATGTAACGTCTCTCTGTCTGTGTATCTGTCCGTTAGTGCGCTTAGCACTCAAGAACCACTTATCTGATTTACATGTTTTTTTTTTAAACATACATATGTTCTCTGGCCACATAAGGAATAATCAGTGACGACAATAGTGAATCAAGTTGGAAAAAAGCTTGCCGCTAGCGCGTTCTCCTGCAATACACTGCCTAAATCATTAAATATGGAACAATATCTTTAATATAATATATTATTATATTAAATGCAACGTCTCTCTGTCTATCTGTCTATTTCTCTGTTAGTGCGCTTATCACTCGAGAACCACTTATCCAATTTACGTGTTTTTTTTAATTGGCCAGGTTATCTATAATCTTCTGTAATATATATAAAATGCTACGTCTCTCGATCTGTCTGTCCGTCTGTCTGCCCGTTAGTGCGCTTATCACTCGAGAACCACTTATCCGATTTACGTGTTTTTTTTTTTAATTCGTACATTTGTTCTCCTCTGGTAAGGTTATCTATAATCTTCTATAATATATATAAAATGCAATATCTCTCTCTATGTCTGTCTGTTTGTCTGAGAACCACTTATCCGATTTACGTGTTTTTTTTTTTAATTCTTATATTTGTTCTCTGGCCAGGTTATTTATAATTTTCTGTAATAATATATATAAAATGCAATGTCTCTCTGACTGTATGCCCGTTAGTGCGCTTATCAGTCAAGAACCACTTATCCGATTTAAGTGCTTTTTTTTAAAAATATACATATGTTCCCTGGCCAGGTTATAGGATGTATTTTATTAGGTTAGGTAACATCTATAATATATATAAAATGCAACGTCTCTCTGTCTGTCTGTCTGTTAGTGCGCTTATCACTGGAGAACCACTTATCCGATTTACGTTTATTTTTTTTTAAACATACATAAATATGTTCTCTGGCCAGGTTATAGGCTATATTTTATTACGATAGGGAGCATAAGAAATGAGCAATGACGTAAAATAGTGAATGAAGTCGGAAAAAAAAGTTTGCCGCTAGCGCGTTCCTTTGCAATACACAGCCTAAACCATTAAATATGGAACAATATTATGTAGTAGAGAATATCTATAATCTATAATATATAAAATTCAATGTCTCTCTGTATGTCTGTCTGTCCATTAGTGCGTTTATCACGCGAAAACCACTTATCCGATTTATGTGTATTTTTTTAAATTCATACATATATTCTTTGGCCAGGTTATATAATAATAATAATCTATATCTATAATATATACAAAATGCAACGTCTCTCTGTCTGTCTGTCTGTCTGTGCGCTTATCCCTCGAAATCCACTTATCCGATTTACGTGATTTTTTAAATTCATACATATGTTCCCTGACCGGGTTATAGATATATATTTTATTACATCTATAATATATATAAAATGCAACGTATCTCTGTCTGTTTGTGCGCTTATCACTGGAGAACCACTTATCCGATTTACGTGCTTTTTTGTTAAACATACATATGTTCTTCGGCTAGGTTATGGGATATATTTTATTACGTTAGGTGACATAAGAAATAAGCAGTGACGATAATAGTGAATCAAGTCGAAGAAAAGTTTGCCGCTAGCGCGTTCTCTTTCAATACACTGCCTAAAGCATTAAATATGGAACAATATCATGTAGCAAAGAATATAATATATATAAAATGCAGCGTCTCTCTGTCTGTCTGTCTGTCCATTAGTGCGCTTATCACTTGAGAACCACTTATCCGATTTACGTGTTTTTTATAAATTTATACATATGTTCTATATAATTCGATATAAGCCTAGATAATGGGAGATAAGGTGAGATAATGGGAGATAAGGAGAAATAATGGGAGATAAGTCGAGATAACCCTCGATAATGGGAGTTAATTATAAATAATGGGAAATAAGGAGAAATAATGGGAGATAAGCAGAGATAAGTCTAGATAATGGGAGTTATGGTGAGATAATGGAAGATAAGGAGAAATAATGGGGGATAAGAAGAAATATTGAGAGATAAGTCGAGATAAGCCTAGATAATGGGAGATAAGGTGAGATAATGGCAGATAAAGAGAAATAATGGGAGATAAACAGAGATAAGCCTAGATAATGGAAATTATGTAGAGATAATGGGAGATAAGGCGAAATATTGAGAGATAAGGGGAAATAATGGGAGATATTTTATTACGTTGGGTAACATAAGGAATAAGCAGTGACGATAGTGGTGAATCAAGTCCACGCGAGCGGAGCCGCGGGCCCGGCTAGTAGGGAATAAACAGTGACGATAATAGTGAATCAAGTCGGAAAAATGTTTGCCTCTAGCACGCTCTCTTACAATACACGGTCTAAACCTTTTAATATGGAACAATATCATGTAGCAACGAATATAATATATATAAAACGCAACGTCTCTCTGTTTGTGTGTCTGATCGTTAATGCCCTTATTACTCGAAAATCACTTGTCCGATTTACGTGTTTTTTTTATTCATACATAGGTTCTCTTTCCAGGTTATATAATAATAATAATAAAAATAATCTATATAATATATATAAAATGCAACGTCTCTCTGCCTGTCTATCTGCCCGTTAGTGTGCTTATCATTCGAGAACCACTTATCCGATTTATGTGCTTTTTTTTTTAATTCTTAACTTAATATTTATCAAAAAACAATCTATAATATAAATAAAACACAACGTCTCTCTGTCCGTTAATGCGCTTAGCACTCAAGAACCACTTATCCTATTTACGTGTTTTTTTTTTAATTCATACCTATGTTCTCTGACCAGGTTATAGGATAGGGACCGGGATACGGCTAGTTATAAAATAAAAATCACATAAGCTTTATACTAACATGTAATTAACACATGGGCTGAAAAGTCCCAGGCCTAACACATAGATGGCGCTAGTTTTATTGCAGTCACCTTTTTTTTTCAGTTAATACTAACCTTCAAAAGACAGCTGTTAAAATTTCATGATATTCTATTCATTAGTTTGTGAGTTATTGTGCTAAGAGTGACGCTACTTTTGTTATTTTCAAAACAACGGATCAAAAACAATTTCGTGTTTTAATTTTACACTGCTTCTTGATGGGAAAAAATACCGTTCAAGCGAAGCAATGGCTTGAAAAGTGTTATGGGGACTCCGCTCCATCAGAAACAATAATAAAACGTTGGTTTGCTGACTTCAAACGTGGTCGTAGAGACACCGATGATGCAGAACGCAGTGGACGTCCAAATGAGGCGGTAACACCAGAAAACATCAAAAAAATCCATAAAATCGTTTTGAATGATCGAAAAGTGAAGTTGCGTCAGTTAGCTGACATCGTAGAGATATCAAAAGAACGTGTTGGCTTTATATTGCATGAGCATTTGACTATGAGAAAGCTCTGTTCAAAGTGGGTGCCGCGTTTGCTCACTGTTTATCAAAAACAAGAACGTGTTGATGATTCTGAGCAGTGTTTGGCCATGTTTAAACGTAACAAACCGGAATTTTTGCGTCGATATGTGACAATGGATGAAACATGGATCCATCACTTCACTCCGGAATCAAAACGATCGTCATCTGAGTGGACAGCAACTGGTGAACCTCGTCCAAAGCGCCCGAAAGCACAACAATCGGCTGGAAAGGTTATGGCCTCGGTATTTTGGGATGTGCGTGGTGTAATATTCATCGACTATCTTGAGAAAGGAAATACCATCAACAGTGAATATTATATAGCGTTATTGGAGCGTTTGAAGGCCGAAATTGCAAAGAAACGACCGCATATGGCAAAGAAAAAAATTTTGTTTCATCAAGACAACGCACCGTGTCACAAGTCAATCAAAACAATGGCAAAAACTACATGAATTGAACTTCGAATTGCTCCCACATCCACCGTATTCGCCAGATTTGGCTCCCAGCGACTACGGGCTGTTCGCAGACCTGAAAAAAATGCTCGCCGGTAAGAAATTTCGCACGAATGAAGAGGTTAATCGCTGAAACTGAGGCCTATTTTGAGGCAAAAGATAAATCGTTCTACAAAAGTGGTATTGAAATGTTAGAGCGGCGCTGGAATGATTGCGTTGCTCTTGATGGAGATTACGTTGATGAATAAAGCTAATTTTGAACCAAAAAAACCGTGTTTTCTTTGTTAGGCCCGGGACTTTTCAGCCCATGTGCTACAAGACCAGTTAACTACATTTAAATGCCTATCGTACTATTTTTAAAATCTATTACCGGTCTGTTTTAGACTGTACATTATAAATAAAACTTGCAGCGGTATATAAAAATCTCCAAACCTAAAAATAAAAATCAAAACTGTATGAAATGAAACATTGCTTTAAAAAAATACCAACCCTGATCAAGAATTTATAATTTAAGGCAGTTTGATTAAAAAGAATCAACTTGGTGATTTTTGTCGATCTCTGTAGTATTAATAAATATATTTTTTTATTCTGTGTGTTCCAAGTGTGCCAAGGTAAGTTGCGAAGTTCTGCTAAATATTGTCGCCACTAAAATCAAAGAAGGAATAATGTTAAAGAAAAGAACTTTTATAATACCTATATGAGGTGAAAAGTCCCGAAACTTTCCGAGAGATGGCAGCACAAACAAGGAAACGTATGATTTTCAGTTAATGCCAACTCTCAGAAGATTTGTAGAAAATTTTCACGACATTTTGTCTATTAGTTTGCGTGTTACAGCTGTTTAACTTTTAATTTTTGCAAAACGACAGAACAAAAAGAATTTTATGTATTGATAAAACATTACTTTTTGACAGGAAAAATACAGCCAGAACCCAAGAATAACATGAAAAGTATTATGACCAATCTGCTCCGTCAAAAGCAACTACTACGGTGGATCAAAAGATTTATTTTTTTAAATATTTTTATTTGCTATCACAAATAAACCAAATACATACAATTTTTAGTGTTCCGTACGGAACACTTATAAGATCACTTCGGTGTCTGTCTGTCTGTCTGTCTGTCTGTCTGTCTGTCACACCCGATTTTCTCCGAAACTATTTGACATAGAAAGGTGAAATTTGGTAATAATATAGGAATTAATGGCCTCATCAGAGCCATGTAGTTTTGAGAATTAAATTTTAACTTAAGGGGTTAGTTTTTGGGGGGTGAAGTCGGAAGTGAAAAAAAATTTTTTTTACTAGATCATCGAGTGTGGTGTCAAATGAAAGCTTGTGAAAACACGAGTAAAAAATGTATATATAAATATTATACTTGCGCACACTTTTCTTTGTATTATTTTTAAAAATTCGCGAAAAATCGCTGTCCCGGGCCTTATCTCGAAAAGTACTTATTAAAAAATTTCGAAAAAATTCTGGAATATTCTCCACGGGGTGTAGATTGAACGAAAATTATCACGAGTGCATTACCTTTAATAATTTATATGGTACATAAAAAAAAACAAAAATTTCAAGGTCATCAGATTTCAGTAAAGATTGGAAACAAACTTTGTTGAAAACTCATTTGGGGTGTGTTTTGTGAAGTCACTGATCATTTTATACCACCGTAACATAAATTTTGACTTAAGGGGTTCATTGTGAGGAGTGAAATCGGAAGTGAAAAAATTTTTTTTTACTAGGTCATCGAGTGTGGTGTCAAATGAAAGCTTGTGAAAACACGAGTAAAAATATATATATATATATATATATATATATATATATATATATATATATATATATATATATATATATATATGTGTATATATATATATATATATATATATATATATATATATATATATATGTATATATATATATATATATATATATATATATATATATATATATATATATATATATATATATATATATATATATATATAATGTAATACTTGCGCACACTTTTCTTCGTATTACTTTTAAAAAATCGCTGTCCCCTACCTTATCTCGAAAAGTACTGATCAAAAAATTTTGAAAAAATGCTGGAATATTCTCCACGGGGTATAGATTGAACGAAAATTATCACGAGTGCATTACCTTTAATAATTTATTTGATATATAAAAAAAAAAACAAAATTTCAAAGTCACCAGTTTTTAGTAAAGATTGGAAACAAACTTTGTTGAAAACTCATTTGGGGTGTGTTTTGTGAAGTCACTGATCATTTTATACCACCCTAACAAAAATTTTATTTTAAAAAACAATCAACGTACGGAACACTAATTGTGCAAGTTCAACTTGCACTTGACCGGTTTTTCAACATAATCTCCTGCTTTGGAAATGTACTTTTCCCAGCGTATCGGAAGCTTTGTGATACCGTCGTCGTATAACGAAGGGGTCTCTGTCAGTACCCAATTGCGCACGAAGCCCTCCACCGCGTAGTCGTCATCAAATCGTCGGCCTCCCATTACTTCTTTGAGTGGCCCAAAGAGATGAAAATTGCATGGCGATAGATCAGGACTGTACGGAGGGTGATCAAGTGTTGTCCAACTCATTTTCTCCAATTTTTCGCGAGTGAAAGTTGCAGTGTGGGGTCGAGCGTTGTCATGGAGAAGAAACGTGTCTCTTATCCGTGGCGTGACTTTTGCGATGATAAGCAAGTTTAACCTCATCCAAAAGGTTGCAATAGTACGTTGTCCGTGGACGACGATCATGGCTCTCATTTTCCACCTTTTCACGGCCTCCCATGAACTCTTTATGCCAGACGAACACACGAGGCCTTAACAGTGTTTGATTCCCGAACTGTGCCGTCAATCTCTGCAGAATTTCAGTCGGTTGGACGCCTTCACAAGTGAGAAATTTAATAACGACACGTTGCGCAATCGAAGGGTGCATGTCTCGCCCCGACATCGTAAGCTGTACTACCGAATGCACCTGGCAAGGTCAACCGATCGTTCTCCCCATTTCTAACAAACCCAACCAATATTGCTAGAAGCGGCGGCCCGCTCCCAACGATACTAAGCGCTCGGAACACAAAATCTCGTTTATATTTGATCCACCCTCGTATATGTCGATGGTTTAGTACACTGAAATCACTACAAAAAAATCCATCAAATTTTTCTGAATGACGATGAAAGTGAGAAAGATAGCCGACATCGTGAAAATATCAACATAACACGTGAGACATATTTCGCATGAATATTTGCATATGAAAAAACAATGTGCCCGATGAGTGACGCGCACTCTCAGTATTGTTTAAAAACAGCAACTTGTTGAAGATTCAGAGCGCTATGTGGCAATGTTTCGGCGTGATCCAAAGGAGTTTTTGCATCAAGAAAAAAAGGCCGCATTTATCGAGCAAAAATTGTTATTTCACCAAGATAATGCATCAGCTCACAAATATGACGGTAAAATTGGACTAATTAGGCTATGAATTGCTTCCTTATCCGCCATATTCACCAGATCTGGCCTCCAGCGATTGTCACCTGTTTACAAATTGGAAAAAGTGGCTCCAAGGAAAGAGATTTGGCTCAAACGAAAGTATCGAATGAGAAACTGAGGCTTATTTTAGGAATCTCTCAAATTATTCCAATGAAAGATATCCAAATGTTGAAAAATCGCTGAAATAAATATATTGCTTTTAAAAGAAACTCTGTTGAAGAATGAAATCGATTTTTAGCAAAAGTCTACGGAACTTTTCACCCCATGTATTAATTAATTATTAATCCGATAATTTCATTTTTCACGATAATAGCCTAATGAATTTTTAACGAAAAAAGTTCTTTATCCAGTACTTTCGTGACAAAAATAACTCGTAAAGTCGGAAAATACCAAAAAGAATAACAAAATGTTTAAATTCCTCGAGACCCACAACTATGAAAAGGACATATAACATAAAATATTCAAAGCTCCTCCCTTTAGTTTCTGTTCCCAACCTTACATGTTTAAATACGAATAATTATACTTAAAAATCCACATCAACTATCAAAACTGAACAAAATACAAATTTCCACAGTTACACTCGTAACAATCGGAGCCAAAGCCCGATGAAAAATACAAAAAGTTTAAAATACTCAATGGTAGAGTATTTTATTTTTGTCCGAGAATGTATTCGTTACATGGAAACTTTCATATGCAGACACACACTTTTAAGGAAAATAAATGTGACAACGGTGCCAATGCGTATACCGAATGCTCTATAGAATGACGTTTATATAAGTTATTTTTATTATACTTTGTGTATGTTTACTGTTTAGACCACATTACTTCTATTTAAAATAAAAAAAAAATAATTTAAATAAAAAATGCCTTCTGACATAAAGGCAAATTTGCAAAGGAAAGCTCATCAATAAACCCCCTGGGAAGCATACAAGATCTTATACGACAAAAAAAGATGAAATAATAAAATAAAGAGCATCAAGAGCCAATTTGTCTGTAACGAAAAAACTTAGAAATTTATTGGTTAGAAATAAAGAGGCCACGAGAAAAAACAAAGAAAAACATGAAAGGGTACAGTATCAATCAAATTGTGGACTGCGTTTATCATACTGGTGACATTATTAATCCTCAAGCGTTAACTAACATATTGAATAATGTTTCGATTACATCCGAGGGCTGTGGCTTGGTGTATTTCGATATAGAAATATCGGGATTTTCAAGTACAGCTGATATTTTGCAAATAGCGGCGAAATATCGGGATAAAACATTCAATGTTCATATTAGGCCTATGCAACCGATTAATTACCACGCTTTCAGAGTTATGGGCTTAGAACATATTAATGGCAACCTGTATTGATTTGATAAACCTACCAAAACAATCACTCTAAAGGACGCATTAATTTCGTTCCAACTTCAGAAGTCCTGGTAAGTACACATAATACCATACATTTATTTTCTTCGAGAGTTCTCGTGGCAACAGACAGACAGACCGATAGAGTGACGTAAATTGGAAACAATGTTTTTCGTGATCTACAAGCCCTGAAACGTAAAATATGCAAAACTACAATTACCTCATCTTCATATCGTTGTCCTGAAACCATTATGGTTGTTGACATACCAATAATAACTAACATATGCAAAACTGTTGTTGTTCCTTCTAAAGCTCCCTAAAAAAATCGGCAGTGGCAATAACTCACTATTCCAGATTCCTTTGCAAGTATTTAAAAAAAAAAATTTAATAGCTCAAAGATTGACTCTCAGAGCGATTTTTGATAGTTTCGCCACACAAACATGGCCGCTATGACGTTTTAAAAATATATAGTACTAGTTTGAGAACCCTTTATATTTAGATTTATGTTAAATACCTTTATAGAAGCGTAAATAATGAAAATTGTATATGCCAACATTGAAGGAATATAAACTACACATATTGACTTGATAACATCTTCATTGTTCAAATAAATTCTAAAAATGAAATAAAAATTAGGATACTAAAAATAGTCTGTATCTTTGGACTAAACTTTAATAACTCTGGTATCCTTAATAACAAATACTGCTCAAGAATGACAAGAAAGTACGCTATACGAGCATAGAGATATTAGAATAGAGGAGGTAAGTTCTTGCGAAAAGCGTAGTGCTCATAGAAAGAGAAAGAAATAATATGAGAGTTATTCTGTCTGTCGTATCTCTTACTCGGTGCACGCCCCCTGCAAGAATGTTATTCGCATTTCGTCCGGAGCCAACGAAGCAAGAGACACAGAATTGTCTTATATTATTTCCTTCTCTTTTTAACGACTATACGCTTTCGGTTACAGCAGGCTATGTAGTTTCTCTACTCTATTCTGATATCTCTATGTATACGAGGGTGGTTGAAGACAGATGGCGTTGCTAAGGCAAGTGGATGTTTCCATCGTGTGCTTTCATCTGACAGATGACACTAATAAAAATTTGACAGTGATTCATAGGTTAGTTTGCATTTAGCAGCCATTTCAGAAAGTAGTGTAACGTGTTTGTCGCTAAGATGAAAAAAGTACAGTATCCTTCAGTGATTCGCTTTTTCCTTTGGGATGGGAAAACGTGTGAGGAGATAAAAGCGAAATTAGATGCTGTTTATGGGGACTCTTCGCCATCAATGACAACAGTCAAATATTGGTTCAATGAATTTAAACGTGGTCGAACATTCGTGAGGATCGCCCAGGACGTCCATCAGATGTGATTACCGAGGAAATCATTGAAAAAGTCTACGACATGATTCTCGCTAATCGTCGAACAAAAGTGTGCGAATTAGCAGAGGCCATAAGGGTGTCGACGGGAACGGTAATTAATATCGTCCATGATAAGTTGGTTATGAAAAAGTTGTCGGCCCGGTGGGTGCCGCGATTGCTCACCGTGGACAAGAACCGGGTGCGGCTTTCAACTTCGAGGCTGTGTTTGAAGCAATTTAAGCGAAATCCGAATCCGTCGAGTTGTCACCGTTGATGAGACCTAGTTTCATCATTATACATCCGAAACCAAGCAACGATCAAAACAATGGGTTGCTTCCGGTGAATCTGCTCCAAATATAGGAGTATTTTTTTTTTTTTTTTTTTTTTTTTATTGGTCTAGCACACGTGCTGCAGGGAAGTCCCTAAAGCACTCCAGGAGCGGCACGAGTGCGGAAAAAGTGATTCACGTTGTTCTTGAATCGCTGTAAATTGTACTCGGTGGGAAACACAGCGCTGGGCAAATTATTCCAAAGGGATGACGTTCTCCATATAAAAGATTGCTTGAAAAGCGTTGTACGCGGAGTAACAAGCTGAACCTCATACGGATGCGAAGCACCAGCGCGACGTGTATTTCTAACATGCACGGCTTTGGGAGGAATTAAGCGGGCTACATCCTTCGAACACTTTCCATGAAAATACTTGTAGAACAGACTCAAGTCGCCAACCGTTCTTCGATGTTCCAGCGAATCAAGGCCGCCGGTCAATTCCGGGTCCCCAATCAGACGGACCGCTCTTCTCTGAACAGAATCCAACAAATGCAGTGTATGTTTGGGAGCGGAGCCCCAAACGTGGGAGCAGTATTCCATAGTTGGTCGAATTTGGGCTTTGTAAAGAATTAACAGTTGTTGTGGGGTGTAAAGCTTTCTGGTTCTAAATAATATTCCCAACTTTTGAGAAGTTCTCCTTGCTATACCTGCAACATGTTCATGCCAAGACATATTTGCTCCCAAACTAACGCCCAACAAATTGAGCGACGATGCTAGGGGAATGGAGTGCCCCGACATAACTATGTCGGGTTCAGCAACGTTAACTTTTTTAGAAAAAACTGCCGCTTGGGTTTTTGTAGCGTTAAATTCCACTTGGTTACTGTCACCCCAAGATAGAATTTCTTCCAGGTCTTTGTTAAGTTGAACGACCTCCTGCTGTCTGCGGATATTCGCCTGAGCAGCCGATGTCCGAGCGTTCAAGGTGAATGAAGAGACAAGCGTACTGTCATCTGCAAAGCTATAGATTGGATTCCCGGTCTTTTCCAGCAGATCGTTAATGTAAATGAGAAAGAGAGTAGGAGACAGTATGGAGCCCTGGGGCACACCAGCGTTGATAGTGAGGGTGTTAGCAAGAAATCCGTCGACCGTCACTCGTAAAGAACGCTCTCTGAGGAAACATAAGAGCCACAAACAGAACCTTTCAGACATACCATAAGAGCGCAACTTAGCCAACAGTCCATCGTGCCAAATACGGTCGAATGCCTTGGATATGTCAAGAGCAAGATATGCAAGAGTTGTCAACAGAGACATCCGCATAATCAGAAATCTGTATTGGAGACAAACGGCATCGATGAAATTTGAAGAGATCAGGTCAGAAGATATTGCCATTCAACAAGGAGTGAGACAGGGCTGCATGCTTTCGCCGTTGCTGTTTAACCTTTACTCCGACAAAATATGCAAAGCGGGTTTATATGAATAACCATATAGAGTGAAGGTGAACGGAGAGTTCATTAGCACAGTCAGATATGCGGACGATACCTTTAACGCCTGTTAGATAGAATTGAACAGACAGGAGTGGATATGGGCCTTAACATCAATATATCTAAAACCAAATTCATGATCTTTAGCCATCAACAATATGCAGATGTTGTTCTCCATCTTAACAGTCAAGCGATAGAGAAAGTTAACCATTTTAAATACCTTGGAAGCTCCATTACTGACCAGTTTGACCCTTCAACCTAAATGAAGTATCTCTTTTGCATTGATAGAATCAATCTAAAACTGCGTCAGAGAATGCTAAAACGCTATATTTGGTCGGTTTTGTTGTACAGCACTTAGGTATGGACATTGAAGGTTCCTACAGTTAACCGTTTGAAGGTTGTAGAGATGTGGCTGCATAGAAGGGTTTTCCCTATTCCGTGGACAACTTATGTCACCAATCAGGAAGTACTGTAGAGAGCGAATGCAGTCAGAGAGTTGTTATCAACGCCACTCCAAAAAAACACGAAAAAATCCACCATATTATACTGAGTGACCGCAAAATGAAAATGAGAGAGACAGCTGACATCATGAAGATATCAACAGAACGCATGAGGCATAGTTTGCATGAATATTGGCATATGAGAAAGTTATGGCCGGATGGGTGTCGCACACTCTCACGATTGATCAAAATCAGCAATGTGTCGAAGATTCAGAACGCTTTTTGGCACTATTTCGGCATAATCCAAAGGAGTTTTCTTGTCGATTCGTCATAGTGGACGAAACATGGATCCTCCACTGAATCCAACAGTCAGTCAGCAGAGTAACTGAAACAGCTTAAGAGCCGACTGACCCATCCAAAAACATCAGCAAGAAAGGTTTTGGCAAGTATTTTTTTGGGATGGAATAATACTGATCGACTATCTTGAGAAGCGGCGAAAAAAGAGTTGTTTCACCAAGATAGTGAATCCGCCATAAATTCGATGGTAAAATTGGACCAGTTGAGTGTTGAATTACTACCGCCGTATTCACCAGATCTGGCGCCCAGCAATTTTCACCTCTTTTCAAGTTTGAAAAGGCAGCTCCAGGGACCTGAAATAAAGATATTAAATGGGAAACTGAGACTTATTTTAGAGTACTTGACAAGTAGTACTATATGAAAGGTATCTACAGGTTGGAAGATCGCTGGAATAAGTGTGTCGCTCTTGAAGGAATCTATACATACATAAGCGATAAAACCTCTTTTTTCCCGTTTTCTACTTTTTTTTTCCACAAATTTATGCCACTCATCTCTGTTTAGTGCGCGTTATTTCGCCTCAGCCCAGAATTTTCCCCCTTTCTTCAGTATTTCATTCAAACTATTGTTTCATGTTTCCCTTGGTTTCCCTCGTCTATTTTTTCCAGTTACTCTTGCATTCCACATCATTTTGACTTCCGATCATCATTCATTCTCACTATGTGTCCAGTCCATTTTAACTTCTTTTCCTCTATTTTTTTTACTTAAACTCCTGTCTAATATCTTGATTTCTTCTTTTATCAATTCTTCTTGCCTCTACCACTTTCCTCAGATACTTCATTTCTGTGGCTTGTAATCGTTTTTCATACTTATCCGTCAGAATCCAATTCTCAGCCCCGTAGGTTATAACTGGTGTATATATTGTTTTGAAAATTGCCATTTTTCTTTTCACTGATATTTCCTTTTTACTCAGAAAACTTCTGTACAGCGTGCAGTATAACGTTGTTCCAGCTTTCATTCTATTTCCAATTACATCCTCTTGTGTTCCCTTAGAGTTTATTACTATTCTCAGGCATTTACGAGTATATAGCTGCATCTGTTTAATTTTTTGTCCCTCTACTTTAATGTTCATAGTTTCTTGTCTGTTAGTTATAACCATGACCTTTGGTTTTTCCAGGTTAATAAACAGGTTATACTTTTTTAACTCTATTGTTCATATATTCATGTTCAGGTTAGTATTTTTTTATAACCTTATTTTCGTAATTGGGTAGATAATTTAAGGGGGTCACTACCGAGGTCAATTTACATTGAAAAGTAAAACCCATTTTCTCAGCAACCGTTCATCCTATTTCAACGAAACTTTGCACACTTATTATTTATTATTATATAATTTAATGGGACTAAGGGTTTAAAGAAATAATTTAAATTACATTTTCTAGAAATTTTGAAAGTTCACGAATTTTATTTGTATGTTTGAATTGACGCGGTAAATTACCAGCTGTTTCGTTTGACATTTCCTTAGTCCGAACTGTAGACAGTGTTGCGATGGATATTTAAAAAAAAATAGCTCAATAACTTTTATAGTTTTGACGATAATGGGGCAAATGTACAAAAAAGTCAATTTTTCAGGAGAGCCGAAAAAACTAAAAAGTTGTAGTTTTGACTGCTTTTTTTTGTTATAATCAACTTTTTTAAATTTATTTCTAGAGTGTTTGGCTTCTTTTTTGCAACACTGATTGTTTACAACAAAATATGTTTTTTTTTCAAATTTTTTTTTTTTTAGTTTTGTTTTGTTTGGTTATATTTTACGTGGGAGATTGTTTTTGTTTACATATTTACAATTTTTTTTCCTGTTTTCTGTTACTATTGCTGTTTTAAATTTTATTATATTGTTATTTTATTATAGTTTTTTATTATTGTTTTGTGAAGAAAAATGACTAAGCCAAAGACTAGCTTCAAGAGCAAGAAAAAGGAATAAACTTTTTAGTGGGACACATATTTCTGTTGCTCGTAAATTGGTCATGTCCTTACCATCTGTTGAATCAACACCATCAACCTCATCTGAAAATCGTACACCTTCTTCTTCTTCAAAAAAACTAGGTAATCAAAATAGATTTGAGTCATTGTTGGAGAGCTGAGTAAAGCACTGAACTCAACAGTGGACTGCAAAAAATGTGGTGGTGAAATCACCCTAAGTGTTTGTTTGAGAAACGGTTTGGCATCCACTATAAAGATTGTTTGTCAGAATTGTCAAGTCCTAAATAAACTAAGGAACTCCAAGAAACTGGATTATGAACTCGAAGGTAAATCTGTGAAATTAGATACAATAAATATTAGATTTACTTATGCACTTAGGTGTACTGGTAAAGGATTTGCTGGAGCTAAACTTCTTTGTGCTATGATGAACATTCCTCCCCCACAAAGCAAGCACTTTTTGCACCAAAATGTTATTCGTTCAGCTCTTGAAGTAGTTGGAAAAGATATAATGGTGGCTACCGTAGAGGAACCCTGTATTTCAAATAGTGGCAACAGGGATTTGGCCATCTCACTAGATGGCAGTTGGCAAAAAAGGGGCCATACTTCTTTGAATGGCGTGGTCTCTGCTGCGAGTACTGACTCAGGCAAAATAGTGGATATTGTGGTACTCTCCAAACACTGTCGTTGTCCACTAAAATTTCAGAATACACATAATGAAAATTGCATAGCCTATCATAGTGGTACCAGTGGAGCTATGGAAGCAGCTGGTGCAGAGCAAATTTTCCTGAGGTCAATGGACAAATACAATGTGAGATATTCTCACTACTTAGGTGATGGAGACTCAAAGGGTTTCTTGAAGGTTGTAGAACAAAACCCTTACGGAGATAGTCTCTTAGTTCAGAAGTTAGAATGTATAGGACATGTACAAAAAAGGATGCGATCTAGACTCAGAAAGCTAAAAACTTCCTACACATCCAAAAAACTGCAAGATGGAAAGCCGATAGGAGGAAAGGGCAGACTCACGGATGTGGCAATAAACGACATTCAAAAGTTTTATGGCTTAGCCATACGAAGAAACGTTGGCAGCTTGGCTGAGATGAAAAAAGCAGTATGGGCAGAATTTTTTCATCTCGGCTCAAACGACCAGAATCCGGCACACAATTTATGCAGCTTGGACTGGTGTAAGTTCCTCAAGGCCCAGGCAGAAAAAAAATTATATGAGCACTCAAAGCATTTTCATCTACCAAAAGTAGTAATGGAAATTTTGAAACCTGTGTTCAGGGACCTGGCGAATCCAGCCCTGTTAGAAAAATGTGTTCACGGTAAGACACAAAACACAAACGAAAGCTATAATAATGCATTGTGGGTTAGATGCCCAAAAAATATTTTTGTAGAGAAAAGCACACTAGAATTAGGTGCATATGATGCACTATGCTGCTTCAATGAAGGTAATATTTCCCGCTGCCGAGTACTTGAAAAACTTTTCATTGATCCTGGAAAATTTACAATTGCTGGGCTGATGAAGGAAGATGAACTGAGAATAGTGAAAGCCGAGAAAGACTTACAACAAGCATCGAAATGCGAGAGGCAAAAAGTTTCAAGAGCAAGAAAAAGTTTAAAAGAAAAATTTAAGAAGTTAGAAAAAAAAGAAGCGGGTTAATTTTAGTTAAAAAAAAGTATAACAAAATAATAAAATCTTATTATTACTTTTCAAAATATTATTGTAAAAATAAAGTTTTTTATTTGTATATAGTAAATAGTGTTATATAATTATTCCTAAGCATTGTTAATAAAAAGTGGGATAGTAATAATAATAGTGAAAATAATAATAACTTCATAATGGGTGGAATGGGGTGGTATATTGAAAGGTGCGTAGTGCGAAGCTAGGCGAAGGCTGAGCGGGACTCATATCTTGGCGATACTGACTGATGGCTCATACCTTGACTACTTTATATAAAAATTTCAGGCACTTATACTCATCGTATAATTGTGGGGGTTGGATTGTTTTGTGCAGAAATGATTGTAGATTATAAAAATGGAAAAAAAAAACGAAAAACGTATTTTTTTTCATTTTTCTCGGTAGTGACCCCCTTAATAAAAGACTTTCGTACAATAATTTAAAATTGAGTTTAAGCAGATTGCTAACATTTCATCTCCGATTGTTTCAATGCAATCCTCCCCACTCACCGTTTCATACTAAACATGTTCTATTCAATACTTACTGAATTATCTCGCATTGTCTAACAATAATCTTCTTAAGGTATCCATTAACTTCCCGATCATATTTGTCTTTATTGAACGAAACTATTTTCGTACATGTTCGTGTCTCTCTCACACAGTTACGCAGTAGAAACGTTTGTATCTCACTCTCTGTGATAAAATAAGTTAATAAATAAGGTAAGAGATACATACAATAGCCCACCGGCAAGTAACTAACAACCTGAATAATATAGATACAAACGGTTAATTCTGGTATATCAAGTTTCACTAAATCTCTCATAAATAGCGAATGTTTTATGTTGCAGGTGATACCAAAAAAATAATACAATATTGCCAGAAAAAAAATAAGCTGGGCCGTAACTGATTGAATACGTCTCCTTTTTAAAACTCTTGCTCTTAAATGGGGTCGTACACTTGTTAAGGACCACTGACCTTTTTTTAGCTTATTTTCATTTTCTAAAATGGCATATTTTGCTGAAAAAACTAGCATTGTAGACGTTATTCCCTAAAATATAGAATTTCTAATAAGTATCCCTTTAATATATAAGGAGTATGAATTAATTTTGAGGAATTTCTAAGAGAGGGTGTAAGTTGTATTATATCGCATTGGGGCATAATAGTGAAGCACCATCATTACCAGGTGCACAAGTATGAAATGCGGATTTCAGACAACAGATGGTGCACCAATGCAGTTTGTGCTATAAAGATTTGACACTGCGCCATTTTGTTGTGTCATCAACAAGTGTCAGACGCGCACGAGTGATAAATTGGAAACGTGTGTGCATAGTGTTGTGTTGTTGTGTTCAATATGTCGAAATTAATTTTTTGTTTTCATTTGAAGAAAACTTCTGTTGAATCATACCGATTACTTCGAGAAGCTTATAGTGAACATGCTCTATCGCAAGATACGTGTGAACGATGGTTTCGCCGTTTTAAAAAGTGGTGACTTCGATGTTGCAGACAAGGAACGTGGAAAACCGCCAAAAAAATACGAAGCCGAGCAATTGGACGTTAGTCAACAAGCTGTTTCCAATCGGCTACGAGAGATGGGAAAGATTCAGAAGACCGGTAGATGGGTACCACATGAATTGAACGACGGGCAAATGGAAAAGCGCAAAAATACGTGTGACATTTTGCTCACTTGGTACAATCGTTTTTGCATCGTATAGTTACAGGGGATGAAAAGTGGATTTATTTTGAGAATCCCAAGCGCAAACAATCATGGGTAGACCCAGACGCAACATACACATCGACCGCAAGACCTAATCGCTTTGGCAGAAAGACGATGCTCTGTGTTTGGTGCGACCAGAGGAGCGTGGTCTATTATAAGCCGTTAAAACCTGGGGAAACGGTAATATTAAACGTTACCAACAACAATTGATCGATTTGAACTGTTCGCTGCTTGAAAAAAGGCCAGAATACCGAAAGAGGCAACACAAAGTCATTTTTCTTCATAACATTCGGCAAAACCATTTTGCGACACGTTGGAAGCACTCAGCTGGAAAGTTCTACCCCATGCAGCTTGCTCTCCAGACTTGGCTTTTTCCGATTACCACTTGTTTGCATGGATGGGTCACGCACTTACTGAGCAGCGCTTCGGTTCGTACGAAGATGTGAAAAAATGGCTCGACGATGGTTCGTAGCAAAAGAGGAAGATTTTTACTGGCGTGGTATTCCCAAATTGCCCGAAAAATGGGAAAAATATATAACAAACGACGGAGCATACTTTGAATAAAGCACTTTTTAATTCATTCTTCCGAATTTAACATGATTTTTAGAAAAAAAAATCCGCATTTCTTACTTGTACACCTGATAGATTATAATTTTTATTATTTGTTTTTTTGTCGAAGTGTAAACAACATATTTTTTTTGAGCATTAAATATGTCGAATTACGTGCCAACAAAACGCCGCGGGAAGCAGGGGCGTGCTGGCTCACCGGACTTTTCCCGGGGCGCCATCTTCAAACTTACAAAGTGCATGCAAAATTTATGTTCGTTAGAACCACGCACATTTTTCATATGTCCAGGTAGTATCTGAATTGAGACATTCATAATCCTGCGTAAATCTAGAATTATTCGTATATACAGTCAGTCCAAAAAGTCTTCATACACCACCTGCTTTCTAAACTATCTTCCTGTTATGTTTAACTAATTAATTGGAACTATGAGAAAACATGTTTTTAAATTAATATTTGAAACTTAACCAACGAGGATTAGTATTAAAAACAACTACGGAACACTTTATTTAGAAGTTATATCATTGTTATAAAAATGTAAACAAAATTAATTTCAAAAAAGTCTCCATACACTCAAGAACTGCACTGCAAAAAACACGTTAAAATCAAAGAAGTATTAAAAATGAGCCAGAGAAATTGTGAAATTCGATTTCAAGTTCGAAAGATCATCATTGATTTGTGGAAAGATGGAAAGTCGTACAGAAATATAGGAGAAAAGGTTAAAAAGTCGCATGCTACTATTCAGTACATTGCAATCCAGTATACATATATCAACGGGTTCCTATAAAATTCGACCACGCTCGGGTCGTGCCAAGAAACTGACTCCACGTGAAGAGGCCGCTATTGTTGAACAAATAATTATAGATCCCAAGAAAAGTGCACCAAAATTAAAAGAAGAAGTACGGGAACTGTTTTCGGAAAATGTTTGTTCACAAACAGTGAGAAATTGTTTACACAGGGAAGGCTATAAGGGGTGTGCTAATCACAAAAAGTGGTTAGCTTTTGCTAGGGAATACGTTACTAAAGCTCCTGAATTTTGGAATCCGTAATCTTTAGTGATGAAATCAAAACTAACCTTTTTGGGTCTGATGGCAGAACTAAAGTTTGGAGAAAAAAGAATACCGCATTCGATATTAAAAATATTTGTTTCACGGTGAGACAAGGAGGTAACAGTGTGTTCTGCTTTAAAGATGCATCTCCGCTGGAGGGGTTGGAAATTTACATTTTATTAATGGTACCACGGATCAGCATGTTTATCTCAACATTTTGAGAGACAATTTAAGAGAAAATGCATAAAAATTAGCACTCGAAAAAATATACATTTTACAACAGGACAATGATCCGAAATATACCGCAAATTTAGTACAAGAATGGATGATCCATAATGTGCGACAGCAGCCTCATACACTTTCGCAATCACCCAATGTTAACCCCATCGAGCATTTATGGGAGGAACTTAAAGGGCGCGTTCACAAACATAATATTTCAAATAGAGAGGCATTAAAAAAATAGAATATTGAACGAATGGGAGAACATGCCAGCAGAAGTTACTAGAAAGCTGGTTGCAAGCATGACAAAAAGGTTACAGGAGATTATCAAGGCCAACGGCGCCGGCGGTCCTACTAAATATTAGTTTAAACAAATTTGTTATTTTCCGTTAAACTCTCTCAGACTATTATTTGTAATTGTTAAGTGTATGGAGACTTTTTTGACATTAATTTTGTTTACATTTTTATAACAATGATGTAACTTCTAAATGAAATGTTCCGTAGTTGTTTTTATTATTAATCCTCGTTGGCTAAGTTTCAAATATTAATTTAAACATGTTTTCTTATAGTTCCAATTAATTAGTTAAACATAACAGAAAAATATTACAGAAAGCAGGTGGTTTATGGAGACTTTTTGGACTGACTGTATAAGGAGTCTGAATTAATTTGAAGAGTTTTTAGGGGAGGGCGTAACTTGTATTATATCACATTGGAGCTTAATATTTCTATTACCATCATGGTAAAGCAACATCATTAGACTTTAATTTTTAGTATGTATTATTTTGCCGAAGTGTAAACAACATATTTTTTTGAGTGTTAAATATGTCGAATTATGTGCCAACAAAACGCCATTTGCAGGAAGCGTTACTTTCCTTTTTTAATTCGAAGAAAAACGTTGCTAAAAGTCATCGATTGCGGTCGGACACCTATGGTGATTATATCCATCGATAAGAACATATGAGTACTACTTTCGACGCTTTAAAAGTGATGATTTGGACACGGAGGGCAAAGAACGTCCAGCCGAAAAAGTTTAAATATGAAAAATTAGAGGTACTACTCGATGAAGACACGTGCCAAATGGAAAAAGAAAATGCAGAATCATTAGGAGTTGATCGTACAACCATTTTCAAGCACTTACATGTACTGGGAATGATTCAAAAGCAAGGAAATTGAGTGCCGTACGAACTGAAACAGAGAGAAGTTAAAAGGCAATTTTTCACCTGTGAACAACTGCTTCAACGGCACAATCGGTAAGGTTTTTTGCATCGTATGGTAACGTGATGAAAAAAGGATACACTACGATAGTCGCAAAAAATCATAGGTAAAGCCCGGTGAACAATCAACATCCTCCATTATTGGCTTCAAGTTTATGCTGTGTATTTGGTGGACTCAGCTGGGTGTAGTGTATTATGAGCTGCTCTAACCCAACGAAACTATGACTGGGGAACGTTACGAACAATAATTGATGCAATTGAGCCTAACGTTGAACAAAAAACGACCGCAATATGCCAAAAGACCCGACAAAGGGATTTTTTTTAACATGACATCGCTCGGCCACATGTTGCAAAACCAGCCAAAGAAACACTAGAAGCGCTTCGATGGGATGTCCTACCTCACCCGCCGTACTTACCAGACGTTGCCCCTTCTGATTATCACTTGTTCCGATCGATGACGCACGGTCGGTCTGAACAGCGCTTCCGTTCTTATGAGGATACCAAAAAGTGAGTCGATTCGTGGATAGCCTCAAAAGCTGAGTCGTTCTTTCAACATCGTATGCATATGCTGCCACAAAGATGGGAGAAAGTAGTTGCTAACGATGGACAATACTTTGAACAATCAATTTTTAACCATTTTTTAGTGTTCCGTACGGAACACTTATAAGATCGCTTCGGTGTCTGTCTGTCTGTCTGTCACACCCGATTTTCTCCGAAACTATTTGTCATAGAAACTTGAAATTTGGTAATAATATAGGAATTGATGGCCTCATCAGAGCCATGTAGTTTTGAATGCTAAATTTTGACTTAAGGGGTTAGTTTTTGGGGGTGAAATTGGAAGTGAAAAAAAAATTTTTTTACTAGGTCATCGAGTGTGGTGTCAAATGAAAGGTTGTGAAAACACGAGTAAAAAATATATATATAATGTAATACTGCGCACTTTTCTTGTATTATTTTCAAAAAATCGCGAAAAATCGCTGTCCCGCGCCTTATTTTGAAAAGTACTTATCAAAAAATTTTGAAAAAATTCTGGAATATTCTCCACGGGGGGTAGATTGAACGAAAATTATCACAAGTGCATTACCTTTAATAATTTATCTGATATTTAAAAAAACACAAAAATTTCAAGGTCATCAGATTTCAGTAAAGATTGGAAACAAACTTTGTTGAAAACTCATTTGGGGTGTGTTTTGTGAAGTCACTGATCATTTTATACCACCGTAACATAAATTTTGACTTAAGGGGTTCGTTTTGAGGGGTGAAATCGGAAGTGAAAAAAAAATTTGTTTACTAGGTCATCGAGTGTGGTGTCAAATGAAAGCTTGTGAAAACACGAGTAAAAAATATATATATAATGTAATACTTGCGCACACTTTTCTTCGTATTACTTTTAAAAAATCGCGAAAAATCGCTGTCCCCTATCTTATCTCGAAAAGTACTCGAAAAGTACTGATCAAAAAATTTTGAAAAAATTCTGGAATATTCTCCATAGATTGAACGAAAATTATCACGAGTGCATTACCTTTAATAATTTATTTGGTATATAAAAAAAAAATTCAAGGTCACCAGTTTTCAGTAAAGATTGGAAACAAACTTTGTTGAAAACTCATTTGGGGTGTGTTTTGTGAAGTCACTGATCATTTTATACCATCCTAACAAACATTTTTATTTTAAAAACAATCAACGTACGGAACACTAATTGTGCAAGTTCAACTTGCACTTGACCGGTTTTATTTACAATAAAGCGACATTTTTACCGAAAAATCCCTCAAAATTAATTCAAACACGCAATGGTTAATTGTATAGAGTAACTACTTACAAAAAAGTCATAAGCTGCTATAAATTCATGATAAGCAATTATTGAGAAATTTCCACCGTTTTGTAAAAAAATGCTGAATTCTAAACAAAAAATTAGAATATTTAGATGCAAGTTTATCCATAAACATCTGGATAATAGTGGATAGTCAACAAGTAATCGTACATAATATAGATGAAAATTAGGTAGCAAGTGAAAATTAACATCTGAAAAATTAAGAGATTTTTAAATTTTTAATATATTGAGAAATAAGTCTACTAGGCAAGTGACAACGAAGCTTTGTGGTTTACTTACAGTTTAACTGAAAAATAATCGTTTGGAATGTTAGACTAGTGGTTTACGATAGAAAAGAACGAGTTGTTAAAAAAATCAATTATCGGTCAAACAGAAGAAAATTAAGTAAACAAGTGCAAGTATTTATTTATATTCATGTATAGTAACATTTTTTTTCACAAAAATGATTTAAATAGGAACAAAACTCAAAGAAATGCATGATAAATTTTGTATTACGATATACAGGGTGTCCCAGTATTCCGTGTACATAGAGTTACTGTGGATTTCTGAGATGAAAATATGGCCATTTAACCCAACTTAACCTTAGTCCAAAAATTCGTAATTTTTGAGATACGGGGTGTCAAAGTTATACTTTTATTTTAGTTTTTTCTTAAGTAGCTTTCTTAATAATTGTACTGTTTGTACAAGATTCGGTGCTAAGGGGTTTTCTTAGATGAGAAATCGAAATCAGCTCACACTTTTGTTGTAAATTGTAGTTGGCGCCACTGATTCCAGTGTTTGTACTTTTAAATTGTTATAACTTTTTATACCACTCTGTATGATATTTTTAATTAAATATTCGTATTTTTCGCCTCCCCCTGTCTAAAAAAGCTCTCTTGGTAAATATTGCTCCGAGCAACAGTTTCTAAGATAATGAGATGTTGTTTTCATTTTTTAATTCCATTGTCAAATTCGCAAATGCGTTCCTTCACACTTCATCCAAGCTTAGGACAGGTCCAAAAGAATAGTCTTTGAAATTTGGAACATGCTTAAAGGCAAACAGGCTAACAACAATAATTAATTTTAAGACCAACGGGGCAACAACAGTAAGAATGTAAAAACCAACTGGCTAAGGGCATAAAAGATTACCCACAATTCGAAATTAGAAAAAAGTTTAATCGCTCAACTGAAAAGGTATTTATTTCACAATAAATGTTCAATATGGCCGCCATCTTCGTTAATACATAAATTAATACGTCGCAGGAAATTTAAATGTACTCTCTTAAAATGTCTTCATCTCGTAAAGCATTAACAGCATTTTGACTCCTATTCCACAATTGCTCAATGTTGTCGCACCCTAAAGGAAAAAATCGTTTGAATTTAAGTCTGGGGAACGAGGTGGCCAGTGAATACGAGCATCTTCACCTCTTCCGATTCATTTATCTGGGTAACTATGGTTCAAAAAAATTCTCACATCATGCATGAAAAACATGTCGCGACGTAAATTAATCGGTAAGTTTTCCAATAATTCAGGAATAGTTTCACGAATGATATTCAAGTAAATGTCACCATCAAGTCGATCTGGTACTCTAAACGGCCCGTTCAAATAGTTCGCGATAAATCCCATCCAGACATTAACACTGAATTCTCGTTGAAACTGTCTTTGTTGCACAGCATGTGGGTTTTCTTCAGCGTAAACATGATTATTATGCATATTTGTTGTACCACGTCGAGTGAAGCGTGCTTCGTCTGTAAACAGGATTTTAGTGTGAAAATCAGAAACAGTAGCTATGCGTGCTCGAATAATTTGTGAAATATGTAAACAGGATCCAAGATACGGGGGTAAGAGTTCCTGAACGGACTGTATATTAAAGGGGTGAATAATTTGTTGTCAAATGATCCGGTTAGTCGTACTTTTTGATATGCCCGTTAGACGTTCAATTAAACAAATACTGATTCCAGGATTATCGTGTACAATTTCAAGGATTTCCTCTTCAACATCGGGTGCTCTAGCTTGTAAAGATCGCCCAGCATTATTCCTGTTCGGCTTAAATGGTCCAATTTCTCGAAGTCGCGTCTCAGTATTGGCAAAAGCCTGATGGTTAGGAATCCGACGATGTGGAAATTTTTCATGATATACGCGAACACTTTTGCGACCGTTGCCATTACAAAAACCAAACACTAAAATCATATCAGTTTGCTCACCAAAAGTGTACTACAGTGTTTTAAATCTAGCTTTAAAAGACTGTTGAGCTTGAGAAGAAAGAAGAAACTTGTTTGATATCTGTCAAAAATTACTTTCATCATTGCCAAAGTGATTTTTGAACGTTGCCAAGTAACTATACAATGTGAAGAAACGTGTGAAGGAACGCATTTGAAAATTTGACAATGGAATTAAAAAATGGAAACAAACATCCCACTGTCTCAGAAACTGTTGCTCGGAGCAACATTTACCAAGCGAGATTTTTTAGACAGGAGAAGGTGGAGAATACAAATATTTAATTAAAAATATCATACAGGGTGGTATAAAAAAATTATGACAATTTAAAAGTACAAACAGTGCATTAAGTGGCGCTCCCTACAATTTACAACAAAACTGTAAGCTGATTTCGATTTCTCATCTCAGAAATCTCCTTAGTACCAAATCTTGTATAAATATCAATTAAAAAAGCACACCGTATCTCAAAAATTACGAATTTTTGGACTAATGGTCATATTTTCATCCCAGAAATCCACACTAACTCTATGTAGACGAAATACTGGGACATCCTGTATATAAGATGTTAGGAGAAATTAATGAAACTAATTCCCTTAAATTTTGCGAAAATTTTGCATTCGTTTGTGATCTAAGCTCTTAATGCAAACTAAACATTAGCCACGTCGTTCATATGGAAAAAATAAATAATGCACATACCTTGTTAACAAAGACCCATTTTAATCAAACCAGAAAGCATAGAGCCTTTTGTCCTGAATATGTATAATATTTGTCGTCAGATCAAGTGATATTATGAGAGCATAATTTCGTCACGCAACCAAGATAAAGGAATTGTTTTATAAATTTCTTTTATAAGGGTCTCTATAGACAGGCAATCGGTCATATATAATAGTCAATAGTCAATAATTTGATTGAACACCTTTAAAATTAATTCATTCCCATGTTCTTTAGTTATATATAGCAAAATATTTAGAAAGTAAGTCAAGAAACTTCAGAATCTCATCTTTATTTATAGGCTATAAAACCTGCCTGCTTGCAACTGACAGGTAACAAAGAGAAGAATTATTAAGAGGCGAACGGTAATATGATTGACGGAACTTTACCGAATTTATATAATAAAAGACTGGTTTTAGTCAATTTCCACTGGTTTATTTAAATTGCGATGACGCGTTTCGCTGTCGATGCAGCTTCTTCTTTGTAGTTTTTGAGATATTTCCCTATAGGATTGTTAGTTTTGTAACTGGGAAAATTTTAAAATCAAAAAAATATCAACATAGCTTACAAGACTAACAATACTATAGGGAAATATCTCAAAACCTACAAATCAATAAAGACAATAAATCAGGGGTATATCAATTAACATGTGGGTCATGTCCTAAAACATACATAGGACAAACTGGACGTACATTTATACAAAGGATTACAGAACACGAAAAAAGTTTCATTCATAGAAAGTCAACATATGCTAATCATCTTTTAACAGAAAATCACACATTTAACAAGAATTTCAAAATTTTACACACCCAACAAAAAGGTTTAAAACTAAACCTTTTAGAGACAATGAAAATAAATCGATTAAGGACTACAGGTACTTTACTCAATGACCAGGAAGATTTAAGCAATTCACCATTATTAAATTTATTTTCCTAATTCCAAATCTGCATGGGTTTTCCAAAACTATCAATGTAATTTAATTAGGTGTAATATTATAATTACGAAATTATATAAAATTGTGAACATTAAACCTTACTTGACAGTGTAAAATGTAGATCTGAAGAAGCTGCATCGACAGCGAAACGCGTCATCGCAATTTAAATAAACCACTGGAAATTGGAATTATATATTTATAATGAATTTCTATCAAGTAGAAGCTACAACCAGCCAAAATTTACCGAATTTGTCAGTCAACCATGTTTGATTGTTTAAAGATACCCTTATAAGGCGCCACAGTAATGGTCACGCAACCAAAATAAAAAATAATATTTAATATGTTTTGTAAATGAAAGCCTAGAAAATGAAATACCACTCGTGTCAAGGGAGAAATAATTTAGGGAATAACTTTAGTAGTCTTGTCCTGAATTCAAATTAGTTATTTAGGCTCATTTATCACATTTCAAATTATTTTTAATTAAAAAAAAAATTTTTAGATTAAATTGACATACTGTGTATTTTGTCTTCATATCCATAGAAGCATCGTATATGCATATTTACTAGCTATGCAAATAAAATAAAACATCCGCCATCAACGGCCAATATGGAACCGAAGCTTCTACGGCCTTGGTTAGATGAAAAATTGTGGTTCTTGAGATTATACCATATCAATTTGGAGTCACTTTACAGTGTTTCGTATACGATTGCATGAGGGATATCCACACACTGAATTTAGTGTTCTAATCTCGAAGAGTAAAGATCCCTGAAGATACCTCGTGCAATCGTAGGCGATATACCGGAGGTTTGCCCCAGTTTGATAAGTAGTGCAGTAAAAAAGGCAGCAATGATTTTATCTTCTCTGGGGTATCACTAGGAGGTCCAATACCTCACTTTTTTGTTTATAAACAATGTAAATTTTCAAAACTCGTTGTAAATAACTCCTGTTATATAAGTCGGTCGAGATAAAAAAAAAACACTCTGAAATTTTCAACAAATCCTCCTTGGTTTTAAGTCGCTCAAGTGTGTATATAATCTACAAAACTGGAAAAACAAAAAAACAGTAAAAAGTTTATTTTTCATTTTATTGTACAGGTCTACTAACTTTTAGAAAATATGCCTTTTGTTATACCAAAAATACCCTGAAATTTTAATATAAAAATATTGAACCCGGTGGGCAGAATTGAATTTATTATTTAAAATTTGAATTGCCCAGCATTTTAGCCCTTTTTTTCCATAATAGATTTTTTTTTCAAAATTTAGATTTCGACGCCAGCCTTCCGATGCCATTAAAAAAAATTTTTTTAAGAGTAATTTTCACCGTTTTTTTAAATAAATTTATTATTTATTAATCAAATAATAATAAATGCATTTTCTCGATCATTTAAAAAAAAAAAGATTTTTTTTTTCATATCTGGTAGAATCACGGGACCTTTATTAAAAAAAAATCATTTTCGGTAACAATTTTGCTTGCAAAATGATCGAAAAAATAAAATTGTTGTTATTTGATTAATAAACAAATGTAAGTAAAACGAATAAAACACCTTGGTTCACGCCAGAAATAAAAGAACTGGCAAAGAAGAAAAAGGAGGCATATATACATTACATACATAACGAAACCCAAGACAAGTAAAACACATATATCGCAGAAAGAGACTTAATGAATAGAAGAAGAAAACAAATTAAAGAAGAATATTGGGAGACATTTACTAAAGGGATGGAAAGTGATCTATATGGGGCTCAAAGGAAAGTCTGGAGAATGTTAAGACGGAACAAAACTTGATAGAAAAGGCATGGTACAAACTAATAAAAATACAATTCAGTGGCAAACATACTTTCAGAACTTATATAAAGAAGAAGAGAATAATGAAATCATACTTGAAGAAGTAGTCGAAGTAAGTCTAGAAGTAATTTTAGAACTGACAGAAAGAATTAAAAGAAGTCCTAAAAATAGAAAAATCTCAGGACCAGACGACATTACAAATGAGATGTTAAAATACGGAAGAGAAAACCTGTACCAACAACTAGCACAGCTCTTTACCAATATAGTAAAACATGGACAAATACCTACAGATGGGAAAACTAGCATAATACCACCAATATTCAAAAAAACCGGTCAAGTGCAAGTTGAACTTGCGCAATTAGTGTTCCGTACGTTGATTGCTTTTAAAATAACGTTTTTTGTTACGGAGGTATAAAATGATCAATGACTTTACAAAACGCACCCCAAATGAGTTTTCAACAAAGTTTGTTTCCGATCTTTACTGAAAACTGATGACCTTGAAATTTTTGTTTTTTTACGTATTGATAATTTTCGTTCAATCTACACCCCGTGGAGAATATTCCAGAGTTTTTAAAAAAATGTTTGATCAAAACTTTTGATATAAGAGGGGGAAAGCAATTTTTCGCGATTTTTTAAAAATATTACAAAGAAAAGTGTGCGCAAGTATTACATTATATATATTTTTAAATTCATGTTTTTACAGGCTTTCATTTGAAACCCCTCTCGATAACCTAATAAAAAATTTTTTTTTTCATTTTCGATTGCATCCCTCAAAACTAACCCTTTAAGTCAAAATTTAACTTTCAAAACTACACGTACAGTGATATGACCATCAATTCCTATATTAGTGCCAATATCAACTTTCTACGTCAAATAGTTTCAGAGAAAATCGAGCTTGACGGACACCGAAGTGATCTTCTGTGGTATGTGTTCCATAGGAAACACTAAAAGAAAGAAGAGGAAGAAGAACAAAAATTTTTATTGCCATTGGAAAGCTGGCATCGAGACCTAAATTTTGAAAAAAAAGATCTATTTTGGATCAAATGGCGGGCAATTTAAATTTTAAATAACAAATTCAATTGTGCCCACTGGATTCAATATTGTTTTACCAAAATTTCAGAGTATTTTTGTGATAACAAAAAACATATTTTCTGAAAGTTTGAAGCCAATCGGTTCACTTAGTCGACCTGTACAATAAAATGAAAAAAAAAAAAAATGTTTGCCTGTTTTTTTCAATTTTGTAGGTTACGTACGCACTCGAACGACTTAAAACCAACGAGGAGGTCTTTTGTCTTGATCCGATTTATATAATCGGAGTTATTCACATTTTGAGCTTAAAAAAACGCGTTTTGAAAACCTAAATTGATTATAAACAAACGAACAAAAGTTTCTCGAGGTTCAAGACTTAGGTCGAAACTCCTGGTGATACCCCAGAGAGGATAAAATCCTAATATTGCTGTATATAAACTATGCCTACCTCATCATTATTTTGAGTTTTTTTTACTGCACTAAAGGTCTAATCTCAAGAACTACGAGTTCTCATAATCAGCCAATGATACCAATAAGTATTCCCGAGTCCCAAAAGTAAAAGCTCGACTTTTTTTTCTTGAGAAAAACACCATAATTTTTTTGTATGGATCCCATGCGTTTTAACTAAAATATAAGACTTTGAATATCACTCTGTGAATACTTTTGACCATCTGAATATTTTTGATGACTTCTATGTCACGATGAATATCGTACAAAAATTTTGTAGAGATAACGCGACCCTACTCTTGCTCTTTGTATAGGTATAGCGGACAGACGCATCGTCACTTCCCTTACAATAACCAAAAAAAATACAATTTTTTTAACTTACTTTTAAATAATTTAAAAATATCTTTGGTAAGCATGATCATTTTTATAGTTTTAACTTCAACACAACAACTTTATATGGTTTAACAGCTTTAACATTTGAATTTTATGACCGTAATAAGATTGTGTCTAATTACCTATTAAACTTTTTAACTACCATTTTGAAAATTAACTTCTTCAAATTTAATGTTTGTTTTGTTGAACTCCCAACCATTTTATTGTTGTGATAATGACAATTACTCTAGTCAATTAAATGGAGTATACAGGGTTTATTTTTTATATTCTGCACCCAGTTTATTGAACGTGATTATGATGGTTATCATGGAAACAACGTATGCATTTACGAGTATTTTATTGCTGCAATGTCATATCAAAATTTGGCGAATATAGTGAAACAGAATTTTTAACGATGCACCTCATGGACATAGAGGATGGACTGAGTGTTCCATATCCCGCTGTGAAGAAAATATGGACGTAAAAGTGTGAGAGAGACAAAGCGAATGAGTGACCAGTAGCTGTATCTTTCTAGAATGCGGCTAAGCTACGGCGAACTAAAATCAGATGGGGACTTTTGTCGCCTGGAATTCTGTCTCGGTGTATAGTATTTTTCAAGATCTAAGAAAGTGATTTGGCAAATTGATGCAATAATAACATTAAACGACCGTTAGGATCTTCGCACGTACCTGGACGTAGCAGGGTCGTAATTGATATATATCTATAATATATATAAAATGCAACGTCTCTCTGTCTGTCTGTCTGTCTGTCCGTTAGTGACCTTATCACTGGAGAACCACTTATCCGATTTAGGTACTTTTTTTTTAAAACGTACTTATGTTCTCTGGCCAGGTTATAGGCTATATTTTATTACGATAGGTAGCATAAGGAATGAGCAGTGAAAATAATAGTGAGTGATGTCGGAAAAAAGTTTGTTGCTAGCGCGTTCCCTTGCAATATACAGCCTAAACCATTAAATATGGAACAATATTATGTAGCAGAGAATATCTTTAATCTATAATCTATAATATATATAAAATGCAATGTCTCTCTCTCTGTCTGTCTGTCCATTAGTGCGTTTATCACGCGAGAACCACTTATCCAATTTATGTGTCTTTTTTAAATTCATACATATATTCTTTGGCCAGGTTATATATTAATAATAATAATCTATATCTATAATATATATAAAATGCAGCGTCTCTCTCTGTCTGTCTGTCTGTCCGTTAGTGCGCTTATCATTGGAGAACCACTTATCTGATTTACGTCCTTTTTTTTAAAACATTCATATGTTCTCTGGCCAGGTTATCTATATATAATATATATAAAATGCAACGTCTCTCTCTGTCTGTCTGTCCGTTAGTGCGTTACGTACTTTTTTTTAAAAAACATACATATGTTCTCTGGCCAGGTTATAGGATATATTTTATTGCGTTAGGTAACACAAAGAATAAGCAGTGACGTTAATAGTGAATCAAGTCGGAAGAAAGGCTACCGTTAACGTGTTCTCTTACAATATACTGCCTAAACCATTAAATATGGAACAATATCATGTTGCAAAGAATACAATATATATATATAAAATGCAATGTCTCTCTGTCTGTCTGTCCGTTAGTGCGCTTATCACTTGAGAACCACTTATTCGATTTACGTGTTTTTATAAATTTATACATATGATATGTTCTATATAATTGGATATAAGCCTAGATAATGGGAGATAAGGTGAGATAATGGGAGATAAGTATAAATAATGGGAGATAAGGAGAAATAATGGGAGATGAGCAGAGATAAGCCTAGATAATGGAAATTATGTAGAGATATTGGGAGATAAGGAGAAATAATGAGAGATAAGCAGAGATAAGTCTAAGTAATGGGAGTTGTGGTGAGATAATGGGAGATAAGGAGAAATAATGGGAGGTAAGGAAAATAATGGGAGATAAGGAGAAATATTGCGAGATAAGTCGAGATAAACCTAGATAATGGGAGATAAGGTGAGATAATGGGAGATAAGGAGAAATAATGGGAGATGAGCAGAGATAAGCTTAGATAATGGAAATTATGTAGAGATAATGGGAGATAAGGAGAAATAATAGGAGATAAGGGGAAATAAGGGCAGATATTTTATTACGTTAGGTAACATAAGGAATGAGCAGTGGCGATAGTAGTGAATCAAGTCCACGCGAGCGGAGCCGCGGGCACGGCTAGTATATATATATATATATATATATATATATATATATATATATATATATATATATATATTTATATATATATATATATATATATATATATATATATATATATATATATATATATATATATATATATATATATATGTATATATATATATATATATATATATATATATATATATATATATATATATATATATATATATATATATATATACCTCCCTTTCAATCTAACATTTTATTGGCTACTTCGTGTTTATAAATATAAAAAATATTCTTCATTTTATTTGCAGTATTAAAACTGAAATAATGTGTATTAGAAAGTTCAATAGTGTCTTAAAATGTCCGAAGCCCTTTCCATCAGAGGCCGCAAATCTTTGCCCGTTGAGGCAAAAGTGATAGTTAAAAGTGTTTATTTAAAGTTAGTGGAGCGAGGCCACGAAAAGTACTTTTCATTGATGGAGACATCAACTTTAACAACCATCCCTGAAAATACAGTTTGGAAAATAGTAAATAATTTGATAGCGCCTAAAAAACAGGAAAAGACAAAGGTGTGTCGAAATGTATTGATTCTGTCAAGAAGACTTAATCCGCCGCGAAATTTATGAAATGTATGCAAAATAAAAGTTTATACGTTATTATCACTTTGACGGAAGCGTATTCTACATCGTTTGGGGTTTTTGTCCAAAAAAATAGACAAAAGGCAAGTTATAATGGAATCACGGCGCTTACAATAACTCAGAATGGAATATCTTGAAAAAATAAATATAGCTAGATCGGAAAATCGAACGATAATCTACCTAGATGAGACTTGGTATGACACCCACTACTCACCCAGTAAAGGATGGATTGATAAATCCAAAAAATGCCACACCAAAGCTCCATCAAATAAAGGTAAAAGAATAACTATTTTACATACGGAGTCAGAAGAAGGCTGGATACCAGAATGATAATCCAAGCTGGAAAGCTTGGATTATCATTGTGATATAACCGCTGAAGTTTTTGAAGATTGGCTTCAAAACAAATTAATGTCGAATATACCACCGAATAGCTGTATTGTGATGGATAATGTATCCTATCATAGTAGCCAAATGAATAAGGTACCAAGTTCCACCAGTAGAAAAAGGGAAATACCAGCCTTTTTGTGTGAACGTGACATATATTTCCATGAAAGTTATACAGTTAAACAATTGTTAGAGGTTTTTAAAAGTTGCAGTTTTTCAAAGGAATATGATTGTGATAAAATTTCAAAGGAAGCAGGACACGAAATATTTCGTCTTCCAGCATATTATTGTATCTTTTCAAGTTGATATGGCATAAAATAAAGTCTAATATACGTGCTCACAATAATACACCCACTTTAAACAGTAGTGTGATTGAGTTGATAAAGATAGAAGTCAAAAATGTAACCGTTGGAAACTGGAGAAACAGTATTCAACACGTCAAAAAAATTGAAAACTTATATAGATGTATGTACATAAATATAAATAGTTTAGAAGCTATAAAAATACTTATTATTGATTTGCAAGATAGTAGCGATAGCGAAATTAAACTAGATATTAATTACTCAGTATATATCACCACTACACCAAACACTTTATTTTTGTACTCGACGCGCGTTTCGCTAACCATGTTAGCTTCATCAGGAGCGATGATTGACAATCATCGCTCAATTTTAAACCCGACAATTATACAATCAGGTTCAGTGCGGCCCTGCACGATGCATTGTCATTAAATAGCCATAAATTAATCACTTTCGAATTTTGTTGAATTTTCAATGGTATAGGTAGCTAAGTCACTTTCTTAGATCGTGAAAAATACTATACTGCGCCATGTTTATTTCAGGCCTACAGAAAAGAGACAGGTATTGGCCGCACAGTTGCTTTGTCTCTTTCTAGAGAGTAGTCAATTTTTGACGGTAACGCTTAGTCCATCCTCTATGTCTGTGGTGCACCTACTTCAAATCAGTAGCTAGCAGTGTTGCCAAATCTAATAAAATTTGATTAGATCTAGTAATTTTCTACATATTACTTTCTTTGTTAAAAGAACGTGCTGTGATCGTGAAAAAACACTCTCCGGGATTTTGCATTTCTTCACGATTCAGGGTCCTTAAATTACGGAAAATATAGTCCCTATTTCCATCGGCATATCTGTTCTCAAGATAGCTCTCATACGAAATGATATACCAATTTCAAATTTGGTAGCAGGAATGGAACCTATAATTTTTTGAGCGATATCGCTTTAGGAAAAGAAGTTAAAAGGGGCGAGGGTCGATACATTTACAATATCGTAATGAGAATTTTTCGGGATTTTTGGTGGCCAAATATGTGTTTTTGCACGAATATGTCTAAAGCTAATATCCTTATATTATGTAAAGAATGTATATTTTTGTTTGCTTGTTACAACACACATTTTATAAATAATAAGTTTGTAATAGCGATATCACGGAAAGCATTGCATACTAACACGTAGGCTGAAAAGTTTTTGGTCTGATACATAAAGGTCGCTTTTTACCAAAACTTTTTACGAAGTAGCAACCTTCAAACGATACGTGTAAAAATTTCATAACTTTTTGACTATTAGTTTACAAGTTCCAATAGTTTTAGTTGTGACGCTACTTTTAATATTTTCGAAACAATGGAAAAAATCGAGTTTCGTGGGTTGATTAAACGGGAAAAAATACCTTTGAAGCAAAACAATCGCTTTATAAGTGTTACTCCTGGGAAATCACTCATCACATAATTTTCTGGTATGCGGTCGTACAGACAAGAATGATGCTGAACGCCCAAATGAGACATTTACACCGAAAAACATAAAAAAATCCACAAAATTGTTTTGGATGACCGTAAAGTGAAGTGAGATAGCTGACATCCTAATCCGATATCAAAAAAAAAACGTGTTGATCATATTTTGCATGAACATTTGGGCATGAGAAAGCGCTCTTCGAAGTGGGTACCGCGTTTGCTTACAGTGGAGCAAAACCATCAACGTGTTGATGATTCTGAGCGCTGTTTGGACCTGTTTAAGCGCAATAAAAAGGATTTTTTCATGCGATATGTGACAATGGATGAAATATGGATCCACCACTACACATCGGAATCACATCGGCAGTCAGCTGAGTGGACAGCAGCGGTTGAAAGCCTCCCGAAGTTTTGTTTGTTTGTTTCTGTTGGGCAGGGCGCATCGACAGCTAAGATCATTTAGCGCCCACTAGAGTTAGTTTGGTATAAATAGGTTAGACTATAAAGTTGAATTCTTTTAAGTAATTGGTTATGTGACCAAAGACACAACAGTCGGCTGGGAAGGTTTTGGCCTCTGTATTTTGGGATGCTCATGGAATAATGTTCATCGACTATGCTGAGAAGGGAAAAATCATCAATGGCGAATATATTAAGTTATTGGTGCGTTTGAAGGTAGAAACCGCAAAGGAACGACCTCAAATGAACAAGAAAAAGTGTTCTTTCACAAGTTAATGGTTACGATGGAAAAATTGCATGAATTGACGTTCAAATTGCTTCCCATCCACCGTATTCTCCAGATTTGCCCCCCAGCGACTGTTATCTATTAGCAAACCTCAAAAAAATGCTCGCGGGCAACAGATTTAGCTTCAGTGAAGAATTTATTGCCGAAATTGAGGCCTATTTTGAAGGCAAAGACTACCTTCTACAAGAACGGTATAGAAATGTCAGAAAAGTATTGGACTGATAGTATCGCTCTTGGAGGAGACTATGTTGATGAAGAAAGTCAAATTTTGCAAAAACAAATGTATTTTAAGTAGCTAGACCAAAACTTTTCAGCCTCCGTGTTATATATTTGAAGTTTTTGATCTATATCGTGTGAATACAATACTTCCCTTTAACAAAGGAAGGAAGTAACAAAAGAAAATATTTTTGGTCAAATTGAATAATACGAAATACGTTTAGTATTTCTTTCAATGAATGGAAAAACAAATTAAAACAACACCTGAGTGGAAAAAAGCTATTTTCATTTTAAAGAAAATATCCAAGAGTATTCTAAAAATACGTAAAACAAGTAGGAAGTATAGCAGCTAATTAAAATTATCCATTATCACGTATTTTAATTAAAATTATTTTTGCACGCGCACGTGATTGTTATCTTTGTATTTTCTGGCTAATCAACACTCTTAAATTTCATAAAAATATTCTTCAGTATCCTTACCAGGTGTACAAGTATGAAATGCGTCTGAGCCAAGTCTGGTGAGTAAGCCGCATGGGGTAGACCTTCCCAGCTAAGTGCTTCTAACGTGTCGCGAACTGGTTTTGCCATATGAGATGGAGCATTGTCATGAAGAAAGATGACTTTGTGTTGCCTCTTTCGGTACTCTGGCCTTTTTTCAAGCAGTGAACGGTTCAAATCGGTCAATTGTTGTTGATAACGTTTAGTATTAACCGTTTCCCCAGGTTTTAACAGCTCATAATAGACCACGCCCCTCCGGTCCCACCAAACACAGAGCATCGCCTTTCTGCCAAAGCGATTCGGTCTTGCGGTCGATGTGGATGGTGCGCCTCGGTCTACCCATGATTTTTTCCGCTTGGGATTCTCAAAATAAATCCACTTTTCATCCCCTGTAACTATACGATGCAAAGACGACTTCCTTTTGTACCGAGCGAGCAATATGTCACACGTATTTTTGCGCTTTTCCATTTGCCTCTCATTCAACTCATGTGGTACCTATCTACCGGTCTTCTGAATCTTTCCCATCTCTCCTAGCCGATTGGAAACAGCTTGTTGACTAACGCCCAATTGCTCAACGAGTTGTTTTTGTGTTTGCGAATCATCTTCGTCTAATAATGCTTGCAATTCCACATCTTCGTATTTTTTTTGGCGGTTTTCCACGTTTCTTATCTGCAACATCGAAGTCACCAGTTTTGAAACGCCACGCCGCAACCATCGTTCACAAGTATCTTGCGATGGAGCATGTTCACCATAAACTTGTCGAAGTAATCGGTATGATTCAACAGCAGTTTTCTTCAAATGAAAACAAAAAATTAATGCTGTCCGCGACTGCTTTTTGTTCGGTATAAATTTCGACATATAAGATCACTTCGGTGTCTGTCCGTCTGTTCGTCTGTAACACCCGATTTTCTCCGAAACTATTTATCATAGAAAGTTGAAATTTGGTAATAATATAGGAATTGATGGTCTCATCAGAGCCATGTAGTTTTGAAAGTTAAATTTTGACTTAAGGGGTTAGTTTTGGGGGGTCAAATCGGAAGTGAAAAAAAATTTTTTTTACTAGGTAATCGAGTGTGATGTCAAATGAAAACACGAGTAAAAATATATATATAATGTAATACTTGCACGCACTTTTCTTTGTATTATTTTTAAAAAAATCGCGATAAATCGCTGTCCACCCGCCTTATCTCGAAAAGTACTTATCAAAAAAATTTGAAAAAAGTCTGGAATATTCTCCACGGGGTGTAGATTGAACGAAAATTATCACGAGTGCATTACCTTTAATAATTTATCTGGTATATAAAAAAAAAAAAATTTCAAGGTCATCAGATTTCAGTAAAGATTAGAAACAAACTTTGTTGAAAACTCATTTGAGGTGTGTTTTGTGAAGTCACTGATCATTTTATACTTCTGTAACAAAATTTTTTTATTTGAAAAGCAATCAACGTACGGAACACTAATTGCGCAAGTTGAAATTGCTCTTGACCGGTTTTTTTTACTGTAGTACAATACCTAATCTAGTGCTTTAGATAGTATGCTATTTTTTTTTTTTTTGTAAACAATAATTTTGAAAACAATGTAGTTCAAACATAGTTTGTTTCTGTAGTTTCAGATGCTTTTTAATACTGAAAATTGTAAAAATTTATTTATTACAATGAACAAGTAAAGTCAGAAACTTTTAATTTTAAGCATAACAACATTGTGACAGACTGAGTTATTATCAGAATCCGCGGCAATGGTATTTGACATTAATATAATGCGATGAGGTTTATTAAATAATTTGTTGCTGGTGGAATCTCGATGGGTTGAATTGCTTTACTTCTTTTAAAAGTCACGAGTCACCACTGTGTTTTTTTTTTTTACGATTTCAGAACAGAAGAACTCCCTAAACTTTTATCTTGAAATTTTTTTATGTTGTTAGAGCGTTCACATAAGGGCAACTCTGTCGCGCCACAAAGGGGCGCTCCCCCGTCGCTCACAGTCGTCGTCCTACTAAAAACCGTTTAAATTACGAGTGCCTTTACTCAGGTACTATGACTTTAAAAGGGACGACGACTGGCAGCGCTGGCATGGCGCCACTTAGTGGCGCTGTTTAGTAGTGCCTGTAAAACACCACTAACACTTCGCGTTGTTGGGTTTTATTTATGACGTAACCGAAACTGAAATAAATGAAAATCCTGTAATGTACTTTTAAATAGGTGCTAGAAAAAGGCTAGGTCTGTAAACAATATCGCGTGGATTATAACACTGTAATTTGACTACACTAAAGACATCAGATGTTGAGCACACTGTATCAGTTAACTTATACAGACATGAGCTATTTATATATTTTGTTTTCTTATTTGTCAGCCAAAATGGGAATCTCCAGGTATATTCAGCAGATGAAGACAGTAATCCTCAATCCGGTTACAGTTCGGATAAAAGTCCAGGACAGGAATATAAGAAGAGATTCGGTTTTTAAAACAGCTGCGACCGCTTCGAGATTGGCAGCAAGAATTAGCCCCAAGAGTGTTAGGAAAAGAACGAAATATAAACCCGTACTTTGTAAGGTAAAGGCATAATTTTTGATAATTTCAGATGTTTATATAAATTTAAGGATTATTGAAACGATATTGTGGGATTTAATGAATTTTATTCGACTCGAATAGTAAAGAGAGCCGAGTATTCTTGTTTATATTTTAACATGACAAATATATATATATATATATATATATATATATATATATATATATATATATATATATATATTTATATATATATTTATATATATATTTATATATATATTTATATATATATTTATATATGGACATATATATCCCAACAAGTCCTTCAGTGTATCCACCAGCCCTTTCTAAACAGGTGATTGTTCTTCGAGAAAAATCTTTATTACGTCAGGAGTTATAGCTTCATATGTTTCCCTAATGACTCTCTCAAGATGATGAATATCTTGAAATGGCCTTTTAAGATAAATAATTTCTTTTAAGTAGCCCCATAAAAAAAAGTTTAGAGGAGTGATGTCTGGAGACCTTGGGGGCTAACTAAACTGCACATACCTCCTTATTACTCTACCGTTAAAAATGTGGAGGAGATAATCTCGAACATTTCTCGTACGTGACATGATGCACCATCATGTTGGAACCATATACGTTGTCTTTCAATTATTGGTAGGCGTAGGTATTTGAAAATTCTAGGTTCAACTATTCTATTAATCTCGAGTTTGGCTATTGAAATTAGGATTAACATCGCTCCACCAGCGATAGTTTTGGGAACTTACTGTCCCATTAGACGTAAATGTCACTTCGTCAGAGAAAAGTATTTTTCTTACCATAAACCTGTTATCTTCCAACTCTCCTTGAAACCAAGCACAAAATTCAAATCTTCGTTCAAAATCTCCTGCTTCTAAAGTATGGGTAAGTTGGGGTTTGTATAGTTTAAATTTATTTGACCTTAAAATTCTCGCAACTGTAGCTTTACTTACATTCCATAAATCTGATCTTTTCAGAAGTGAATCTTTTGGCTTTACTACTACATTATTTGATTTTGATTATCTTCATTTGAAACCTATACCCGACGTTTCTTTTTAAATTTATTTTCAACACTTTCATAAACCTTGAATTTATTTATTAGATATCCTACAGTTGTAAAGTGTACAGTTTTTTCAGTGAGTCTATTATTAAAGATTTCTACTGCTGCTCTGAAAGTTTTATAATTATCTCCAACTATGAGAACAATTTCAATTTTATCTTCAACACTTAATATCACTGGCATTTCTAATTATCGTAAATACAGACTGACGATAGCTTTGAAGTTTATTGACAGTCGTTAGGTATTTCCTAAGATATGTTCATTTATTTTTACCCTAAAATTTGTAGTGATTTCGTTTTCTGATATTCAATAAATAATTCAACAATTACTAACAACTGGAGTTTTTTTGACTTTTTGACTAGGAAGGCCACAAATCTAAACGTGAACATAATTTTTTAGTTCCTATTCTCTGTATTTAAATTTAAACACTTTACTCTTCATTATAAATGATTATTTTTTATTTTCCCTGTATACCATCAAATATTTTAAACTTTTGATGCTTGCTTATGGATTTTGATGTGATGCAGAACTTTTCAAGAATAAATTTTTTTGTAATATGTAAGATAAACTTTTTCTCCACTTGTATAAAACTTTTTGGGACACGCTGTATGTATATATATATATATATATATATATATATTATATATATATATATATATATATATATATATATATACATACAGCGTGTATGTATGTATATATGTATGTATGTGTGTATATATATATATACACACATACAGTGTGTCCCAAAAAGTTTTATACAAGTGGAGAAAAGTTTATCTTACATATTACATATTACAATATATATATATATTATATATATATATATATATATATATATATATATATATATATATATATATATATATATATCATGTTTTTTTTTTGAAATGTATAACAAAACAATAAAAAAAGGGCGTAGGCAGGACGTGGTTCAAGTTATTGTCAAAATGCTAGTCGATTGTTTTTGACTTGTATATTTACTGTAACGATTAGCATACAAGCTGAAAAACACAGCTTGTTTTGTTATAAAGATTTATGATATATATATATATATATATATATATATATATATATATATATATATATATATATATATATATATATATATATATCATAAATCTTTATAACAAAACAAGCTGTGTTTTTCAGCTTGTATGCTAATCGTTACAGTAAATATACAAGTCAAAAACAATCGACTAGCATTTTGACAATAACTTGAACCACGTCCTGCCTACGTCCTTTTTTTTATTGTTTGTTATACATTTCAAAAAAAAACACCTTTTCAGTGTACAAAGCAGCTAATGTTGCAAAAAAAAACTGTTTAAATTACAGCGTTAGTTGTTTACTATTCACTTAACAAACACACAATTTTATGTCCAAAACTAATAATCACTACATTTTTGTTAAAAAAAATTGTTCAACTTTTATTCTAGTAGTTTTATTACCGGCACAACGACACAGTATAAATAAATCCAAGATGTAAGTTTTTGACACTAAACGCTACAATCGACGATAAGAAATTTAAACGTATACTAGGGAGGGCACAAGTAAGGCTTGAACTCTAAAAAACTGATCATGAAAGGCACTTATTACGTTCACTATTTATTACAAAACTTGTAACTACTTAATCCGTAGAAAGTTGTAATTTACAAAGATAAGTTGGCATCGGGCATTAAATTTCCTAAACTATAAATAAATACACTGGCAACCTGTACGATATCACGCAAAGCATTGCGTGATATCTTGAGGAATATAAAACGGTTGACGCTTATGAATCGCAAAAAAAATATGTAAAAGTGATACCAGAATGTTATATTTATTTAAACGGCCATTTTTTTTTTTTTATTGTAGTGAAGTACGTAATATTTAAAAATCTACTGCTAGAATGCTAGTTTTTTTAGTAAATAATTATTTTGAAAACACTGTACTTCAAATACGGTATGTTTCTGTGATTTCAGATGCTTTATAGTACTGAAAATTGTAAAGTTAATTTATTACAATAAACAAGTAAAGTAAGAAATTTTTAATTTTAAGCATAGCAACATTGTGTAGGCTAAGTTATCAGAATCCGAGGCAATGGTATTTGACATTGATATAATGTGATGATTCCTCCACATGCTGAAGAACCGTAAAAATTTCAGGATCAAGGTTCTCAGTAGTTATTAAGAAACGCCATTTACCAGTATTTTTTTGCAATTGCTATTGATACAAGGATTAACTGGTTTCAATATACTGAGCCATTTTCATAACATCCTATATATACAGTCCCTGGCCAAATTATTAGACGCACTGCAAGATTTCATGTAAAATATTAATTACCGAGTGATATTGTACCGTTTTATTATTTTAAATTGATTTGTTTTTTATTTTTATAATATCCAATCAATTACTTATTTATTTGACATAAATCAAACAGCATTAATTTAGAAAAGCATAAGTTTATTAAGTTTTAAAGAAAAGTGAAATTAATGTTAGTAAAAGTCAATATTTAGTTGAGCCACCTTTAGCCGCTATCAAAGCTTTAATTCTGCGCGGCATGCTATCAATGCAAGATTGTACTGTCTCCTGCATTTGAGGATGATGATTCCACACATGAATAATCTTTTCTAGGAGCTGGGTTTTGTTGGTAATCACATCTTTAGCCACTTCTCTTTTCATCAGCTCCCACACATTTTCAATGGGGCTATTACCCGGCCAATCCAACAGAGGGATATTTTTTCTGCCAAAAAAGCTTTAACAGACGAGCAGTGTGGCAGGGAGCTCCATCTTGCATGAAAGTGATTGGTTCCCCATTTGGAAACCATTCTCTGAGCTGCGGAATCAACCGATTTTGTAATACTTCTTTGTACTGATCTTGCCTCATTATTCCTTTGACGACGTACAGATGTCCAGTGCCCTTGCCGCTGATGACTGACCAAATCATCACTTTGGTGGGATGTTTAACCGTCGGGACGACACAATCAGGATGAAACTTTTCTCCATGACGACGACGCACATACTGAGCTTTATTCTGCAAAATTTCGAGTGTGCTTTCGTCACTGAAGCAGACCTGTCAAAAATATATAAACTTCATGTTTATTTGCTTTATTTAACTGAAAATGATAATAATGTATCAATTATTGATTAAATAGCTGTATCTTACCGATCTTCAGAAGTCATCATCTTTGTCTTGCCATTGTTTGGCCCACTTCAGGCGCTTTGCTTTCATTGCAGCTGTTAACTTGGGCTTCCTGACGGGGCGACAGGCCTTAAAATGTAATTCTTTCAATTTTCTTCGAACAGTGCGCTCAGAAGCATTTACGCTAGCATCCTGGAGTTGTGATTTTATTACCTTTGTGGTAGCAAATCTGTTTTCTACACAAATTTTCTTCAAACATCTCTCTGACCGTGGAGTGAAAATTGGTTTTCTACCGCATCTTTTCTTTCTTTTCGGACTTAATTCCTTCCCTGACTCAATTTTCTTTTTTATGCGTCGTACACTAGCTTCAGAAACCTCCAATCTTCGTGATATTTCTCGGTTTGTAAATGTTTTCGCAATCACAAGGGCCTTCACTTCAGCTTTTTTACGTGGTGAAAGATCGCCTTTTCTACTCATAATGAAAATAGTCCAATTACTTTTTTAAAACACTGCATACAAAATAAACTAATAACTGAGTAGTATAAAACTGTTAAACAAACAATCATAGTCCATAAAGCCACAGAAACACGTCCGTACCTAACTCGATTCCGATCGCGACTGATACAGGTTTGTACTTGTTTACATTCATGTATCACTTTGTCAACACAGTGTTGCCATATGTTAAAAATAAATACAAATATGTAGTCTACAATAATTCTTTTGAAAAAAAATCAATAATATTGTAGTTTAAATATACCATTATTGCATAAAACTCTTAAGAAACATAAAATACAGTGCGTCTAATAATTTGGCCAGGGACTGTATATATATATATATATATATATATATATATATATATATATATATATATATATATATATATATATATATATATATATGTATATATATATATATATATATATATATATATATATATATATATATATATATATATATATGTACATATATATATATAACACATGGGCTGAAAAGTCCCGGGCCTAACAAAGAAAACACGGTTTTTTTGGTTCAAAATTAGCTTTATTCATCAACGTAATCTCCATCAAGAGCAACGCAATCATTCCAGCGCCGCTCTAACATTTCAATACTACTTTTGTAGAACGATTTATCTTTTGCCTCAAAATAGGCCTCAGTTTCAGCGATAACCTCTTCATTCGTGCGAAATTTCTTACCGGCGAGCATTTTTTTTCAGGTCTGCGAAACAGCCAGTAGTCGCTGGGAGCCAAATCTGGCGAATACGGTGGATGTGGGAGCAATTCGAAGTTCAATTCATGTAGTTTTGCCATTGTTTTGATTGACTTATGACACGGTGCGTTGTCTTGATGAAACAAAAATTTTTTCTTTGCCATATGCGGTCGTTTCTTTGCAATTTCGGCCTTCAAACGCTCCAATAACGCTATATAATATTCACTGTTGATGGTATTTCCTTTCTCAAGATAGTAGATGAATATTACACCACGCACATCCCAAAATACCGAGGCCATAACCTTTCCAGCCGATTGTTGTGCTTTCGGGCGCTTTGGACGAGGTTCACCAGTTGCTGTCCACTCAGATGACGATCGTTTTGATTCCGGAGTGAAGTGATGGATCCATGTTTCATCCATTGTCACATATCGACGCAAAAATTCCGGTTTGTTACGTTTAAACATGGCCAAACACTGCTCAGAATCATCAACACGTTCTTGTTTTTGATCAACAGTGAGCAAACGCGGCACCCACTTTGAACAGAGCTTTCTCATAGTCAAATGCTCATGCAGTATAAAGCCAACACGTTCTTTTGATATCTTTACGATGTCAGCTAACTCATGCAACTTCACTTTTCGATCATTCAAAACGATTTTATGGATTTTTTTGATGTTTTCTGGTGTTACCGCCTCATTTGGACGTCCACTGCGTTCTGCATCATCGGTGTCTCTACGACCACGTTTGAAGTCAGCAAACCAACGTTTTATTGTTGTTTCTGATGGAGCGGAGTCCCCATAACACTTTTCAAGCCATTGCTTCGCTTGAACGGTATTTTTTCCCATCAAGAAGCAGTGTAAAATTAAAACACGAAATTGTTTTTGATCCATTGTTTTGAAAATAACAAAAGTAGCGTCACTCTTAGCACAATAATTCACAAACTAATGAATAGAATATCATGAAATTTTAACAGCTGTCTTTTGAAGGTTAGTATTAACTGAAAAAAAGGTGACTGCAATAAAACTAGCGCCATCTATGTGTTAGGCCCGGGACTTTTCAGCCCATGTGTTATATATATATATATATATATATATATATATATATATATATATATATATATATATATATATATATATAGGGTCATTCAATAAGTAAAGAGCTCTAGCTCAAGAACGGTTTATTCGATCGCTACAAAATTTGGCCTACTTTTTGACTTAATCGCCCCCCAACGTTAATACACTTGTTCCGCCTTTCTGCTAGCTTCTTGATTCCTGTGGCAAAGAATTCTTTCAGTTGACGTCGAAGCCACTTTTACACTTCATTATTGGTGAAACTCTTTACATGTAGTGCATCTTTGAAAGGTCCGAACAGGTAAAAATCACACGGAGCCAAGTCTGGGCTGCTTCTGCTACTAAAAATCTAATAACATAACGCTGCTCTTCTAAAGTGCAGTCTTCCAATGGACTCGCCATGGTAAACTGGATATTTTGAGGTTATATTTACATTACATGATCGAACAGCTGATTAAAAACTCATCACTTGCACTCCTAGAATTATGGAGCTGTTTCGGTGAATAGGTTTAGGTTGAGACCAATGGTCTCTTTGCTTATTGAATGGCCCTCGTATATGTATTAATGTATAAAGAACATAAAATATACTGATCCTTTATCCAATATTCATAGTTAAACGGAAAATGAAACTTTAAGCAGCATACCAAAAGTTTTAGATCTAATACAAATCGTAGTTTCAGTAAAATGGAGCTACCATTTTATACTTAAAATCGATTATAAAACTCTTTACCTAGATATTTCTACATCGATTTTCATAAATATTTCAGCGGTTTTATAAACTGGAAAATTCTCCGGTATTTTTCAATTTCCGCTAAGATTAACGACTTTATTTTTAGTCAAAGAAATTTAAATATTTATAGGATTTTTTAAACCGAAACGGTAAGCAACAAAATTAAAGGAAATTCCTGCCTTTTATTCCTAGACATTTTAAAGAAGATGAAAAGTTCCACAAAGAGGCAGAGAAAAAACACTTTCTCGAAATGAATAATTTATTTAGGCTTTTCTTGGCAAAGATAAACCGGGTGAAATATTGATAAAAAGCTCTAATGCAAAGAAATGAAACAACAAAAAATAGGTAAAATTCACTTAGTAAACGACTGATGACTAATTTACTGACTGAATCATTATTGCTCAACTCACATCACTAACTCCATAATTATTCTATAGCAAGGGTCGGCAACCTATGGCAAGCGTGCCATCTCTGGCACGCCAAGCAATTTTGAATGGCACGCGTACCTATTCAAAGTTTACACATTAATTCTGTAATCTGTGACATGTTTCGAAATTAAGTAAATAATCGAAGACAGTATTACTTTAACGATACAAACAAAGACGATATATTATATAGGTCACTAGGTATTATTACCAAAAACTACAAAATATATATTTTGTAATTTATAATTTTACTGAATGCATTGGTTTGACTTTAATTTCGGCAAGTATTAAAGATGGCAAGCCTCAAAATATAAGCCTAGGCAAAAATACAAATAAACGTCCTCAATTCAGATCAAAAGAGCCGCTATAAGGCGGTTTTTATTTGACTTGACTTCAATCGTTCCGACGCGCTCCGCAACTCTTTTTATATTGCCGAACCGCGTTGTAGATAATAATTTTTGTTCTAAGAAATTTAATAAACGTACTTATTGAAATTTTCTGCAAACATTATTTTTCTATATATAGCAAGCGGCTACACATTTGGATCATTTAGTATAGAACCAACATCCATTCCAGTCAATAGTCGTCGAAAAGTTTAAAAATTAAAATTACGTTGCGTTATGGCCGCGAAGAAACAGAAGGTAGACGTTCGATCATTTCAAACTTCATTTCAAACAGATTACGGTTTTTGTACAGCATAACGATCGGGCCATTTGTGTCCTATGTCGGGAAAGCGTAGTTTTCCGGACATTTAGTGTTCAACGACATTTCCAGATAAAACATGAGTCGTCATTTAAAGATAACGCTGATAAAAGGGAGGCAATACAAAGAGCAAGTAAACAATACGAGAAACAGTCAACATTCTTTAGCAAAGTTTTCCAAGGAAAAAAATCAGGTAACTGAATGCAGTTTCAAAATTGCACAATCGTTGGCACAAAAGGGTAGGCCGTTCACTGACGGAGAATTTATGAAGCAAACGTTTTTGAGTACTGGCGAGATTTTATTCGACGACTTGCCCAATAAGGATACAATATTGGCCAGGATTAGGGATATACCGGCATCAGCGCGGACCATCGGGAGACGAATTACCGAAATAACACAAAATGTCCAAAACAGCAGAGAGACGCTATCAAACGGAGTTTTGTATTTAGTGTAGCATTGGATGAAAGTATTGATATTAATGACATTGCCCGTCTGGCAATCGTTGCGCGATACTTCAATGATGGCAGTGTGTATGAAGAGCTGATTTGTCTGCTCCCATTGCAGGGAACTACAAGAGGAGAGGATATATTTTCAGAATTTGTTCAACATTTTGAAAAGCGGAACATTGATTTAAATAAAAATTTTTTGCGTAACGACAGATGGTGCTCCTGCTATGATTGGGAGACATAAAGGATTTGTTTCCCTTCTTATTGAACGCATGGGTCGATCAATTTTGAATTTTCATTGCATAATTCACCAAGAGAGTTTGTGCGCTAAAATCTCCGCTGGAGGTTTAAAATCCGTGATGGATAGGGTGGTTAAAATAGTTAACTACATTGTCGGTCGTTCTTCACTGATCCATAGACAATTTAAGGCGTTTCTGCAGGAATTAGAAAGTGCATATTCAGATATACCATTGCACAATAAGGGGCGCTGGCTCAGCCGTGGTAAAGTTCTCTCTAGATTTTTGCAATGTCTGGGCGAAATTAAATCGTTCTTGTTGGAAAAAAATCAATTGGATGCTTATCCTGAACTAGAAGATAAGAACTGGATCTGTATGTTAATGTTTCTTACTGATATTACAAACAATCTCAGTGAACTCAACTTAAAGTTACAAGGTTCAGGCAAAACAGTTCTGGAATTATACGAATCCTGGAAATCATTCAAATTAAAAATAGATTTATTTATGAGCGATATTACTACAAACACATATAAATATTTTCCAAATTTAAAAACTTATATATCCAGTGTCGACCATGGTGCACTAATAGACGAAATTCTTAAATATATGACTAATTTAAAAGAGGAGTTTATCGAGAGGGGTCAGGATTTTGATAAACATGGTCCTATGTTCGCTTTTTTAATCAAACCAGATTTAATGGATTTTTCCAGCAGTTGCTTTGACATATCTCTTTTCTCATGGATGGACATTAATGATTTTGATCTTCAATACATTGAATTTAAAAGCTCCGAGTTATGGAACACGAAGTTTGTAGAATTAAGCAGGGTATTAGAAGGTGACTGCCAGAACAATTCAAACGAGATACTCAGTTGTTGGATGAATTTACCAGAGAAATTTATTTGTCTTAAGAAAGTAGCGTTTGCCATGCTTACAGCTTTCGGATTATCCTATATCTGTGAACAACTTTTTTTCCCATATGAGAGTGATTTTAAACCCGTACCGAAGCAGGCTGACAACAGACAACTCGGAAGCATGTGTGACACTGAAAATAACCAGACATGAACCGGATATAAGAAAACTCTCTAAATAACTTCAAGCACAGGGTTCACACTAGGTCCTAGGACTAGTATAATAAAATTATTTGTTAAATATTAAAATTTTTTTGTAATTAAACCTTCTAAAAGCAATATTTTAAGTTAATTTTTGTTAATTTTAGTTGTAGTAAGTACCTATGTCGGCAAGCAAAATGTTGTATAGATGAAAACTGGTACCCCTTAGTTAAAAGGTTGCCGATCCCTGTGCTATATAATTAATATAGATTAAAAACACCCGTTATCAAAGAATTTTTTAAAAAATTTCACTACTAAGTTTAGGTTTAAGAGAGGACGTCAGAGAAAGTAAATTTATAGGAAAATATTATAAAATTTATAATGCATTTTTAACAATGAATAAACACCCTGTACAAAACTACCATTACCTTTCAAAGACCAAAATAAAATTCAATTTTAAAACCACAACAAATATAAAATGAAACAAAGAATTAATGACCTTATCCTTTTCCCTGTAGGTTTATCCGACGGAATTGGAAGCGCGTCTAGAATTTCACGAATTCAAGGAATGGCTTCATACTTTCGAGTTGTATAGAGGCAAAAAGACTGGCGAGGAGTCCGAAGATGAGAGCCGAGTAGTCGGATATTTTAAAGTAAGTTTCGTTTAACAAAAGGAAGTCCTTTTTAGATACCTTATTATTGTCTATTTGTTTCTTAAAAGACGATATTCCGAATTGAATTTTATAACAAAACAATAAAAGTAATTAAACAGAAATTAGCCAATATGTGATGGAAATCAATTTTGCCAGAATAAAAATGAAACTAAGTGATCAATGACTTCCCGATGGAAAGTGGAATTAGCAATTTTCTCTGGTGGCACAAATTCCGTATGTATGATCCGCTGACTACCAAGAAAACAAATGATCATCGGTATGAGACGAGGAGTCTCAAAATAATGCTCAAAAATCCATAATTCCTTACCGGTGATTGTACTACTAATGAATTCTAACTTCTTCAGAGGAAGATGCGGAAGATCACGACACATATCTCTCTGATTGGTCTTCCGCTCAGTCATTAGGTTCTTTCAAGGTTCTTTGGAACAACTTTAGTGCACACTTTGCTGATGTTCAAACCCTGTGCTGATGGTGGTGCAATCCTGGGGATCTATTTATAGCTTTGTTAATGACATCACGTCTTACTTTGACTCGAAAATATTACTTGCACATATTCACGCGCAACGCACTATTACTTCCGACTCAAATTACTACTCCGTATAATTACTAATATTTTTTTTATTTTAGGGAGCAATAAAAGTATACAAATGGCCCTTTCCAAAGGACATAGAAGATCGGACAATCATGGGTTTCGACCCACAATATGGTTTCTTCCAGGGGATATCTTCGAATGACCCCATAAGAGTCTTGGTAAGAGTCTACATTGTGAAAGCGAATGACCTTCACCCTATGGATCTAAATGGGAAAGCGGATCCTTATATAGTTTTTACAGTTAGGATCGAAAAGGATTAGCGACAAGGATAACTATATTTCGAAGCAATTGAATCCAGTTTTTGGAAAGTAAGACTTATTTATTCTATTCTTTTGTAGTACAATTTTCCCAGTTTTCTTGGGAACCCACGAAATATTTCAGTGTTGTCTACCGAGCTTTGAAGGATAACTCGCGAAGCTTAAAAAAATATATTTTCTGAGATAACTACCCTCTACATTAATACACGTAGTTCAGAGTTGCTCGAGTTGTTTCATTCTATCTAAAAAAAAAAATCTTTTGTTTGCGTCTCAAATAACAACACTAGAGCGGCTTTCAACTCTTCATCTGAGGAAAATTTTCGACCCTTGATATCTTTCTTCAGACGTTTGAACACAAAAAAATGTAGAGAGCTAAATCAGGGCTATAGAGTGGCTGTTGTAAGTCAATGAATCCACAGCTTTCCCTAATAGCTTGAAACCTGCGAGCGTTGCGAACAGAAAAGTTTTGGTTCTCCATGAATTCGGAGGCTTTTCTCTTTTTCTCTTATTCTTCCGTAAACTTATGCATTAATTGACCCTTTTTCCATACATTGATTTTTCCTTCTTTGGAGATAGTTGCCGTATACTTGTGAGTTTCTTTCAGGAATAACTTTTGCTCCAATAAACTTTATTACTACACGATGCTCCAAATTACCTTCGCTATAAACTCGAACAAAATTTCCTCAAAGTACTTCGAAAGAACACCGACAGTAAATTGATAACCAACCCTTCTTTTTATGACGTCATTGGCATGCCTAGGTAGATAACATGAAAAAACACCCCAGTATGGGCATTTGTGATTAAGAGAAAACACCATTTCATAACACCGTAAAGAAAAGAGCACCGGGAAGATGTTTTTAGCAACAGGGATTTGGTGAGAATAGCAATGCCAGTCAAAACAGGTAATAAAATTTGGCGGGATTAGTTATCTGTTTTGATTGGTATTGTTAATCCCGCCAAATTTTCGTTGCTATAAACATTTTCCCCTCGCTCTTCTCTTTATAGTGTTGTAAAATGGCGTTTTTAGTGTTCCGTACGGAACACTTATAAGATCACTTCGGTGTCTGTCTGTCTGTCTGTCTGTCTGTCTGTCTGTCTGTCTGTCTGTCACACCCGATTTTTTTCTCCGAAACTATTTGACATAGAAAGGTGAAATTTGGTAATAATATAGGAATTGATGGCCTCATCAGAGCCATGTAGTTTTGAGAATTAAATTTTGAATTAAGGGGTTAGTTTTGGGGGGTGAAGTCGGAAGTGAAAAAAAAAAAAATTTTTTTACTAGGTCATCGAGTGTGGTGTCAAATGAAAGCTTGTGAAAACACGAGTAAAAAATATATATATAATATTACACTTGCGCGCACTTTTCTTTGTATTATTTTTAAAAATTCGCGAAAAATCGCTGTCCCGGGCCTTATCTCGAAAAGTATTTATCAAAAAATTTCGAAAAAATTCTGGAATATTCTCCACGAGGTGTAGATTGAACGAAAATTATCACGAGTGCATTACCTTTAATAATTTATATGGTATATAAAAAAACAAAAATTTCAAGGTCATCAGATTTCAGTAAAGATTGGAAACAAACTTTGTTGAAAACTAATTTGGGGTGTGTTTTGTAAAGTCACTAATCATTTTATACCACCGTAACATAAATTTTGACTTAAGGGGTTTGTTTTGAGGGGTGAAATCGGAAGTGAAAAAAAAAAGTTTTTACTAGGTCATCGAGTGTGGTGTCAAATGAAAGCTTGTGAAAACACGAGTAAAAAATATATATATAATATTACACTTGCGCGCACTTTTCTTTGTATTGTTTTTAAAAATTCGCGAAAAATCGCTGTCCCGTTCCTTATCTCGAAAAGTACTTATCAAAAAATTTCGAAAAAATTCTGGAATATTCTCCACGAGGTGTAGATTGAACGAAAATTATCACGAGTGTATTACCTTTAATAATTTATATGGTATATAAAAAAAAAACAAAAATTTCCAGGTCATCAGATTTCAGTAAAGATTGGGAACAAACTTTGTTGAAAACTAATTTGGGGTGTGTTTTGTGAAGTCACTAATCATTTTATACCACCGTAACATAAATTTTGACTTAAGGGGTTTGTTTTGAGGGGTGAAATCGGAAGTGAAAAAAAAAAAGTTTTTACTAGGTCATCGAGTGTGGTGTCAAATGAAAGCTTGTGAAAACACGAGTAAAAAATATATATATAATGTAATACTTGCGCACACTTTTCTTCGTATTATTTTTAAAAAATCGCTGTCCCCTACCTTATCTCGAAAAGTACTGATCAAAAAATTCCGGAATATTCTCCACGGGGTATAGATTGAATGAAAATTATCACGAGTGCATTACCTTTAATAATTTCAAGGTCACCAGTTTTCAGTAAAGATTGGAAACAAACTTTGTTGAAAACTCATTTGGGGTGTGTTTTGTGAAGTCACTGATCATTTTATACCACCCTAACAAAAAATTTTATTTTAAAAACAATCTACGTACGGAACACTAATTGTGCAAGTTCAACTTGCACTTGACCGGTTTTTTTTTTCTTAATTACAAACGCTCATAATGTGGAATTCAAGGGAGAGCCCACTTCTCAAAATCAGAATTACTTTTGATGTTTTAGTTTCGTAGAATGACAAAATTTAAAATATAATGTCAATTTTGACTGAGAATTTTTTAGGATTCCTTACACTAAACGTAAAAAACAATTCTGTAATACGGGTCGTGTGATCGTTCGTCCGTTTTAGACCTACTCAACTAACAACTTGAAATTTGCATTATGTGCATAAGTTACAGTCTATATCGTTGTAACCGACCGTTGCTTTATAATAATATCAATGCTCATAATGACAATATTTAATACTTGATATTATTATTAATAATAATGCCTTTTATGTCTTTTATTAAGAAACTAAGAATAATAATAATGTAACAATGCACTAATAATGTCTTCTCTAGTTGATTATTTTATACATTTACTTTTTAAAATTTACCATAGGCGTACTCTTAAGTTTAGCTAACAAATATTTACCAATCATCCTAATGATTACAGAGTTTGGCGACTTGCGGACGCCATCAAGAAGCTTACAAAGAAAATAATTAATTGCAGAAAGTAGTTGTTTTACTGAACTATTAGTAAGTGTACATAGTATTTCTTTTATTGAGAATTGGTTATTGTTAAACTATAGCTTTGTATTATACTCATAGGCGTAGCTAAAAGGCAAAACAATATAGTAATATAATAATAAAAAATAGTTGGTTTACATCAATATGTAGCATCTCTAACGAGGTATCGGTCTACAAGTCTCGGTTTGAGTAACTAAGCTATTGCTTGTTTAAATTTCATATTTTAGGTATTTTAGAAGATTTTTTAAAAACCTGTTTTTCTTTTCTACTGCTGAAATTCCAGAACTTCTAGAAGGCATTATATATAACGATTACAGGCAAATTATCGTGGATTTTTTGCACAAAGCAACCACATCCTTGACTGGCTTTATTTTTTAGGTGTTTTGAAATAGAAGCCACCTTTCCACAAGATTCTCTGCTGACTGTACAAATCTACGACTGGGACCTGGTGGGATCAGACGATATGGTTGGAGAGACCAAAATCGACTTAGAAAATAGATTTTATAGTAAACATAGAGCAACGTGCGGGCTTCCAGAGAAATATGAAGAGTAAGTAACATAGCATTAGTTGAAGGAATATTAGTTAGAATAGGTGGTAAATTACACGAGGATATTGTATCGGTTGATCAGTATTGTTTTGACCTGGTAGTAGCAAATGTTGTGCCATGTAGCATTATTGATGATCAAACGTCAGTCGGGGGGAAAAAACCTCTTAAGCAAAATGGATATAAAGATCAGAAGAGCATTAGAAAGGTAGCGCCATCCACAGACAATGACAGAGAAACGCGACCTTAACCAAAGTAGAGTCCTATTACCGTATGTGAAAGGAGTTACAGATAGGATTGGAAGAGTCCTAAGAAAACACAACATAGGTACAGCATACAAACCACAAAACATCTGGCAGACATTCTGGGCAATCCCAAGGACAAGAGAAAACTGGGAAACCATGGAGTTTGCAGCATTCCATGAGGAGACTGCCAGAAATTGTACATAGGGCAAACAAATAGTAGAATCTCCACTCGGATCCAAGAACATAAAATAAGAATCAAAAACAAAGAAGCAACATCAGCTCTTTTTCACCACCATCATAACACTTGTCACAACATCAATTTTGAGGGATCTAAACAAATAGCTTCAATTTCACATTATAAAAACACGCATAGTCAGAGAAGCCTTGGAAATCGAAAAGAATGGACAGCCAAATAAGCGCGATGACGCACTGAATATCTCCACTACAGGGAAGGGTCTACTTGCTAAACCAAGGAACCAAAACATAGAGAAGGCGACAGTTAACGTAGCGCAAGAACCCGTAATTACCACTGATACGGGCACCCAGCCGGTAAACTCCGATGCCCGGACGAACACTTCCGACCCTTCACCTACAGTCTGCTCTGACCTATAAAAGACGACGACCGCACTTCGGTTTCTCAGTTAGCTTCGAGCAGCAGCAGCAGTAAGATCACAGTGTCGAGTAGCAGTAGCAATAAGAGCACTTGAAAATGCCAAATGAGCTTTTAACGAAACGTCGTGCAAATTCCTTGTTAGACGAACGGATTAAAACCCGGAATTTTAATGTATTATATATATATATATATATATATATATATATATATATATATATATATATATATTTATTTGTTTATTTATCATACATGCCTTACAGGTTACAAGACCCAACTACAAGGCCGAAGATACAGATAAGAGCCACTATACATAGAAATGTAATACAATAATAGAGTATTAAGCAGATACAAATTCCAATCACAATAATAATAATAAAAACAATTAGATATGAAAACAATAAGAAAAGAAAGATGCCACAGCCCCTCAGTGTTGCAATATTTTACCTATCATTAACATAGTTGTGTTGAAAAAGTCGATGCTTATTTCTTGATTATACATACTACACATTGAAAAAAGTGGGGAAAATTTTAATATATTTGTTCTTGGAATAGGTAGATAAAAAGTGTTATATTGTCTACTAGTTATACGCGGCACACTAAAATTTATTCTTGACAGAACAGCGGGAGAATCTATATCATTATTTATAATTTTGAACAGAATCGTCAGTAGCAAGTAACCACGACGAACCTTTAATAACGAACAGCCGTTATCTGCAAGTAGTACCTCATTCGAAAACCCCTGTTGTGGATAGATACCATCTCGTTTAAAGCTAATATATTTTAATTGGCGCTGGACCCTCTCCAGATTATCAGTATGGGTGCCATAGCCTGGAGACCGGACCGTAGCAGCGTATTCCAATTTAGAACGAACATAACAAATATATAAAGTTTTAATTACGTCAGGATTATGAAAGTCACCGGTGCAGCGTGCAATAAAGCCATATGTTTTAAAAGCTTCAGAGATTATGGTGTGTTTATATGATCTGTAAAAGAAAGTCTTGGATCAAATGTTACGCCCAAGTCCCTGAAGACATTCACACGGGAGATATTACTCTTCTCCAGCAAATAATTATGAATAATCGGTGAGATTTTATTTGAGAAAGACATGATGTTACATTCCTTAATGTTAAGCTGTAAATTGTTTGTTACGCACCATTGGCCTTCTGAAGATTTATGCAATCCCGAATACCTCTTACCCCGCTGTACAATTTTACATCATCGGCATAAAGTAAATAACCAACATCTAAACCCCTCCCAATATCATTTATAAAGAGATTAAAAAACAGGGGTCCCAGTACAGATCCTTGGGGAATCCCAGAAGTAGCATCATAAGATCTTGATTTAGAGCCATAAATTTCCATATATTGCTTACGATTAGTAAGGTAAGAATGAATCAAAGACATCAATGAGTCTGAAAAACCAAAATATAATAGTTTATTAAGTAGGAGAGAAATATATATATATATATATATATATATATATATATATATATATATATATATATATATATATATATATATATATTTATATATATATATACATATATATATATATATATATATATATATATATATATATATATATATATATATATATATATATACACAATTGTGGTCAAAATAATAGCAGTGCTTACTAAAATTTTATCAAAACATATTTATTAAGTTTTTTTAATAGAACAACTAAAACATAAATATGGTTACTTTGACACCCACCTAAGATGCATCAAAGTAATATAAGGCTAATTAATTAATTTCTTAAAAATTAAAGAAAAACGACAAATTTTTAAAAATTATGGTGGACAAAATAATAGCAGTGTTTTACTAAAACAACTAATTAACAATATTTTTCTTTTATGAGCATCAGATACACCTAATACTTAATTGTAAACCCTTTATTGGCTCTGACAGCTTCACAATGTCGCGGCATAGAGTTAACCAAATCTTGACATCTAAAAACAGGAATGCTTTTCCAAGAATCTCTGATTACAGCCCAGAGCTCGTCTTGATTCTTAGGTTTTTCACGTGCTACACTATCTTTAATATCGCCCCACAGATTTTCTATCGGGTTCAGATCTGGGCTTAGAGCTGGCCAATTTAAGACATTAATTTTTTTCTTTTCTAAAAAATTGTTTACATAATGGACTGCTAGGTTTTGGGTCATTGTCATGCATAAAAACCCATTTAAGTGGCATTTCATATTCTGCGTAGGGCAACATAACGTCCTGTAAAATTTCAACATAAACACTGGCGGTCATTATGTTTTTAATCCAAAATATAGGCCCTACTCCGAAGTAGGAGAAACATACCATACCATTATTTTTGAACCTCCATGTTTAACTATCTTAATAGTGTACTGAGGCTGATATGCGGTTGCTAAAGGGCGTCTAACGTATGTTTTGCGGCCTACATTTTCAAATAATACAATTTTGTTTCGTCGGATCACAGTATATTACGCCATTTAAATCGAGGCCATTCAATATATTCCTTCGCGAACTCTAATCGCCTCTTTCTGTGTCTTTTATTTAAGAAGGGTACCTTACGCGGACTTCTTGCTGGTAACTTTGCTTCCTTAAGTCGTCGTCGTATCGTCCTAGGAGCTACATCCACTCCCACAATCTCCTGAAGTTGTGTTGACGAAGCAAATGGATTTGCTTTTGAAGCTCGAACTATAAGTGTGTCCTGTCTGGATGTAGTTTTGCGTTTACGACCGCGAGTTTCAGGTGTAGGTTGCCATCCTAAAGCGTTTGCTACCATTTTAGCTGAGCATCCCAAAATATTTTGAATCTGCATGTAAGATTTTCCATCACGACGCAATTTTCTTATCAATTCACCTTTTTCTTGATAACAGTGCTTCTTTCTTCCCATAGTTGTATTGAAAACAGAAAATGTGTTGATAGATCTGACACAAAACTATTCTAAGTTTAACAATTTAACCGAATACAAGGAGCAAAAACCATTTAGGTTTGAAACACACCAGTGTTAAGCGAACACTGCTATTATTTTGACCAAGCAAAATTGATCTCCTGCTACAAAAAACGTAAATACTTTGTTTATATTTATTTTTATATACATATTTTTTGTTGAAACCTCAGCACAGTTGATAAGTTTTTAAACGATAAAATATTTTTTGTCTTAATGGAATTTTGCAGTTACCTTTCAACAGTTTTAGTTATTTTTATTGAACCACTGCTATTATTTTGACCACAACCGTATATATATATATATATATATATATATATATATATATATATATATATATATATATATATATATATACATATATATATACATATATATATATATATATATATATATATATATATATATATATATATATATATATATGTATATATATATATATATATATATATGTATATATATATACATATATATATATATATATATATATATATATATATATATATATATATATATATATATATATATATATATATATATATATATATATATATATGTATATATATATATATATATATATATATATATGTATATATATATATATATATATATATATATATATATATATATATATATATATATATATATATATATATATGTATATATATATATATATATATATATATATATATATATATATATATATACATACATATATATATATATATATATATATATATATATATATATATATATATATACATATATATATATATATATATATATATATATATATATATATATATATATATATATATATGTATATATATATACATATATATATATATATATATATATATATATATATATATATATATATATATATATATATATATATATATATATGTATATATATATATATATATATATATATATATATATATATATATATATATATATATATATATATATATATATATATATATATATATATATATATATATATATATATATATATATATATATATATATATATATATATATATATATATATATATATATATATATATATATATATATATATTTTTTTTTTTTTTTTTTTTATGGGTCTAGCACACGTGCTACAGGGAAGTCCCTAAAGCGCTACAGGAGCGACACGTGTGCGGAGAAAGCGATTCACGTTGTTCTTGAATCGCTGTAGATTGTACTCGATGGGAAACACAGTCCTGGGTAAACCATTCCAAAGGTATGATGTTCTCCATATAAAAGACTGCTTGAAAAGCGTTGTACGAGGAGTAACAAGCTGAACCTCATACGGATGTGAAGCATTAGCGCGACGTGTACTTCTAATATGCACCGCTCTGGGAGGAATTAAACGGGCCACATCTTTCGAACACTTTCCATGAAAGTACTTGTAGAATAGGCTCAAGTCGCCAACCGTTCTTCGATGTTCCAGCGAATCAAGGCCGTCGGTCAGTTCCGGGTGTCCAATCAGACGAACAGCTCTTCTCTGGATAGAATCCAACAAATGCAGTGTATGTTTGGGAGCGGAGCTCCAAACATGGGAGCAGTATTCCATAGTTGGTCGAATTTGAGCTTTGTAAAGAATTAACAGTTGTTGTGGAGTGTAAAGCTTTCTGGTTCGAAACAATATTCCCAACTTTTGAGAAGCTCTTCTTGCTATGCCTGCAACATGTTCATGCCAGGACATATTTGCTCCCAAATTAACGCCTAACAGATTGAGTGACGATGTTAGAGGGATGGAGTGCCCCGACATAACTATGTCGGGTTCTGCAACGTTAACTTTTTTAGAAAAAACTGCTGCCTGGGTTTTTGTAGCGTTAAATTCCACTTGGTTACTGTTACCCCAAGATAGAATTTCTTCCAGGTCTTTGTTAAGTTGAATGACTTCCTGCTGTCTGCGGATATTCGCCTGAGCAGTCGATGTCCGAGCGTTCAAAGTGAATGAAGAGATAAGTGTACTGTCATCTGCAAAGCTGTAGATTGGATTCTCGGTCTTTTCCAGCAGATCGTTAATATAAATGAGGAAGAGAGTAGGAGACAGTATGGAACCTTGGGGCACACCGGCGTTGATAGTGAAGGTGTTAGAAAGAAATCCGTCAACTGCCACTCGTAAAGAACGCTCTCTGAGGAAACATGAGAGCCACAAACAGAACTTTTCAGACATACCATAAGAACGTAGCTTAGCCAACAGCCCATCGTGCCAAACACGGTCAAATGCCTTGGATATGTCAAGAGCAACCGCTCGAGATTCTCCAAAGTGTTCAATTGCGTTGTTCCAAACATGTGTTACATAAGTCAGAAGATCTCCTGTTGATCTATTTTTACGAAAGCCATATTGGTGATCACTGATAATGTTGAATCCTTCAAGATATTTTAGAAGATGCTGATTGATAGCCTTTTCCATGACTTTCGATATTATTGAGAGTAGTGCGATTGGTCGGTAGTTATTTGGCAAGGTCTTCTTGCCTTTTTTAGGTATCGGCTGAACTGTGGCACATTTCCAGCAGGAAGGAAATATTCCCTTTCTGTAGGATAGGTTGAAAAGTCTACAGAAAAACTGGTGTTAGTTCCCTCGCACAGTTCTTGAGAACTATGGCAGGTATTCCGTCAGCGCCTGAAGCCTTTTTGGTGTCTAGCTTCATCAAAATACGTTTTATGATACGCTGTCTGAAGACAATATCGGGCATCCTTGACTGCACTATGGGAATAGTAGGTGGTGTTTTTCCTTGGAAATCGACAGTAGAATGTGAAGCAAAGAGTTCAGCCAACAAGTTCGCTTTCTCAACAGGTGTCGTTGCAATAGAATTATCTGGCCGTGAGAGTGGTGGTATGGTGGACTTGGTGAAATTTTGACTAACTGCCTTAGCGACTGACCAAAAGGACCTAGAATTGCCGGGACAAGCGAGAGAAGTTTGTTTCTAATCCGTTGATTGTGTACCTCCTTGGTTTCGTCGATAATTTCTTTGCATCTGTTCCTGGCACGAACAAAGATGTTACGATTTATGGTGTTAGGATCTTCACGCCACTGTCGGTATGCAAGATGTTTAGAAGCAACAGCTTCTTTGCATTTTAGGTCAAACCAAGGCTTGCCGTTGGAAGGGCATTTCTTCGAAAAAGGGATGTAAGCATCCATACCGGCCAAAATAACATCGGAAACCTCCCTGGCGCAGTCAGATGGGTCGTCGGATCGAAAACAAACGTCCAACCAAGGGAAAGTTCGAAAATATTCCATGAGATCTTCCCATTTAGCAGATTTGTAGTGCCAAATCTTGCGCGGTTTGGGCGCCTCTCTGTCACTGATTGGTATAATACTCGATGTCGAAAGTAGTTTATGGTCGGAAGAACCTAACGGCGGATTTACGCTGACCGTGTAAATCTCCGGATTGGTGGTTAAAAACAGATCAAGAAGACTGGCGAACTCTCCGTCTCGATCAGGGATCCGTGTTGGTTCATCAATAAGCTGAGTCAAGCCACAACTGATTGAAAATGATTCGGCTTCACGACCTTGTTCGTCGGTAGTATTTGAATATTTAAGCCAGTTGATGTTGTGGACATTAAAGTCGCCCAGAATGGCAATTTCGGCATTTGGATAGTTAATTTGTAAATGATCTATGGTGTCTGCAAGAGAAGCGAAAAGTGTTCTAAAGTTTGTATCACTTGGTGGTCGATAGAGGATACAGACGAACCTTGTGGTTGGTTGAGTCGTTATTTTTAACCACATAACATCAAAGTTTGGGGGCTCCAGAGCCTCTTCTCGTTGGCAAGAGAGGTCGCTTCTGACATAAAGACAGATATATATATATATATATATATATATATATATATATATATATATATATATATATATATATATATATATATATATTTATATATATATATATATATATATATATATATATATATATATATATATATATATATATATATATATATGTATTACTGTGTTACTGATTAACGACTCCGAACTAGTTACCACTCCTTTAGGACATTTCTCTTGTTGTAAACCTCTGCTAAATCTGTAAGACTTCTGTACTATTTTTTAGGCAAGGATACAATGCCTGGAGAGACGCAATGAAACCGACTCAAATCCTAACGAAACTCTGTAAAGACTGTAAACTTGATCCTGCCGTTTATAGTGAAGGACAAGTAAAAGTTGGAAATCAGATATTTTCAGTACAGAATGAAGATTTTGATTTTTATAAATCTAAGGAATCGGAGGAGCATATGGCGTTAGCTGTGTTACATAGGTAGGGGGGTACATTGAGCACATGATAATAGGGATATATAGTATTATTGCGTAAACTTTTTACTGTTGTAGGTGGCACGAATTTCCAAAAATTGGCTGTCATTTAGTTCCGGAACATGTAGAAACAAGACCTCTGTACAATCCTGATAAACCTGGCATTGAACAAGGTAGGGCATTGACACTGGACGTGTAGTTTTATTATGTACAGAAATTTTTGGAAAAAGACTAAAAAAGCTGTTTTCTGAAAAAAAAAACATTTCACAACTTTAACTAACTCAGGATGTTCTGTCTCGTTGATAATAATTTTTTGTAATCTTTAAATTATTTAGTGTTTATTCGCACTGCTGGCAACGGCATTAGATTAGTTGTTTGTTATTTGATTCAGGAAATTGAAGTTATTCAAAAAATATTTCAGGCAAATTAGAAATGTGGGTAGATATGTTTCCTATGGATATGCCTCTACCGGGACCACCTTTAGATATATCTCCAAGAAAGCCAAAAAGTTACGAAATGAGAGTTATCATTTGGAATACCGACGATGTAGTATTAGAAGACGATGCCTTTTTTACCGGAGAGAAAATGTCTGATATTTATGTCAAAGGGTAAGAAAATAACAGAGTCGTACTCCTCATTATTCTTATCTATCTGTTTCTAATTACTGGTCCTCATCATAATTTTGAACAAATGATCAATTTAGTTTCAATTTTACCATTTTTTTGCAGCTGGTTAAAAGGCCCAGAAGACTGTCAATGTACAGACATCCATTACAGATCACTCACTGGAGAAGGCAACTTCAACTGGAGATTTATTTTTCCTTTTGACTATTTAGTAGCAGAACAAAAAATTGTGATATCCAGGAAAGAATCGTTATTTTCCTGGGATGAAACGGAATGTAAAATTCCAGCTAGGTTAGAGTTGCAAGTCTGGGATGCCGATCATTTTTCGGCAGACGACTTCCTAGGTAAATAAATATCAAACGTATTATCAAAAGTATCTGTGGAAAATAATAATAAATGGCGATCCTTTATAACTAACTAGCCGTGCCCGCGGCTCCGCTCACGTGGACTTGATTCGCTGTTACCGTCACTGCTTTTTCCTTATGTTACCTAACGTAACAGAGAACATATGTATGTTCTTGAGTGCTAAGCGCACTAACGGATAGACAGAGAGATGTTGCGTTATATATATATATATATATATATATATATATATATATATATATATATATATATATATATATATATATATTATTATATAAATTATTTTTATTATATAACCTGGCCAGAGAACATATGAATGAATTTAAAAAAAAAACACGTAAATCGGATAAGTGGTTCCTGAGTGATAAGCGCACTAACAGACAGAGAGATGTTGCTTTTTATATATATTATAGTTAACCTGGTCAGGGAACAAATGTATGAATTAAAAAAAAAACAAACACGTAAATCGGATAAGTGGTTCTCAAGTGATACGCGCACTAACGGACAAACAAACAGACAGACAGAGAGACATTGCATTTTATATATATTATGGAAGATTATTATAGATAACCTGGCCAGAGAAGGAATGTATGAATTAAAAAAAAAAACACTTAAATCGGATAAGTGGTTCTCGAGTGATAAGGTCAGACTTCTAAATTGAAAGCATGAAAGATCTTGTGAAGGTTGTCCTCGGAATCGGACAGCATCATCGGCGTAGCAGATTGTGTGGAAGTATGTGTTGGGTTTTTAAATCACAAAAAACATCTTTTCTCCTTTCCGACAGTGTGTCTATCTGACACAACTGAATGTCTAATAATTCTCAAACAAAATGAGATTATAAAACTTAAAACAGAAATGAAATCTGTAGTTTTCGAGAGATATCGTTTTAGGAGAATGAAGTTCCCCAATATGTTGTATGATTTTAATTGTATTATGAAAATTTATTTTACCTTCACTTGAAAAAGTCAAATTCGTTACTTATCTTGGAACTGCCTGATTACAAGAAGAGAATTGTACTACTCAGTATATATCACCACTACACCAAACACTTTATTTTTGCACTCGACGCGCGTTTCGCTAACCATGTTAGCTTCATCAGGAGCGATGATTGACTAAAGCTAAACTACAAATCTACCCTATTTATACTTAGCCTAATCCTTGAATTACTCAAGCGGAACTAATGACATAGGCAAGGCCGTCAGTTCCGGTCAAGTAACCAGTAGAGGGGACTATAAGGAATACGCCCTCTGTCTTCATTTTATGATTTCCATACTTTCGTATGCGTTCAACAATCTCCTATCAGATACATTTTTTATTAATCTTAGATTATCTAATGTTACAGTATGATCAGCTTCAGCTTTAATTTAGAAAGAAAATCATCAATATTTGCTTTTTTTGTATCACAAATCGCGAAAATATCATCCACATACCTATACCATACCCTTGGGAAATATTCGAATTCTTGACTGGCTTCGATTTCAAACTTACTCATGAATAAATTGGCTATGAAAGGTGATAAGCAATTACCCATAGCTGTTCCTTCTTTCTGAACATAAAATTGATTGTTATTTTGGAAATAATTTTGTTCCATACAAAGTTTAGATAATGTTAAATATTCACGAATAATTTCGTCTTCAAAGTCATTCATTCTAAGTAATTCCTCGAGATATTGTAAAGTTTGTGGAATTGGCACACTTGGGAACAAACTTTACAATATCTCGAAGAATTACTTAGAATGAATGACTTTGAAGGCGAAATTATTCGTGAATATTTAACATTATCTAAACTTTGTATGGAACAAAATTATTTCCAATATAACAATCAATTTTCACATTCCCAACTTAATAAGAAAAGAATTGGGTAAATCATTTCACCAATTTTTTTGGCATTAATTCATTTTTATTTGCGTTCATTCGCGTTAATTAGTTTTATTCGGGGAATTATGTAATAATTAATTAATATAGAATAGTTAATTAATTACAATGGATAATTTACTTTATCCCTTAAAAAAAAAATCCAAATATTTTTTCTCTGCTTTTAGGAGCAATAACTTTGGATTTAAACCGCTTTCCACGAGGGGCTAAATCTTCGAAATTATGTACGTTGGATATGCTTAAACCAGATGATTCTGTACCTATGGTTAATATATTCAAACAGAAGAGAGTTAAAGGTAAGCTATAGTATTCTCAAGATGCTTTATAGTAAATCTAACTCAAGCGAGAGGTCAATATATACGCATTTAGTCATAAATATAAATAAACAAACAATTTTAATAGAATTCCATTTCTGAAGAGCTCAGAATATTACGTATGAAGTATTTTATGCTACCGATTTTTTTTCCTTAGGTTGGTGGCCTTTTTTTGTAAAGAAAGACAATGAAGAAATGGAACTTACAGGAAAGGTTGAAGCAGAGATACATTTACTAACTAAAGAAGAAGCGGAAAAAGTTCCAGTTGGTCTCGGAAGAAACGAACCGGATCCTTTAGAAAAACCAAAGTGAGTAATGATGAAAATGCCTACGGTTATTCTTAGTCGATAAACATGGCATTTTTTGACGGAATAACTTTCGTTAAAATTTTATTTCATTGGCGGAGTAACGACGCGGATATCAGTCGATTTCCGCACCATCTTCGAAATAATTTTTCATTAATTAGATTTATCCATAAGAATCTATTTCTTTGTTGCTGTTCTTTTTTTAATATCTGAAGCTCCAAGCTGACCACTGATCCATACAACATCTATATAAATCATTGGTATGACATCGACTTACCAATTGGATTTTTCATTTCATTAAAAAACAAAACGCAATTTGATGAAAGTTCCACGGAAGTCGTGTAGCTGGCATTATCACGACAGATACAGTCGGTCAAGTAAGAACATGTCGGGCATTGTTCATTAAAAAATGTATTTATTTAAAATTTTATTACATCACTCGACTGCAAAGGATTGCCATTAAAATGCTCATGATTCAATAGTTTATCCAGTCCCCATTAGCGTCGATGATCGCCTGGCATCTTCAGGGCCTACTTCCGACGAGATTTTTCCGCCTATTCTTGGGGCACAGATCTCCAAATTGCCCGAATTTGCCATGACGGCTGCTTCACTGTCTACACCTGTTTACTGCGAAGCGTCTGCTGATGGTTTTTATCCACAAGCCACGTTTGGCAGTCGGTACTAATGCCTATTTGTAATCCGGAGCATTTTTTCAGCGTTCAATGTTTTCCTCTGCCCACGCAAGTCGTATATCTCTGAATCTTTCGTTCAGCAATGGTTTTTTGATTGTTCTCTGTCACTTTAAGTGTATATATATATATATATATATATATATATATATATATATATATATATATATATATATTAGGGTGTTTCATTTTTAGGCAATATTTTTTTTCATCTGATATACCAGAAAATCTCATAGTTTATAGAAAATAAAAAATATTGCCGCCGGGTAAAAGGTTTCAAGTCGAACAGTGGCTTAGCTCTTTCAAAAATTCGATTTGCCATCTAAATAACACAGAAAAAAATTTTTCTTTGTTTTAATTGAATTTTTCACTGTTAAAAAAAATTTTTTTGAAAAATCCTTCTTACAGCTTTTGAAGGAAATTAAATTCTCTACAAAAATGTCCTTGAGGTCGAAACCGTACAACCAGTTGTCTCGGAGTTATAGCCCTTCAAACATGAACATTTTTAAAAATAGACATTAAATTCCATTTAATCACCAGTTTATTACTTTTTATACTATTTTGAAGTAATTTACCTAGTGATTTATAATTATATATCAAAAAACTAAGTACTTCCTGGTTATTAGGAAGTTTCCGTTGAGGTAGACATTTGCGTTCATGTCCAAGCAGAAAAAAATTTTTAGAAAATTTACTAGCTGACATTTCGCCGAAATTATTATTTTAATTACAACCTGTCATCACGGATAGAACTAATATTAAATACAACTTATATTTATTGGCAAGAAAACTTTCTATATTCGAAAAATAACATTAAACGACACCATACATACAGAATATAAACAGCAATATCATTGAGGTTAATTAATGTTGATCTATATTTAGTGCCAATCACTTCAAAATAGTATAAAAAGTAATAAACTGGTGATTAAATGGAATTTAATGTCTATTTTTAAAAGTGTTCATGTTTGACGGGCTATAACTCCGAGACAACTGGGTGTACGGTTTCGACCTCAAAGACATTTTTGTAGAGAATTTAATTTCCTTCAAAAGCTGTAAGAAGGATTTTTCAAAAAAAATTTTTTTAACAGTGAAAAATTCAATTAAAACCAAGAAAAATTTTTTTCTGTGTTATTTAGATGGCAAATCGAATTTTTGAAAGAGCTAAGCCACTGTTCGACTTGAAACCTTTTACCCGGCGGCAATATTTTTTATTTTCTATAAACTATGAGATTTTCTGGTAAATCAGATGAAAAAAAAATATTGCCTAAAAATGAAACACCCTAATATATATATATATATATATATATATATATATATATATATATATATATATATATATATATATATATATGAGGCTGGTTTGAAAAGTCCGTGCAAAAATAAAAACTACTTATGTGTTTGGGGTAAACCTTTTTTATTTTTCGACATAGTCTCCTTTTAGGCTTATACACTTCGTCCAACGATGTTCTAGTTTGTTGATCCCTTCCGAATAATAGGATTTGTCCAAGTCTGCAAAATATCCATTAGTGTCTGCAATCACCTCCTCGTTTGAATAAAATCTTTGTCCCGCCAGCCATTTCTTCAAATTGGGGAACAAATAGTAGTCCGAGGGAGCCAAGTCTGGAGAATAGGGGGGATGTGAAACGAGTTGGAATCCTATTTCCATTAATTTTGCGACCACAACTGCTGAGGTGTGTGCTGGTGCGTTGTCGTGATGGAAAAGGACTTTCTTGTGGGCCAATCGCGGGCGTTTTTCTTGCAGCTCGGTTTTCAAACGGTCCAATAACGATGAATAATATTCACCTGTAATAGTTTTACCCTTTTCCAGATAGTCGATGAGGATTATCCCTTGCAAATCCCAAGAGACAGTCGCCATAACCTTTCCGGCCGAAGGAACGGTCTTCGCCTTTTTTGGTGCAGATTCCCCTTGGTAACCCATTGTTTAGATTGTTGTTTGAGTATAGTAATGTATCCATGTTTCATCTACAGTGACGAAACGACACTAAAAGTCCTCCGGATTCTTCTGGAACAGCTGCAAACCATCCTTGCAACACTTCACACGATTCCGTTTTTGGTCAAGCGTGAGCAATCGCGGCACCCATCTTGCGGATAGCTTTCTCACGTCCAAATGTTTATGCAAAATATTATGTACCCGTTCAGTCGAGATGCCCACAGCACTAGCAATCTCACGCACCTTAACTCTTCTGTCATCCATCACCATAACATGGATTTGATCAATGATTTCTGGAGTCGTAACCTCCACAGGCCGTCCAGAACGTTTAGCGTCACTTGTGCCCATATGGCCAGTCCGAAAATTTTGAAACCACTTATAAACTGTTCTAATCGAAGGTGCAGAGTCACCATAATGTTTATCAAGCTTCTCTTTAGTCTCCTGAGGCGTTTTGCCTTTCATAAAGTAATGTTTAATCACCACACGAAATTCTTTTTCGTCCATTTCTTGAAAATCACTCGACTTCCTTGATTCACACGAATGCCAAACACAAAGAAATAGACCAATATGGCTGAAACTTGGTGTGCGTTCATTCAAGAGATGCTACTAACTAAACATGACCTCGATACACGCCGGTGGTGCCATCTCTCGGACTTTTCAAACCAGCCTCGTATATATATATATATATATATATATATATATATATATATATATATATATATATATATATATATCAGTATCAGCGGTAATTACAGGTTCCGGCGCTATGCGCCTGTTGCCTTCTCGATGTTTTAGTTATTCCTTGTTTAGCTAGTACACCCTTCCATGTAGCTCTCCACTACATGGAAGGGTGTATTAGCTAAACCAAGGAATAACCACAACATCAAAAAAGCAACAGTCAGCATAGCGTCGGAACCTGTAATTACCACTGATACGGGCACTCAGCCGGCAAACAACGATGCTTGTACGAACACTCCCGAGTACTGTCATGTTGAAAAATGACTTTCTCGTGTCTTTGGGCGTATTCTGATCGTTTTTCCTTCAATGCTCGATTTAACTTTATTAATTATTGTCGGTATTGATCGCCAGAAATCGTTTCAACAGGTTTCAGCAATTCGTAAGACACAGTTCCTCTGCTATCCCACCCAATGCACAGCAAAGCTTTCTTTCCCTGTATATTGCGCACTGGTTGTGATGTGGAAGGCTGATCTGGGTCTACCGAAGGTTTTTGGGTTGGAGCATGTTTACCATAAGCTACAACCAACAATCGATAACTTTTAGCAGCCGTTTTCTTAAAATGAAAAAAGGTTATTGAACTGTCCCGCGTAACGTCTTTTTCTGGTACGAAAAACGACATATTTAAAGCTATGAAGAACTATATTTTTCGCACAATGACAATTAATAACGAACTGGCTCTTGATGGCGTATATTTACCTTCCAAAATGCCATAGATGTCGCTAGTCTATACCAACAAGTGTATTAGTAACGCCATCTCTTAGCAATGTCGACATTATTAACCAAAACACCTATTATATTCAAACATGTCTTTTGATTTTCAGTCGGCCCGATTCATCCTTCATGTGGTTCATGAACCCCATCAAATCGATCCGATATATTCTATGGCACAACTACAAATGGACGATACTCAAGCTGCTCATCATAATCGGCGTAGCAATAATTATTTTACTATTCTTTTACTCTATACCTGGATATGCTGTTAAGAGAATGCTCGGCGCTTAAGTACTTATACATATATACTGATAGTATGTAGGTATTAAGGATCAAATTTTCAGAAAATAGTTTAACAATTATTTTTTCTACAAGCGTGCAGAAATTTTGTTTTTTTCCGCATTGCTGGGAAAAGTAGAACCTGTTTAATATCCGGACTAAGTAAGAATGCACCAATTGCCCTAAATTTCGATAAAGAGCAACCATCAAATTTGTAGATGACACTGTCTGTCTCAGCCATGGATGAAGATGGACTAATCCACGATTTTTCGATGAAATGCAATAGTACGAATAAGTGATGTTCAATAGATTCACTTTGAAACAGTGACATCGTATTTTTTTAACAATATACCCAGAGCCAATACTGATGGCAGGGGAACAGTGGTGAAATTGTTAAGAACTTATCTGGATTCGAGTAATCCACTATCACTGTAAGCCTAATTCTACCCAATGCTGGATGTAGGCCTTTCCCTTGAATTTCCCTCTCAATCAATTGACAGCTGTTGTTATCCATCCAATGCCCGCAACTCTCTGTGTATCATCCCGCCATCTTGTTTTGGGACGTCCTACGCTCCTTTTCTGTTGTCGTGGTCTCCATTGTAATGTTCGCTTAGTTCATCGATCATCAGTCGTGCGTGCTACATTTCCAGTCCATTGCACTTTTCTGCTACGTGCTTTATAATATTGTCGTTTGTTCACGTATCCACTTGTTTCTTTTTCTATCTTGAAGTTTTATCCCGATCATCTGTCTTTCGTGTGCTCTCTGGGTCCGAGCTAGTTTTTGTATATCAGCTTTATTCAGTGTCCCAGTTTCAGCGCCATATGTAATTACGGGTAGGATGCACTGGTAGTAACCTTTGTACTTGCCCCATGGGCACCATCCAAGCCTGATTCTTCTTGAAATTTCATCCGAGACACTGTCTCTCGTCGTTGTAATTTTTTGCCGCAGATACACATAATCCTTAATAATCTCGAGAGCTGTTCCTTCTAAATTTATAACTATATTGTTATTAGTGTTGGTTAATATTTTTGTCTTACTTTTATTCGTCTTAAGATCAGTTGTCTTTGAGTGCTAATTTTGCTCCTTTATCATTTGTATCAGACGAAGCTATAATATAGCGAAACGCGCCATACAGTTTCAGTGAAACTAAATAAAGTGGAAATTTGACAAAAATTCATTACATTCGTTATGAATTTCCATCAAGTAACAGCCACAACAATTCAAAGGATCTAAAACCAGCCTGTTCGCATGGCGGTAGGAATCTAACTTATTTTTTAATCTATTGGAGATGATTTTAATGAAAAGTTTATAAATATGAAATAGTAAGTTAATCGGGCGGTAATTGGTCAACTTTCTGATATCTTCCTTTTTTGTGTAGGAGTACTACACAATGTTGGTATTTTGCCAGTTTCTGGAGACATGTTGAAAAGTTTGACAGGTTCTTGTTTTAAGTCCTCTCCGGCCTCCAATAGTATTTCCGATAAAATACCATACGGGCCTGCTTCCGAACCTATATTTTGTATTTTCTTACAAAAAAAAATACAAAATTCGAGTAATTAGGATACAGAAATAGGTCATGTCCGCATAATAGTGACGGTCTGTGGCTCCGTGGCGTAGTAAATTGCTTGCGGTACAGAAGGTCTAGGGTTCTAATATCGGCAGGTTGGTCCGTGGCAGCAATAGTGCGTTGTCTACAAAGTGCTGTGAAATACAAAAATGTATGTTTCGGCACTTGGACAACGTTGACAGGTATTACATCCCGCTGGTATCCTCAGGATATGAAAAAGGGTAAAATCCCTACTCAGGCGGGAAGGTAAACAATAAAAAAAAATTCTTCACGTTTTGTAGAAAAAATAAACCTATTCCTAACAGTTGTGAAAAGTATCTTTTACGCCCACATTAGTGACGGAACTCAACCACGCATCGTTCGGTCAAGTAGAATGTCATGTGGAAAAGATGCACTTTCCACAAAGGTTAGGTCCCAACTACAATATGTGCTCGATCGGCTACTGTTTTAAGCTTACCGTTCGTGTACTTTTTCAACGCTTTTTTTTACATTTTTTGTGTGTACAGCTGCGCTGGCGCAGTTTTTTTTTATTTTTCTAACTCTCTACTGAAACATTATTCTATTTATACAGGGTGTGTCATCAAAATCCGGACAAATCAAACAACTTTTTTAAGAGCATTTTTTATAAGGAAAAATGTTGGTTTGAAAAATAAATCGTTTCACATGGCATTTACGGCATTTATGTTATTAACAATCATTCAATGTATCCCCCATTATCATGAATAACGGCCACCATTCTGAGTCAGAAGCGCTGGCACGTCCTCTGTAAGTAAATCTGCGCTGTTCATATTGGCGAAATTGCCTCAATAGCGGTCATTAATGATGTCACATTGGAATGCCGAAACTCGTTTGTTGCCCTTTCAACTACACTCCATTCGTAGTAGTCCCAGGGATTCAATTCTCGACCATTAGGAGGGCAGAATTCGTTGGACCAAAACGTGTCAGAGTTCTGGATCAAATGGCTCTTGTGAGCCGGAGCACCGTCCTGCTGGGATGGCACCGAAGGTCTTTTTTAACAATTCTACGCATTGTTGGCTCACTTACACCCACAGTCGACGCTAATTTTCGTAACGATTGCCCTAGATCCTCCAAAATCAGCATTTGAGTCCTTTTGATAACTTCAAGGATCCTCACGGTAGATTCTTTCCAGTGACGCGTCCTCGCCAGCGTACTGGAACCTTCGTTGGATTGTTCTTAAGCCTTGTACTTGGCTACAACGTCATAATAGTTAATTTCGAATATCCGAAAAACCGAAATATTTCCGGTTTTGATCGGCCGGAATGAAGCAATTATACACCTCCCTTGTTTCCAATAATTTTGAGAATAACATTATTTACTTACTTAATATGGGGGAAGATTTCAATTGAAATTTGTCCGCACCCTGTACATATATTAATTACAACAATAACTAAGTAATAAATAAAGTTAAAAATTATGTACTTAACATGGCTTAATTTTCGTGCAAAAGCTTGAACTACAATATATTAGCTTATCTTTTCCAAAAATTAAAAAATGTAGTTATTTATATGTCCAAGTTCGGAGAGTAGTGTTTTGTAAGGCAAGTTAACATGTTTTCAGGCAATACCGCAGGCAGAGTCCTGATTGGGGATGGGCGATAATTAATTTTAGAATCATATAATAAATAGTTATCGAGATATTGATAACCATCGAGGTATCGATAATTATTATTCAAAAATTAATGACCGAGGCCGGGAAGCCTTTCAAAAAAAGAACCTTGTCTTCTAAAACAAATTCTCAGTTCTAGAATTGATGACTTGGAAATAAGTGATACTTATCTATAAGTGATGCATCTATAATTATCGATAGATATCAATATATCAGTAATTAACCATAGTTATAATGTTTATTTTTGAAATGACCTATTGTTATTCAATAGATCGTAACCATCGATATAACCAAAAAAAATTCCCATCCCTAGTCCTGATAGCTTACGAGCCCTATTACAACAGTACTAATTTCCGGTACGTGCAAAATTATTTGTTCAATTTTTTAAATTAATAATAAACAAATAATTATTTATTTGTCAACATTTGCTCATGGCTAGCCGCTACCTGGAAAAATCGTTTGAAAAACTATATTTTCCGCACTAGTACAATAAAAATTATTTTCCAAATAAAACAATTGATCAAAAAGTAATAGTTTTCCTCACAAATGCACAAAGACCTTGTATTAATACTTCAATTCATCATTCCTTGATAACTAGCTCTATACTCTTACGAACTACTCTATAGCATATCGTTTCTCAACCAGGGGATCGCTACCCCTAGGGGGGTCGCGCTTAGGTATAAGGGGGGTCGCAATCTGTCCAAAAAATAAGACCCGTATACGAAACATCCTTTTATGGAATAAAGTATAAAGTATTTTCAATTATAATCAAGTGTTACAAAATTAAATATTACCTTACCAGGTAATAACAACCTAACAAAATAAGCTAATAGCTAAAGTTGCCCAAAATATTTAATCACAATTATTTATGAGACGGTTGGCTTTGTTTTTCACTTAAAATTTTTTCTATACGTGGATCGTCATTACAAACACAAATAAGTGATAGTAGACGATTTCAGTATTTAATTTTTAAAGCCACCATAGACGAGAAATCTTTTTCGCATAAGTAAGAAGGTCTGGTCAACACAAGTCTTGTTTCCTTTATTTTTTTTTCTGTTATTGGGTATTTCTATGGCCCCGACTATGAAAAGAATACTGGAAGATTACTAACAGCTTTACCTTTTGAAATATACAGTTTCACTATTTTGCAAAAAAAATACAAAAAAAATAATACATTATGTTAACAAAATTTCTATTGAACACTAGCAAATGATCTTTTATAAGATTTCCTTGAATGAACGACTTTAGGTAGATCTCGTTGCAAACTCCAGCAGTAGTCTGCCATCATATGTGAGTCCCACCGCCCCTGATAACGCTCTTCCATTGTCCGAAGATCCTGATGAAATCTTTCACCCTGCTCCTCACTAAAATTACCCAGATTTTGTGGAAATCGGTCTAAATGCGAGTGTAGGAAGTGGATTTTTATGCTCATGTTGTACCATAGCTCTTGCAAGTTCGATAGCATGCACTCAACAAGCTCGACATGGTCGTCAGATTTCTTTTTGCCTAGGAAGCTACTCATAACCAAAACAAATGAATTCCAAGCTGTGGATTCGACTTCGGTCATTGATTTGACAAAATTAGGATCTTTCACAAGTTGCCTAATCTATGGCTCATCAAAAATACCAGCTTTCAATTTTTCTGAACTTAATCCTGGAAACTTGCGTGAAAGAAAATTAAAACATTCGCCACTTTTGTCAAGCGCCTTCACAAACTGTTTCATTATGCCTAGTTTAATATGAAGTGGTGGAAGTATGATGCGGTCTCGGCTAACTAAATGCTATAACATTTTTTGTACCAACTTTTAGCTCTTCCCGCACTGGCCAAACTTTTTGTGGCCAATGGTGTTGTTTGTAACGACTATCCCAGAGACACATGAAACAAGGAAACTTTGTGTACCCCCCTTGTTGACCTAAAAGAAAGTTAACCATTTTCAGATCAACACAAATCACCCATTTGTGGTCTTGATACTTAATTTTTTCCATAACCTTAGAAACATTTACGTATTCTTCTTTTAAAGTCGTCGAATGTGCAATAGGTATAGATCCGTACTTGTTACCGTTATGAAGCAAAACACACTTTAAACTTCTTTTGCTACTGTCTATGAAAAGACGCCAATCATTAGGTTGGTACTGTTTTAATCCCATCTGGTGCAAAATACCACCAACATCGTTACAAAAAACTAAATCCTTCTCTTGAGAAAAATACGGTAACAGATTTTTTTTTCGGGTACGATAAAATGTAATGTTGCTTTCCGGAGTAAGCAAATTTTTTTCTTTTAAACGAGATGCTAAAATTTCAGAAGCTTCTTTTGGTAAGTTCAGATCTCTTACTAAGTCATTTAGTTCTTTCTGATTAAGAGGTTGAGGTTCTGAAAGGCTACATTTGTAGTCTGAATCACAGTTTTCACTTGATGTATTTCGTTCGGGTTCACAGAGATTTGGATCATCAGAAGATTTAGATGTGCTGGGTTGTACCTCTTGTGATTTTAATTGAGGTCGTTGAGCAGAAGATAAGTTAGGATATGACCACTTACTTCGATTTCCAGGGTTAATTCCGTTTATTTTCACAACGCAGAAGTAGCAATCGTCATGATGGTTTCGAGGTTCTCGCCAAATCATGGGTGTTACGAACATTATTACATCTCTTTTTCCCCTGGACCATAACCGTAGACATACCACACATTTCTGGCATACAATATGAGGAACCTATGGCTTGTCCTGATTACACAATTTTATTTTAAAGTATTGATGATACGCAGTTTTCACAAAGTCCGATATAGGTTTTTGATATTTTGCAAATATATATTCACCACAAATATAGCAAAAACAATCTGGATTAAGCACACAACATCTTCTTGACGAAGCCATATCTAAAACAACAACAAAATATATTTTAGTGTCCAATAAAAAACGAAAATCTAAGTAAAAATAGTAAATGAGGGTAGTTAGCTATAACTCAAAAACAAAAGCTGTTGGAGAAAAATTGTTGTCATATTTAAAAAATACGCGTCAATTTGAGATAGAAACAAAAAAAAAATCACAGGAAACAAGCAATTTTCTTTTTAGTGTTCCGTACGGAACACTTATAAGATCACTTTGGTGTCTGTCTGTCTGTCTGTCTGTCTGTCTGTCTGTCTGTCACACCCGATTTTCTCGGAAACTGCTTGACATAGAAAGGTGAAATTTGGTAATAATATAGGAATTGATGGCCTCATCAGAGCCATGTAGTTTTGAGAATTAAATTTTGACTTAAGGGGTTAGTTTTGGGGGGGGTGAAGTCGGAAGTGAAAAAAAAATTTTTTTACTAGGCCATCGAGTGTGGTGTCAAATGAAAGCTTGTGAAAACACGAGTAAAAAATATATATATAATATTATACTTGCGCGCACTTTTCTTTGTATTATTTTTAAAAATTCGCGAAAAATCGCTGTCCCGGGCCTTATCTCGAAAAGTACTTATCAAAAAATTTCGAAAAAATTCTGGAATATTCTCCACGGGGTGTAGATTGAACGAAAATTATCACCAGCGCATTACCTTTAATAATTTATATGGTATATAAAAAAAACAAAAATTTCAAGGTCATCAGATTTCAGTAAAGATTGGACACAAACTTTGTTGAAAACTCATTTGGGGTGTGTTTTGTGTGTGGTGTATATATATATATATATATATATATATATATATATATATATATATATATATATATATATATATATACGTATATATATATATATATATATATATATATATATATATATATATATATATATATATATATATATATATATATATATATGTATATATGTATATATGTATATATATATATATATATATATATATATATATATATATATATATATATATATATATATATATATATATATATAATGTAATACTTGCGCACACTTTTCTTCGTATTACTTTTAAAAAATCGCTGTCCCCTACCTTATCTCGAAAAATACTGATCAAAAAATTTTGAAAAAATTCTGGAATATTCTCCACGGGGTATAGATTGAACGAAAATTATCACGAGTGCATTACCTTTAATAATTTATTTGGTGTATAAAAAAAAAAACAAAATTTCAAGGTCACCAGTTTTCAGTAAAGATTGGAAACAAACTTTGTTGAAAATTCATTTGGGGTGTGTTTTGTGAAGTCACTGATCACTTTATACCACCCTAACAAAAATTTTTATTTTAAAAACAATCAACGTACGGAACACTAATTGTGCAAGTTCAACTTGCACTTGACCGGTTTTTTTTTTGTTGACCAGTGTTATTTCAAAGCTTCCGTTACTAGGCTTCCGTATTCACATCGTCGTGCAAGCCAAAACTTATCTAAATCTTGAAACAAAAATTCTAATTGTAACGTTTTGTCGGCCGATATTTCAATTAGTTGGTTGTGAAACAGGTAATTTGATAACATTTTCATCAAACGGATTGAGAATCCATCATTTCGAGAAATCATCGTTATCATCCGGAAAATATTCCAGTAACTAAATTTTCAATTCGAGCGGGATAACTTGCACGAACCCGTGCTAGCGTATCAAAGCACACGAAATGAAAGAACAAGCATATCTTGTGGTTTGAACTTGTTTGTTGGTATTTGTGGCAAGTGTAAACATTCTTTGCCACGTTAGTAATGTAAGACTTTGATAACGATAAAAATATTATATTGAGGGGGGTCGCAAGGTGTTTACTCAATTTTTTGGCTGTTTAGGAGGTCGCGACCCCCCAACTACAAAAGGTTGAGAAACGATGCCATGAAGTTCTCTATAAATTTGAACAATTTAATCAATGTATTGTATAGAAGAAAATAGTTTATAGTAAAAATGTGTATTTTTCTGTAAATAAAAGTTATAATGTAAATTTTCTTGCCGAGTAATTCTGAAAAAAAATAATAAAATCCTTCTCATTGTTATGCATTACATATACCAAATTAAGAATAAAATAAAAAAATACAAATCTGTGACGGGTATATTAAGCTAAGATACATGTATTTAAAACGAAAAGACAAAATATCAAATCAAAAGCTATAATAAATCTATGATAATAACATAAAGCTACATATTGTTATCTATTTTGCCACTGTATAGCCTTAAACACTGTGACACTAAAATATACAAATAAAATATCATAAATTATTTAAATGTCTTTTTAGTGTTCCGTACGGAACACTTATAAGATCACTTCGGTGTCTGTCCGTCTGTCTGTCCGTCTGTCCGTCTGTCACACCCGATTTTCTCCGAAACTACTTGTCGTAGAAAGTTGAAATTTGGTAGCAATATAGGAATTGATGGCCTCATCAGAGCCATGTAGTTTTGAAAATTAAATTTTGACTTAAGGGGTTAGTTTTGGGGGGTGAAATCCGAAATGAAAAAAAAAAATTTTTACTAGGTAATCGAGTGTGGTGTCAAATGAAAGCTTGTGAAAACTCGAGTAAAAAATATATATATATATAATGTAATACTTGCGCTCACTTTTCTTTGTATTATTTTTAAAAAATCGCGAAAAATCGCTGTCCACCCGCCTTATCTCGAAAAGTACTTATCAAAAAAATTTGAAAAAATTCTGGAATATTCTCCACGGGGTGTAGATTGAACGAAAATTATCATGAGTGCATTACCTGTAATAATTTATCTGTTATATAAAAAAAACAGAAATTTCAAGGTCATCAATTTTCAGTAAAGATTGGAATAAACTTTGTTGAAAACTTATTTGGGGTGTGTTTTGTGAAGTCACTGATCATTTTATATCACCGTAACATAAATTTTGACTTAAGGGATTCGTTTTGAGGGGTGAAATCGGAAGTGAAAAAAAAAATTTTTTTACTAGGTCATCGAGTGTGGTGTCAAATGAAAGCTTGTGAAAACACGAGTAAAAAAATATATATATATAATGTAATACTTGCGCACACTTTTCTTCGTATTACTTTTAAAAAATCGTGAAAAATCGCTGTCCCCTACCTTATCTCGAAAAGTACTGATCAAAAAAATTTGAAAAAATTCTGGAATATTCTCCACGGGGTATAGATTGAACAAAAATTATCATTACCTTTAATAATTTATCTGGTATAGAAAAAAAAACAATATTTCAAGGTCACCAGTTTTCAGTAAAGATTGGAAACAAACTTTGTTGAAAACTCATTTGGGGTGTGTTTTGTGAAGTCACTGGTCATTTTATACCACCCTAACAAAACTTTTTATTTCAAAAAACAATCAACGTACGGAACACTAATTGTGCAAGTTCAACTTGCACTTGACCGGTTTTTTTTTAATAATACTTATTAATAAGCAAAGATTACACAGGCCAACAAAAAAATATTTCTAAAAACTCAATACATCCAAGTGTTATGTATTTTTGGATGCTGAAACCGTATCTGGTATCAGTATCACCCACAGTTCTCTCACAATATGACATCGATTAAATTTCATAATAGGGATAATGGCAGTAAGCCAAATCCTCTTCCTGCTTAAAAACCGAGCAAACTGTTGATCTCTTGTTCTATAATGGTAAATAGATGTTCCAGATTCCAATAAATGTTTTTCTTTCAGCTTAGAACCAAACAATTCTGTTTTTTCCTTAGTGAAACCCAGATCTCTCACTAAATCATTTAAATCAGCTTGTGTAAACAACTGTGGTTTTAAATTTTCTAGAGAACATTGAAACTCATCATCATCCGGTCGACTTTCATTAAATTCGGGACTGGACTGTAAAACGTCATCAATAGACTGAGGTGGCTCAGGGAGAGGAAGTCCCGGTCCATGTCCTACCGGCCGATTAGCTGAAGTAAAGTTAGGATAGACAATCACTTTCTTATTTTTGGAAGTATATCCAGAAACATCAACGCTGCAAAAATAACAATCATTCGAATGATTTTCTTGTTCTCTCCATACCATGGGTACTGCAAATCTATCTTTCTTATACCATTTCCTAAGATCCTCGACACATAACATACTTTGTGAGGAGCCCAAAATTTTTCTTGAATACCGAGTTCTACACCAAAATATGCAAAGTATACTTTTTTTACAAAGTCAGTAATGTTTCTTTGATGTTTTGTAACTACAAACTTACCACATATAAAGGGTGTTTTTTATAGAGGTATAGAACTTTAAAATGGAATAAAACAAAGATGAATTTTTTAAATTGACATGAAATTTACTTTATTCGAAAGATAATCTTCTGGCATTATAATTTAAATATGACTTCTGGCATATGACCGCCACGGCTGGCTCGGACGTAGTCTAATCTGGAGGTCCAATTTTCGATGACTTTTTCCCACATTTGTGGCCGTATATCGGCAATAACGCGGCGAATGTTGTCCTCCAAGTGGTCAATCGTTTCGGGCTTATCGGCGTAGACTAGCGACTTCACATATCCCCACAGAAAATAGTCTAGCGGCGTTAAATCGCACGATCTTGCAGGCCAATTCACGGGTCCGAAACGTGAAACTATGCGGTTACCAAACGTTTCCTTCAATAAATCAATTGTGGCACGAGCTGTGTGACATGTTGCGCCGTCTTGTTGAAACCACAGCTCCTGCACATCATGGTTGTTCAATTGATGAACGCAAAAGTCAGTAATCATGGCTCTATAGCGGTCACCATTGACTGTAACGTTCTGACCAGCATCGTTTTTAAAGAAGTACGGACCAATGATTCCACCAGCCCATAAAGCACATCAAACAGTCAGTTTTTCTGGATGTAACGGTGTCTCAACATACACTTGAGGATTATCATCACTCCAAATACGACAGTTTTGTTTATTGACGTATCCATTCAAACAAAAGTGAGCTTCATCGCTAAACAAAATTCGCTTATGAAAATCGGGATCAACGGCAATCTTGTTTTGGGCCCATTCACCGAATCTACGCCTTGCTATGTGATCGTGTGGCTTCAATTGTTGCACGAGTTGGATTTTGTAAGCACACAAACCAAGATCTTTCCGCAAAATTTTCCATAAAGTGGATGGACACATATTCAATTCCTGTGCACGATGGCGGATAGACTGATTCGGGTCTTCCTCTACGCTATGCTCTACAGCAGCAATGACTTCTTCTGTACACACTGTACGACGTCTCTGTGGATGCGTATTATCATTTAGAGTAAACGTGGTGCGAAAACGTTCCATAGTTAATCGAATTAATTGCTCTGATGGACGATTATGTTGACCGTAAAAATGGACGTAGTGCGCGATACGTATTTCGAACAGAACCATGATTTTCAAAATAAATTTGCACAATTTGGAAGCGTTGTTCAGGCGTCAGTCTATTAATGTTGAAATGCCAAACCAAACTAAACATAAATCACTTGACAGCTGACAAAATGGCCGCCAGTTAAAAAAGTGTTGCCAACTTAAAGTTTTATACCTCTATAAAAAACACCCTTTATAACAAAAAGTGTTGGGAGAGTTTTTACAACCACGATTAGCCACACTTTGAGTCTGAATTGAAGCACATGGGTTAAACACTGCAATGCGAGGTTATATTAACTGGAAGAAAACAAATAGCTATGACATTTATCGGAACTGCTAACCTAATAACATTTGATTTTAGTGCCAACTTTATAAAATTCTGATTTTATTGCCAACCTAATAACATTCGAATGATAAAAAATGAATTGATGAATGATTTTGAATATTAAAATGTGAAAAATTGGTGGGTTTTTTATTATTATTTTCGCACTCAGCACACCAAAAAACATAGGGATCAGGTAAAATTATTAAAAAAGTTTTTTCATCGTTGGCCTGTGTTACTGAAGTGATTTATCCAGTGACTTCCGTTACAAAAAATTGATCTTCCTCGCACTAGAAAATAGTTTAATCCTGTCTGTGCCAAGCCTCCGTACTATCTCCTACTATCTTTATCATTTACATTAACAATCTGCTGGCAAGGACCAGAAATCCATCGCTACTCATGCAAATATCCGCAGACAGCAGGAACTTGTTCGACCTAACGAAGACCTGGCAGAAATTCTATCTTGGGGTCGCAGTGACCAAGTAGAATTTAATGCGACAAAAACCCAGGCGGCAGTTTTTTCTAAAAAATTAACGTTGCGAGACCCGACACAGTTATGTCAGGATACTCCGTTCGTCTAGCAGCCCACTGACTCCAGTTGCTGGACGAGCAAATCTTGGCATGATCATTAAAATGTGCTTCGGCGAGTTTTTAGAGACACCATGCATATTATACACTGGTGAGTAAAAAATCGACACAAACGAATTTAATTTTCAAACAGTGGTATTATTACTGGTATCATTAGAATGCTGATTTTCTACTCTTTCCAATAATACCAAAAACATTTGGATTTTCAAAAAGTTTTACTGATTAAAACGGTTTTACTCAATAGAACCGTTTTTGCTCGCTCAGCAACGTACTCGTTGCGCGGTATTTGTCTCTATAAAAACATATGCAACTGCATTTTCCTATCATTCCTTTATCGGAACACTAATGACGTCATCGGAATTTGGATACTACTCCGGAAGAAACGGCCCAAGTCATTGCCATATTACAAGAAGTATAGAACTAACGTGTACTCGCTGCGCAACTGCACCTGAGCCAGTCAGCTGTTTCCAGACTCTATTGACGTTACCAAGAGACTGACGCCTTTACACGGAGACCAGGAGCAGGAAGACAAAAGAGCGAGACGACACAACCTGAAGAAATCGTCACTCGACTGGCGTTGTGGTCCAGCAGGAGCACCGAAAAGTTCGTGGTCAGGCTGTCGATCATTAGACAATCAGAAGAAGACTTAAAGAAGCTAATCTAACTACGAAGAGACCAGTTAACGGACCCACATTGACAGTACCCCATCGACCAGCGCGACTCAAATTTGCTCGAGAATATGTCGACTGGACTTTAGAGTAACGGCGCTCCGTTTTACTCTCCGATGAGTCCCGAATGTGGCTACATAGTAATGATGTAAGAAGACGCTGGGCTGCATTACTGAAACGGTCGCCTACTGAGGAGGTTCTGCCATGGTGTAGGGAGGCATCTCACTGGATGCCAAAACCGATTTGGTTTTCGCGATTGATGAGACTCTTAGCGGTGGATTAACTGCTCACTGGTACATCGAGGAGATCTTGCAGGAACACGTCGTACCTTACGCTAGGTTTGTTGGCGATAGCTTCATGCTAATGCACGACAATGCGAGGCCACATGCTCCTGCATTGGTGCGGCAATACCTGGCGAAAGTGGGAATTCCCACATTAGACTGGCCTGCGTGGAGTCATGACCTCGGCCCAATCGAGCACATGTGGGATGAGCTCAAAACAAGAGTTCGAGCCAGCAGCTCCTGCATCGCTGAGGAACGAAGAGGTTGTGTTGACGGAAAAGTGGTAAAGAATCCCACAGAAAGTGGTAAAAAAGCTCACCCGCTCCATGAAAAACCGGCTAGAAGCAGTAATAAGGGCTAAGGGATAATACAAAATATTGATATGAGTTTTTTTCAATAAATTTAATCGTTAGAGTTGAAATTTGTTTAATTTTGCCTTTCTCTTATCCCTATTTTCAATCCTTGTTTCCCCTTTCAATCATGTTCAGTAAAAAGCTATCAGGTATGCTATGGAATTTGGTAAAGAGAATAGAATGGTCTTTCAAATGATACTAAAATCCGTAAAAATATATTAACACTAATTTCTAGGATCCAGGTTTAATGAAACCAAATAGTTTCAGTGTAGTTACATATAAAGCAACATCTACGAGGCTGGTTTGAAAAGTCCGTGCAAAAATAAAAACTACTTATGTGTTTGGGGTAAACCTTTTTTATTTTTCGACATAGTCTCCTTTTAGGCTTATACACTTCGTCCAACGATGTTCTAGTTTGTTGATCCCTTCCGAATAATAGGATTTGTCCAAGTCTACAAAATATCCATTAGTGTCTGCAATCACCTCCTCGTTTGAATAAAATCTTTGTCCCGCCAGCCATTTCTTCAAATTGGGGAACAAATAGTAGTCCGAGGGAGCCAAGTCTGGAGAATAGGGGGGATGTGAAACGAGTTGGAATCCTATTTCCATTAATTTTGCGACCACAACTGCTGAGGTGTGTGCTGGTGCGTTGTCGTGATGGAAAAAGACTTTCTTGTGGGCCAATCGCGGGCGTTTTTCTTGCAGCTCGGTTTTCAAACGGTCCAATAACGATGAATAATATTCACCTGTAATATTTTTACCCTTTTCCAGATAGTCGATGAGGATTATCCCTTGCGAATTCCAAAAGACAGTCGCCATAACCTTTCCGGCCGAAGGAACGGTCTTCGCCTTTTTTGGTGCAGATTCCCCCTTGGTAACTCATTGTTTAGATTGTTGTTTGGTCTCAGGAGTATAATAATGTATCCATGTTTCATCCACAGTGACGAAACGACGCTTAAAGTCCTCCGGATTCTTCTGGAACAGCTGCAAACCATCCTTGCAACACTTCACACGATTCCGTTTTTGGTCAAGCGTGAGCAATTGCGGCACCCATTTTGCGGATAGCTTTCTCATGTCCAAATGTTTATGCAAAATATTATGTACCCGTTCAGTCGAGATGCCCACAGCACTAGCAATCTCACGCACCTTAACTCTTCTGTCATTCATCACCATATCATGGATTTGATCAATGATTTCTGGAGTCGTAACCTCCACAGGCCGTCCAGAACGTTCAGCGTCACTTGTGCCCATATGGCCAGTCCGAAAATTTTGAAACCACTTATAAACTGTTCTAATCGAAGGTGCAGAGTCACCATAATGTTTATCAAGCTTCTCTTTAGTCTCCTGAGGCGTTTTTGCCTTTCATAAAGTAATGTTTAATCACCACACGAAATTCTTTTTCGTCCATTTCTTGAAAATCACTCGACTTCCTTGATTCACACGAATGCCAAACACAAAGAAATAGACCAATATGGCTGAAACTTGGTGTGCGTTCATTCAAGAGATGCTACTAACTAAAAACATGACCTCGATACGCGCCGGTGGTGCCATCTCTCGGACTTTGCACGGACTTCTCAAACCAGCCTCGTATTTGCGCGGAATATCTAAGAAATTCGACGGCAGTAGCCAGTCGGCTTCGTTTTGCGGCAAAGTTTTATTCTACGAGTTTTTGTAGCGATAGCTATATTTTTCTGTGGGTAGGGTTAGAGGGATAGCTCGCTATCGTATTATAAGTCCTTTTCAGGGTGTCTGGGGTCAAGGAATCTGAAAACTGTGTTACCTTTTCATTATTTTCACGTAACTGAACTTGTAAGAAGTTAATGACGGAGGAGCGGGTGCGGGATGGCCTCCATTTTTTTTTCATTTCAGGATGCGTGAAATGGACGAATCTAAAAATTGTATTATTTTTTCAATATTTTCAATTGGTCAACCATGTAAGGTGTTAATAAGGTAGAGGAGGAGGTAAGGGCGCTATTTCGTCCATATAGTATTATAAGTTCGTTTAAGGATACTTATTTTTTCAACATTAAACTTGTGTAACATGTAAGCGAATATTAAGGTAGAGGAATGTTTAAGAAGCATTCCTTCGTACGTGTATATCGTATTATACGTCTTTTTCAGGGTTCTAAAAGAGAAAGAATGTAAAAATGTGTTATTTCTTATTATTTTTGATTTTAACAGAAATGCTATGCAGAGAGACATCTATGATTTCAGTCGTAAATATTTCTGAAACTCTTCAGTATTATTTAAAATGTGTGGTGTTAGGACTAAGTTATTTTTTACGGTAAGAAAGTAAAATTCAGTACTTATTTTAGAAATAAGTCTTGCAAGGAAGGTGCAGAATAAATCACTTTTTTAATTTTTTCGCTAATGCAACAGTTTCTTTGAGCAAGGAAAGTAATTATACTCTATTTATTTCAAAGTGATAGCAATAAATCGTCTAGAATTATGCAAACTAGCATCTAGAAGTAATAAGGACCCCAGAGTTTTTCTTGCATTTTACCTGTAATGCAGCAGTTCAACAACTTTGTTGGAATACCATCTGGCTTTTTTCTTCTTTGGGTCTAAATAGTTTGAAATAGTTCTGGCCAGTGGTGGTGCGCCTGGGCGTATACATATTATCTGCGAATAGTATATATATATATATATATATATATATTATATATATATTATATATATATATATATATATATATATATGTATATATGTATATATGTATATATATATATATATATATATATATATATATATATATATATATATATATATATGTATATATGTATATATGTATATATATATATATATATATATATATATATATATATATATATATATATATATACATATACATATATATATATATACATATATATATATATATATATATATATATATATATATATATATATATATATATATATATATATATATTTATATATATATATATTTATATATATATATATATATATATATATATATATATATATTATATTTTACGTGTTCTTGGAATTAGATCATTAAAACTGTTCTTGGTTCTGTTATATATTTATTAACGTTTCGACCTTCGGAAGAGGTCTTCTTCAAAATTTGCTCTAAAAGATTACATTAGATGAATTAAATATAGCTAGTATTAATCGGTTTGTTGTATATTTCGGGGTTAAATATTTGTGTCTTTTTGTAGTTTTTAATTTAATAAAATTAACTGTATACATTAATGAGGGCCTTACCTTAGAAAGTACTTCATTTCGTGGGGTGTTGAGTTTAAAATACTATTAATATCACATTTTTTCTTTCTACAAACAAACCACTTAACTTGAGGGACTTTATATGACTGGTAGGTAGATACGGTTTAGGTTATTTACATCTGTTTTTTCGTTTATTGCAGTGGGTGTCAACCGAATATGAACGGATTCAAGAATTTCTCTTTTTTTTGTATTTATTTCGGTGTTGATAATTTTGATGTTTTTGAAATCAAAGGTATGCCTTTTATTTATTTCATGATTCGTAAGGGCTGTACTATATTTTTTGTCGTATTTATGGCCTTTGATTCTATTTTCTAGATATTGGCTTGTTTGCCCGACGTAAAATATAAAAAATATATATATACCAAAATCAAAGAACCTTACACTCAACAAAAAAAAATATATACATATATATATATATATATATATATATTATATATATATATATATACATATATATATATATATATATATATATATATATATATATATATATATATGCCATGTCACGTTGTTCTTGAATCGCTGTAAATTGTACTCGGTGAGAAACACAGTCCTGGGCAACTTATTCAAAGGGATGATGTCCTACATAAAAGACTGCTTGAAAAGCGTTGTACGAGGAGTAACAAGCTGAACATGCACCGCTCTGGGAGAAATTAAGCGGGCTATATCCTTCGAACTCTTTCCGAGAAAATACTTGTAGAATAGGCTCAAGTCGCCAACCGTTCTTTGATGTTCAGCAAATCAAGGCCGCCAGTCAGTTCCGGGTCTCCAATCAGACGAACAGCTCTTCCCTGAATAGAATCCAACAAATGCAATGTATATTTGGAAGCGGAGCCCCAAATATGGGAGCAGTATTCCATAGTTGATCGAATTTGAGCTTTGTAAAGAATTAACAGTTGTGGAGTGTAAAGCTTTCTGGTTCGGAATAATATTTCCAACTTTTTAGAAGCTCTCCTTGCTATGCCTGTAACATGCTCATGCCAGGACATATTTGCTCCCAAATTAACGCCCAACGAATTGAGTGACGATGTTAGAAGAATGGAGTGAATGAAGAGATAAGTGTACTGTCATCTGCAAAGCTGTAAATTGGGTTTCCGATCTTTCCCAGCACATTGTTAATGTAAATGAGAAAGAGAGTAGGGGATAGTATGGCGCCCTGGGGCACGCCGACGTTGATAGTGAAGTTGTTACAAAGAAATCCGTCGACTGCTACCCGCAAAGAACGCTCTTTGAGGAAACATGAGAGCCACAAACAGAACTTTTCAGACATACCATAAGAGCGTAGCTTAGCCAACAGTCCATCGTGGCAAACACGGTCGAATGCCCTGGTTATGTCAAGATCAACCGCTCCAGATTCTCCCAAGTATTCAATTGCGTTGTTCCAAACATGTGTTACATAAGTCAGAAGATCTCCTGTTGATTTATGTTTACGAAAACTACATTGATGATCATTAATAATGTTGAATCCTTTCGATATTATTGAAAGCAGTGCGACTGGTCGGTAGTTATTTGGCAAGGTCTTCTGGCCTTTTTTAGGTATCGGCTGAACTATGGCACATTTCCAGCAGGAACGAAATATTCCCTTTCTGTAGGAAGGTTGAAAAGTCTACAGAAAAGTGGTGTTAGTTCCCTCGCACAGTTTTTAAGAACTATGGCAGGCATTCCGTCAGCGCCAGAAGCTTTTTTGGTGTCTAGCTTCGTTAAAATACGTTTAATTATACGCTGTCTGAAGACAATATCGGGCATCCTTGACTGCACTATAGGAATATTAGGTGGCGTTTTTCCTTGGAAATCGACAGTAGAATGTGAAGCAAAGAGTTCAGCCAACAAGTTCGCTCTTTCAACAGGTGTCGTTGGCCGTGTGAGTGGTGGTATGGTGGATTTGGTGAAAATTTGACTAACTACCTTAGCGACCAAAAGGACCTGGAATTGTTGGGACAAGCGAGAAATTTGTTTCTAATTCGTTCATTGTGTGCCTCCTTGGTTTAGTCGATAATTTCTAATCCGGGCACGAACAAAGGTGTTACGATTTATGGTGTTAGGATTTACACGCCATTGTCGGTAGGCAAGATGTTTAGAAGCAACAGCGTCTTTGCATTTTCGGTCAAACCAAGGCTTGCCGTTGGAAGGGCATTTTTTTCGAAAAAGGAATGTAAGCTTTCATACCAGCCAAAATAACATCGGAAACCTCCCTGGCGCAGTCAGATGAGTCGTCAGATCGAAAACAAACGTCTAACCAAGGGAAAGTGCGAAAATATTCCATGAGATCTTCCCATTTAGCAGATCTGTAGTGCGGTTTAGGCGCCTCTCTGTTACTGATTGGTAGGATACTCGATGTCGAAAGAAGTTTATGGTCAGAAGAACCTAACGGCCCTCAATACATGCTCGACGCATTTTCGCTAATTTGCTGTGAAAATATTAGATATGGTTTTCTGAAAAAGGTTTAGTACGTCTGTAATTTATAGGTCGCATTGTTCCTAGCGACTTCACCTTTAACCTGCGCCCATATAAGTAAGTAAACCGTAATATTACTTTTTTTTGCCATTTTGTCGATGACGAAACTTGTGTACTTGTCTTTATTTCTAAATACCTCAAGTTTTACAAGTTCTAATAATTCTCTCGTAATGCCTTCTTTTGGAAAGGAAATGTTTTTCTCGGTCATCCAAGATTGGATGTCTTTTTCAGCCAACTCACGGTTGGAACTTGTTCTAATTTTTTAGAATGATAGCTTGCGTTATTCATTACAATAATATGTCTGGTATTAACTCTATCATCTGCGAAAACCAATCTTGAAAAACATCGGAATTCATATCTCCTGTTTTCTTGGACACGGATGTTAAAAGACCTCCATCTACAAAACCACTTTCACTTCCAATATTCTTGACTGTGTACCCTTCATTTATCCACGTCCCATGTAATATATCATTTTTCCTTCAGAGAGTAAAATAATATATGCTTTTTCCTTCAGAGCAAACTTTTCTAACTTTTCTTAAATAGTCTCTTCTCCTCTGACGTTATTTTCTGCCTAGTCTCTTTTTTGGAGAGTCTATACCCCCCTCTTTTTCTTCTCTTATAAATCTGTAAACTGTGGCTTTACCAGCTCCGGCCATTAAGTCACACAATCGTCCACATTCAAATCACAATTTTGATCGTTTTTAATGTAGTCAAATATAGTTTTAACTATACGCTTTTTATTATGGATTAGCTGCAAGAAACTGTTGGCGTTTCGCTGGAGAAAACATTTTGTTAATACACTAACTGACTTGTCACTAAATGGCTCGACATTTGGGCATGCTGCTCTAAATACGTATTTATAGTTGGCGCAACAGGAAAGTATGTAAATAAAGTGATTTGATCGGCAATAAAACTTCGTTACAAAAGCGCATTGTTGCCTGAAAAATACCTGGGAATAGATGATAACACGCTTCTGTTATAGGACCGTCGGTCAATCCACTGGCATTTTTATTACTATCAGTGTTAAATAAATAGAGTAGAGTTGTTATGGTTCTCCTTGTGCTTTTTGCATGCATTTCGACAAACTATTTATGATAATCCTGAATGAAAAATAAGGTTCTAGGCACTTCTTCAGACCCTAGACCCCCGAAAAAAAAAAAACAAAAAAAAATGTATCGATGTCTCATACACACATGGAAATTTTTTATAAGTTACTTATATTATGTAGTTACCGCTAATTATTTTTATTTTAACAACATGGCCACTCATCTTTTGTTAATTTTTAGGATAAATATGTTCATTCAGCAAATATATATAAAAGACCGGAATTGTATAATTTATTTTTAAAGTGAAGTTAGTTTAAAACTTTGTGTAACATTAAAAAATGTGGTAATGATGGCGTATAAGGTAAAGATATTTTAAAGGAAAAAAAAATCAAAGTCTAATTTACTACTCAGTATATATCACCACTACACCAAACACTTTATTTTTGCACTCGACGCGCGTTTCGCTAACCATGTTAGCTTCATCAGGAGCGATGATTGACTCAGTCAATCATCTCAGTCAATCATCGCTCCTGATGAAGCTAACATGGTTAGCGAAACGCGCGTCGAGTGCAAAAATAAAGTGTTTGGTGTAGTGGTGATATATACTGAGTAGTGTCATTGTGCCAAAGATTCCACATTCCCAACTTAGTAAAGTCTAATTTGTCGACTTTTAGGTAACAGTTTTGTTGATTTTCGTCGCAGTTCTAGTAGCTGTTAGTTCATATCCTGCGGATAACTCACCTTTAGTTGGTAAAGCAAAAAATGTAAGTCATCAGTTGTATTTTATAATAAGAAATGTTTTATATATATTATATATATATATATATATATATATATATATATATATACATATATATATATATATATATATATATATACATATATATATATATATATATATATATATATATATATATATATATATATATATATATATATATATATATATATGTTTTTTTTTTAAAAAAAGGTTTTGTGATTTTCTAACAGATGTGACAAAAATTGTTTAATTTTTTTTTCAAAATGATCGAAAAAACGCATTTCTTGTTATTTGATTAATTAACAAATATAAGAAAGAACTGTTAGAATGACTCCAAAAAAAATTTTTAATGGCATCGGAAAGCTGGCGTCCAGACCTAAATTTTGAAAAAAATAGATCCATTTTGGACTAAATGGCAAAAAATAAATTAAAATTTTAAATAAGAAATTCAATTATACCCACTGGGTTCAATATTTTTGTATAAAAATTCCAGGATATTTTTTCTACAACAAAAGGCACATTTTCTGAAAATATGTACAATAAAATTAAAAAAAAAAAACAGTTTCTTGCCCGTTTTTCCAATTTTGTAGGTTATATACGCATTTGAGTGACAACGAAAATTGGTTGGATATTTCGTTATGAAGAAACTGTTTTTTTTTTGTTTCAATTTAACTTATATAACCAGAATTATTCACATTTTAAGCACAAAAACGCGTTTTGAAAAAAAATTGTTTATAAACAAAAGAGCAGAAATTTTTCGATGTCCAAAACGTAGGACAATACTCCTGGTGATATATATATATATATATATATATATATATATATATATTATATATATATATATATATATATATATATATTATATATATATATATATATATATATATATATATATATATATATATATATATTTTATATATATGTAGTATTTTTATTTTTCAATTTTTTTTTTGGGTTTGGAGTCAATTGTAGAATGAAACTTCCCAAAATTTATTGTGATCCTTTCCTTTTATTATTGACGTTTTGGCACAGTTTACCTTTCTCGCTAACAGACCCAGAATACCGGAAAGAGTCAATAAAAAAAGCCAGAAATGCACTGGAATTAAACAACTACCCGGTATATCTTATAAACAAAATATTCAAAAGACCGATAGATAAATTTTATAATTCTATCGAAAACAAAAACAACAACAAAAAAAGCCCAAAAAAAAAACAAAGCATATCGTTTTACCATACTTTTTATAAAAAATTCAAAACACTTTTTAAAAGGCATAATATAAATATCGCTCATAGAACCTATAACTTACTGGCAAACATCTTTTCAAAATTAAAAACCAAAACCTCAAAAACAAAAAGAACAATCTTGTATACCAAATTCCTTGCAATAATTGTGAAGGTAGTTATATAGGGCAAACTGGCCAATATTTGGAAAATAGGATAAAGGGACACAAATATGATAAAAACAGCACTAACAAAGCACGGAGAGGAAAAACACACATTTAATTATGAAGGGACCAAGATCTTCATTACTGAAAACAATAAGAAATAGAAAGAAAGAGAAATATTAAAATCCATTATGATACAAAAAATACCAACCGCTATCAACAACAAAAAAGAAACAAATAACCTGAGCCAGATATATATGGCAGTACTACAAATGTAGCCTACATGTTTTGTTCGTCCCAATTTTTGAAAATAAAAATAAATGACACTGACAACTAATTAACATGTGGTTCGTGTAACGAAAAAACGAGTACGTTGTAATTCATTGAAATGGGCTACGATAAATATTAACCTAAACATCCACGTCCAAGGTAAGAATTAACCTAACACTCATGAAGTTAATTACTTTAGTCTTAATAAATTAACAATACATGCATTTTCAAAAAGCAAACTAAACAAAAATTTTGAGAAAGGCAAACTGTGCCGAAACGTCAATAATAAAAGGAAAGGATCACAATAAATTTTGGGAAGTTTCATTCTATAATTGACCTCCAAATCCAAAAAAATTGGAAAATAAAAATAAAAAAAGTACATACAGGGTCAAGGAAAAATAACAAAATCATACATATATATATATATATATATATATATATATATATATATATATATATATATATATATGTCTTACCATAGAGGTTTTCGCGGATGGTAGAATTAAAATTCCGGATTTCAATCCGTTCATCTAACAATGAATTTGCACGACGTTTTGCCAAAATCTCATTTGGCATTTTCAAGGAAATATATATATATATATATATATATATATATATATATATATATATATATATATATATATATATATATATATATATATATATATATATATATATATATATATATATATATATATATATATATATATATATATATATATATAAACTTGATTGGTTTTTCTTGGGTACTTAGGTTCTTTTGGAAAATACAAACTAGTTTATTTGACGTTTCGTCTTATTTTTTTTAGACATTTTCAAAAATTCTTTATTTTTTAATATTCATTCTGAAATTAGAAAATACAAGGTTAAAATCTTTTAAGTCAAATTGCAGGTTTAAAAAACATATATCATTTTTACGCACAGTCGGACATTTAAAATATTTACACCACAACAAAAATATAAAACAAATTACTTACGAGTATATACCTTGAAAGTCAACTATTTGTGTGTTTGTGAATTTCAAATTCTATATTTCTATCAACATATCGTGTCTCGTATTTTTTACTGATTTTTTTAAATTTTATTATCTATGTTATAATGGGTTTCTTAACCAAAAAAACTATTGTTGATGTTAAATATATATACCAATTTGTATTATTAAGAGGATATGCATGCCACCATGTCTATTTTTTAATTAAATTTGTGTAGATATGACTGATTCCTCTTATGTCAGTCCTATCATTCACAGTGCTTTTATCTTTTCTTATTTCAATCATCGCTTTGATTTGTAGTTTGGCATAATTCCGCTCTTTGCAGAGGACCTTGGTTTCATTAAATTTAAAATCATGTTTTTCTTCTGCTTCGTGTTTACTAAGGGCAGTGGAAGCATTCCTAGTATATTTGTGTCCATTCAGTCTGTTTTTTAGTAACTGAGAAGTCATTCCAATATATTTCTTCGGACAATTCGCACACGGTATTGCATCCACAACATTAGATTCATTCATTAAAAAAACTAAAAGGTAACATTTTGTTTTTCAGGAGGTTCGTAGATGATTGTTTATTAGCAGCACAAAATGATAAAATTACCGAAATTCTATACAAATTTTACAGCTTCCACAAAGAATTACAATTTACATCAGAAATTGAAAAGGATGGTAAAATAAATTTTCTGGACCTGATTCTTATCAGAAAGCAAGATAAAATCCTTACAGAGTGGTACACAAAACCTTCTTGGTCAGGGAGATATTTGAATTTTCACTCTAATCATGCAATGTCCCAGAAAATCAGCGTTATAGTGGGCCTAACAGACCGAGCAATAAAATTGACTTCCCCTGAACTAAGACCAGACGCGCTAAAAAAAAGTAAAAACGGTCTTAATACAAAATTTTTTTAAAGAGAATGACATCAATCGAACAATAAAAAAGAGAATATACAAGTTTTATAATAACCAAAAAACAACACCAAAAATAGTAAACGAAACTGTGATAAATTTTTACCACTTCCTCATACAAAGGAACTTGCTGAGAAGCTGAAATGGGTCTTGAAAAAAATATAACATTATAGTTTGCCATAAAACTCAAAATAAACTAAGTTCATTATTTACAAACTTAAAAAGCAATATCCCCACAATGAATGAATCTAATGTTGTGTATGCAATACCGTGTGCGAATTGTCCGAAGAAATATATTGGAATGACTTCTCAGTTACTAAAAAACAGACTGAATGGACACAAATATACTAGGAATGCTTCCACTGCCCTTAGTAAACACGAAGCAGAAGAAAAACAGGACTTTAAATTTAATGAAACCAAGGTCCTCTGCAAAGAGCGGAATTATGCCAAACTACAGATCAAAGAGATGATTGAAAATAAAAAAAATAAAAACACTGTGAATGATAGGACTGACATAAGAGGAATCAGTCATATCTACACAAATTTAATTAAAAAATAAACATGGTGGCATGCATATCCTCTTAATAATACAAAATGGTATATATACTTAACATCAACATACACAACATAGTTGACTTTCAAGGTATATACTCGTGAGTAATTTGTTTTATATTTTTGTCGTGGTGTAAATATTTTAAATGTCCGAATGTGCGTAAAAATGATATATGTTTTTAAACCTGTAATTTGACTTAAAAGATTTTAACCTTGTATTTTCTAATTTTAATAATATTTAATAATATCTTCATAAAACTCACCCCAAATGAGTTTTCAACAAAATTTGTTTCCAACCTTTGTTGAAAACTGATGATCTTAAAGTAATAATTTTCATTCAATCTATATCCTTCGGAGAATATTCCAGAATATTTTTTTTTGATAAGTACTTTTCGAGAAAAGGGGAGTCGGCAGTTTTTGGCAATTTTTTTAGAAATAATACAAAGAAAAGTGTGCGTAAGTATTAAAATATATATATTTTTACAAGCTTTCATTTGTCACACCACTCGATCACTTGGTAAATTTTTTCATTTCCGATTTCTCCCCCTAAAACTAGCCCTCTAAGTCAAAATTTAACTTTCAAAACTACACGACTCTGATAGAGCCATCAGTTCCTTCATTAGAGCCAAATTTCAACTTTCCATGTCAAATAGTTTCGGAGAAAATCGAGTGTGACAGACGGACAGACAGACAGACAGACAGACACCGAAGTGTTCCGTACGGAACACTAACAAGTACCGTAGTAATGAACGATAAATTTATTTCAATTCTTTAAATGTTTTTTTAGTGTTCCGTATGGAACACTCATAAGATCACTTCGATGTCTGTCTGTCCATTTGTCAGTCTGTCTGTCACACCCGAATTTCTCTGAAACTATTTGACGTAGAAAGTTAAAATTTGACACTAATATAGAAACTGATGGCCTCATCACAACTGTGTAGTTTTGAAAGTTAAATTTTGACTAAAGGTGTTAGTTTTGGGGTTGAAATTGAGAGTGAAAAAATTTTTTTTTACTAGGTCATCAAGTGGGATGTCAAATAAAAGCTTGTAAAAACAGTAGTTCAAAAAATATGTACAATGTAACACTTGCGCACACTGATCAAAAAATTTAGAAAAAATACTGGAGTATTCTCTACAGGAAGTAGATTGAACGAAAATTATCACGAGTGCATTACCTTTAATAATTTATCTGATATATAAAAAAATCAAGAAGTTCAAGGTCATCAGTTTTCAGTAAAGATCTGAAAACTCATTTGGGGTGTGTTTTGTAAAGTCGTTGATCATCTTATACCTCCGTAAAAAAAAAAATATTTTAAAAGCAATTAACGTACGGAACACTAATTACGCAAGTCCGACCAGCACTTGGCTGGTTTTTTTATTAATTTCTTGTGTGCTGTATAGCCAATGTATTGGTTACCTTTAGTAAATATTAATTCACACAATTCTTCACTTTTTTTGCAATAAAATTGTGGTGAGAAAAACAAAAACCTCAAATTGCATCCATGCATCCATGCTATAGGGTAAAACTATTCGATAATTTTCCTTGTGAGAGTTGCGATTTTACGAAGATAATCATTTTTCAATTACTGGCTGTGAAAGAAGTAAAAAATGCTTTGGAATCAACAACTAATTTTAAAATTCCTCTATCAATCGAACCAACATATTTCAAATTCATAAAATAAAAAATCCCTGCGATTATATTTTTATTGTTCAAAAAACTGACAAAATTCGATTTTAGTCCAATTGATCTAAAATTTTGCATACTACCACTAAACCATTTATATACTCGTATAACCGAACCATTACAATTAAAATTAATTGTTATTTCTTAAATAAAAGGTAGAATAATGCTAATGATTTTTTAAGACCAGTCGTAACCACATACCAGTGTTTTAATTTAATTAAGAATAATTCCTCCACTCTAACTATCCATCATATCTAACACGAAATATACGGAGCAACACCTCAATTTCCTTCCTCGTCTTTTGCATTCTTTATATGATTAATTCTAAATAGTTGAAAATAATAAAAATAACCGGTCAAGTGCAAATTGAACTTGCGCAATTAGTGTTCCGTACGTTGATTGCTTTTAAAACAAAAATTTTTGCTACGAAGGTATAAAATAATTAATGACTTCACAAAACACACTCCAAATGAGTTTTCAACAAAGTTTTTTTCCGATCTTTACTGATAAATGATGACCTTAAAATGTTTGTTTTTTTTTTATACTAGATAAATTATTAAATTATTAAAGGTAAAGCACTCGTGATAATTTTTGTTCAGTCTACACCCTGTGGGGAATATTCCAGAAATTTTTCAAAATTTTTTGATCAGTACTTTTCGAGATAATGGGAGGGACAGCGATTTTTTCGTGATTTTTAAAAATAATACAAAGGAAAGTGTGCGCAAGCATTACATTATATATAGTTTCGAACTCGTGTTTTTACAAGCTTTCATTTTATACCCCACTGGATGACCTAGTAAAAAAAAAAAAAATTTTCACTTCCGATTTCACCTCCCAAAACTAACCCCTTAAGTCAAAATTTAACTTTCAAAACTACACGGCTCTGATGAGGCCATTAATTCCTATATTAGTATCAAATTTCAACTTTCTATGTCAAATAGTGTCGGAAAAAATCGGATGTAACAGACACCGAAGTGATCTTTATAAGTGTTCCGTACGGAATACTCAAAATAGCACAATTTTCAGATTCCTGAACTACGAAAAAGACGTCTAACGATAAATTTAGATCAACTTCTTTAACTTGTTTTCCACCCTCTCAAACATTCATATGTTTACCTTTAATTGATCGAAAATATAGACAAAATTATACAATTTACAGACTCCAAGAAGTTTAAAAAGGCATATATCACGAAATATACAAAGCAGCCCATCTAAATCCTTTCCTCACTTCTTTACCCCTTTACATGTTTAACTGCAAATTATAAAAAATAAAAACAATTTTCAAATTTCTCACCTACAAGGACCCTGAAAAGGACATATAGCATGAAATATACGTGGCAACATCTTATCTAGCTCACATTACACTATATTATTATTTTTGCTTTTTTTAGAGTGATGATGCAACGGACACCTCAAAAGACGATGAAAACTCAACAGAATCATCTGATGAAACAACAGAACAAGCCTACATACAAGAAACATTTATAGAAGTACTTCTACCAGGTGTTCCCCAACTGAACGCTACACAAATAGCGTCAGTACTTAATGATACTGCAAATAAGACTGACCGTTCAAAAAGAGCTGACAGTGGAGAAGATAGTAGTTCAAAAGAAGATTCGTCTGAGGAAAATATCCCAAAAACTGGTAGTAGCACTAGTGCTCCTAGGAAAACTAGGGATGTAGGACAAGAAAATAGTGCTTCCAGCGCAAAACCTTCAGAAGGACAAAAATCTTCTAGTAGTATTACTGGTGGTTCTGTATCTAATACGGCTCAAAATGCTAAAACCGAGGAACAAGAAAATAAATCTAGCAAGAGGTCTGGAACCCCTGCACTATATCAGTTAAGAAGGCCCGTTCGTAGCCCAGAACAAGAAGATAAAAGTGACTCTTCTAGTGAAGAATCTTCCAAGGAAAAAAGCGATTCATCCTCATCAGAAGAAGATAAATCAAAATCCAGTACGGTAGCCCCTGTACTAAATACTGCTGCACCTTCTAGTCCTGCAAGTACGCCTGTATTAACTACTGCACAAAATTCAAATGTTCGTTCTGTAAGAGATACTGCACAGCGCAAAGACAATAAAGGTCTAACAACAGGGTCTCAAGGGTCTAGTAGTGCCGCAAGGCCTCCCGCAGTGTACTCTACACACAATGTTCAGTCTACATCTAGTCAAGGCGCAAAAACGGCGGGAAATGTCTCTAAGGAACCATCTGCATCTAGTAAACCTGCAGCGACAAGGACAATCTAAAGCTGACCTAAAAAGAACGATAAAATTGACCCAAATAAAAATAATTATATATTTAAATAAATGTTAACTAAGATTCAATCAATATTGAGAAATGTGTTTAAGATAATTATTATTATTAAAAAGACTTAAAATATGTAATATATTAATGAAAAATATAATTGTAAAAGCAAGTAATTTTGTGTATTTTGTAACTTCCAATAATAAATAAAAAACACCATCTGAAATCCTGCCAAGAAATTTTTTGTAAAAAATCGCAACTCCTTCGATCATCGATTATGAGTTTACTTTTTTGCAAAGGGCCTACGTGTTTAGATTTCCAGTGCTAAAGAATTCTTTTTTCGAGAGGCTTCTCTTCTGCTTATAGATTGGCACTCCCTTTCTATTCATCTGTTCCTCTGCCCTTGAAGCAGGTTACGACACTGTCTACATACCACTTCCGTTAAAATTGCAGGTAACGAAAAAATAACTTGATGTATTCGAAACAACATTTTCGCCGCTCCTTACTGGACTATAAATATGCTCATTCTCTAAATCAAGAACAAGGAAAAATTGGTATAATACCGTTAAAACTACACAATTTATCGACTCTTTAAGTTTTAACGCCCTTCTCCACAAGCCCTTTCGTTGAAAAACTACAGTTCCGTTTTCAGCTCAAGTACTGTACCATATGTGTACAGGGAGAATCAACGATAGAGTAAAGTTCATTATCTCATTTGTTTTGGGAATGATGAAAAAATGTTAAATACAATAGTTTTAGGAAATGTTAAGTTTAAAATTATTTTTGAGTATACAGGGTACTTCAAAAAAGTGTGGCCAATATAACATATGTTTTTTTTTAAATGGAACATTCTATTTTCTAATTTATTTTTAAATTCTGCGTAAAATTTTATAACTTTTTTATTAATAATATTATATACCTAAACCTTTTAGTTTTTCTAATATTTCAATTTTTTTTTTTAAATACTAATTTTCAGTTTCGTAAAAAAATTGCCAGTAGCGCCATTATTTCTGAAGGTGGAATACTCATAATTGGTACGAGCGTACTACAGCGATGAAAAAAAGATATATGTAAAGAAATTTGAGTTAGATGCTACAGGGTGTTCAAAATAAATTTATACATTTCGATTATTTTAAACTGAAAAATCTCAAATTTTTTAAATGGCACACCCTGTATATTATTACTTTTTCTAATAGGTTTTACAAAAGCCTCCAACTTTTATTAAGTATGTCATAAACCTATTTCTAATAGTTTTCGATTTACTTTGAATTTTTCAATTTTTACCCTTGTTTTTAATACACTTACGCTATTGTGAAAACATAAACAAATAGTTAATAATAATTTTAATATAGTTTAACTTATCTAATGATTAATTATTATGATGTAATAAATGTTCAAAAATGTATACACATGTTTGGTCGTTATATATTTTCCTTTACTTTCCTTAGCATAAAAGGCGTTATTGCTCTGCACGCATCCCGTATCCTATTTTCCATATCTACTGGTATTGTAGAGGGATTCGCCTAAACACGATCTTTAATGTAGCCCCACAAAAAGAAGTCTAAAGGTGTTAAGTAACATGTTCGAAGGGGCCACTGAATGAAACCATCCCTACCGATCCATTTTTGGGCGCAGGTAATTTCCACACCACTAATCCGTTTATGACCTAGAAATATTTAAGGGATTGTAATTGCAGAAGTAAATTCCACACCGAGTACTTTCAGGTAGAGGATGAGGGTTTTTAAATGGGTGGTGGTACGCACCGGCCTGTTCAATTAAATCATTATTAAACACTTCTACATATCAGTTTAGTACATATTATTAATTTATGATTATTACTTGGTTGTGCGTATATTTTTTAAAGTGTTATTAATATGGAACCAAAGTTAATAAAAAGTAATCGAGGAAAGGACATGTTATGTGTGAATTACTACAATTACTTTCGACGAAAGGTGCTAAAATGTGGGGAAACATTTTGGAGATATTCAAAAAAAGTTTGCAAATCAAAAGTCTTCACCGTTGGGCCCGAGAATTTAGTTACCAGAAGTGAAGGACTCCATACACACAAAGCCGACACCAAGAAGCTGAATCAGCAAATAATTAGTAATTCCTGCAAAAGAAAAGCTGGAGAGCATATGAGTGAAAGGCCATCTAAAATTATCCGACAAGAACTACAAAACACGCTGCCTGAAACAGTAACAGAAAAAGATGTCGAATATATTAGAAAAAACATTTATAACCATAGACGAAAATTTTTTCCAGGACGTAATCCAAGAAGTGCTGAAAAGGTGCATAGTGTTTTAGAGACATTTGAAATCAAAACTAGCAAGGGTGAGAATTTTCTAATATCCATGAACTCGAAAGTGGCATTATTGTTTTTTCTTACACTACAAATGTCAATATGTTGTGTAAAATATCCAATATATATATACAGTCCCTGGCCAAATTATTAGACGCACTGCAAGATTTCATGTAAAATATTAATTACCGAGTGATATTGTACCGTTTTATTATTTTAAATTGATTTGTTTTTTATTTTTATATTATCCAATCAATTACCTATTTATTTGACATAAAATAAAACAGCATTAATTTAGAAAAGCATAAGTTTATTAAGTTTCAAAGAAAAGTGAAATTAATGTTAGTAAAAGTCAATATTTAGTTGAGCCACCTTTAGCCGCTATCAAAGCTTTAATTCTGCGCGGCATGCTATCAGTGCAAGATTCTACTGTCTCCTGCATTTGAGGATGATGATTCCACACATGAATAATCTTTTCTAGGAGCTGGGTTTTGTTGGTAATCACATCTTTAGCCACTTCTCTTTTCATCAGCTCCCACGGGGTTCATATCAGGGCTATTACCCGGCCAATCCAACAGAGGGATATTTTTTTCTGCCAAAAAAGCTTTAACAGACCGAGCAGTGTGGCAGGGAGCTCCATCTTGCATGAAAGTGAATGGTTCCCCATTTGGAAACCCTTCTCTGAGCTGCGGAATCAACCGATTTTGTAATACTTCTTTGTACTGATCTTGCCTCATTATTCCTTTGACGACGTACAGACGTCCAGTGCCCTTGCCGCTGATGACTGACCAAATCATCACTTTGGTGGGATGTTTAACCGTCGGGACGACACAATCAGGATGAAACTTTTCTCCATGACGACGACGCACATACTGAGCTTTATTCTGCAAAATTTCGAATGTGCTTTCGTCACTGAAGCAGACCTGTCAAAAATAGGAAAAATATATAAACTTCCATGTTTATTTGCTTTATTTAACTGAAAATGATAATAATGATAAATAAATAATTATTGATTAAATTGCTGTATCTTACCGATCTCCAGAAGTCCACATCTTTGTCTTGCCATTGTTTAGCTCACTTCAGGCGCTTTGCTTTCATTGCATTGTTAACTTGAGCTTCCTGGCGGGGCGACAGGCCTTAAAATCTAATCCTTTCAATTTTCTTCGAACAGTGCGCTCAGAAGCATTTACGCTAGCATCCTGGAGTTGTGATTTTATTACCTTTGTGGTAGCAAATCTGTTTTCTACACAAATTTTCTTCAAACATCTCTCTGACCGTGGAGTGAAAATTGGTTTTCTACCGCATCTTTTCTTTCTTTTCGGGCTTAATTCCTTCCCTGACTCAGTTTTCTTTTTTATGCGTCGTACACTAGCTTCAGAAATCTCCAATCTTCGTGATATTTCTCGGTTTGTAAATGTTTTCGCAATCACAAGGGCCTTCACTTCAGCTTTTTTACGTGGTGAAAGATCGCCTTTTCTACCCATAATGAAAATAGTCCAATTACTTTTTTAAAACACTGCATACAAAATAAACTAATAACTGAGTAGTATAAAACTGTTAAACAAACAATCACAGTCCATAAAGCCACAGAAACACGTTCGTACCTGACTCGATTCCGATCGCGACTGATACAGGTTTGTACTTATTTACGTTCATGTATCACTTTGTCAACACAGTGTTACCATATGTTAAAAATAAGTACAAATATGTAGTCTACAACAATTCTTTTAAATAAGAATCAATAATATTGTAGTTTAAATATACCATTATTGCATAAAAACTCTTAAGAAAAATAAAATTACTAAAAAAAATACAGTGCGTCTAATAATTTGGCCAGGGACTGTATATATATATATATATATATATATATATATATATATATATATATATATATATATATATATATATATATATATATATATGGACGGCACCTTTTCATACTGCACTAAATATTTTACACAGTTATTAGGATGTAGATTTCATTTACACCAATCTTGGTTTCGCAAGATACAGAATCTAGGTCTAGCCAAAGAATATTGCGACAAAAATTCTGAAATTGGTCGTTGGTTAAAGTATTGTTTCGGCTTGTCCTATTTAGCACCCGAAGAATTAGGTGACAGTTTTGCATACGATTTATATTCTATAAAACCTGAGGATGAACGTTTAAATAAATTTTGTGATTACCTACTAGAAACGTATTCCCGAACATCCCGATTTTCCAGTTGAAATATGGGCAGAATCGAGTCCATCTTTAACTCGAACGACTAACTGTTGTGAGTCCTTCCATTCCCATCTAAATAATTCTTTTTATTCTACACATCCGTCTCTGTATACTTTTATCGATAGGCTGAAAGAATTTCAGATTAACGTATATATAAATATACAAAGTGTCGACGAATCTAAAATAAGTAATAATCATAATAATCAAAAATTAAAACATTTAAAAAATCTTTATGAACAAAGACAATTAGGAAATATTAATCGTTTCCATTTTTTAAAATGTGTCTCCTATTTTTCTCAGCTTGTTTTGTAAATATATATAAATAGATATGTATAGGTTTGTAGTATTATCTAGTATATGTAAGAAAATTTGTCCAATTGTATTTTATGTATTTAGCAAAAACTTCATGTTTTATCAGTATTATTCTACTATGAAATAAAAACATATATTTTTACAAATATCTAAAATTTTCAATAAAAACTGATTTAAAAGAAATCCGTCCAATTTTATTTAGATGAATAAAGCATAATTATATTTGCTTGGTGTGAAAATTACCTGTAAGATTTTGTTTGTTTGTTTTGTTTCTGTTGGGCAGGGCGCATCGACAGCTAAGATCATTTAGCGCCCAACCTGTAAGATTTAAGCACCCTTATAAGGTTAGTGTGGAATTTACCTGTTGTATAAGGGCGCAGGTAGTCTTGGTGTGAAATTTACTAACACCGCCATTTTTGCAGGTAACGATTGTTTAAAAATTCCCGAACTTCCCGGTGGTAATGAGCAGGAGCTCCATCTTGTCGAATCCACATTCGTTCCCTTTCAAAGTTATCAACTTCTTCAAGAAGCTGGAGTAAGTCGTTTTGCAAAAAATTTAGGTATCTAGGCCCGTTAAGCGGTTCGCCGAAAAAATTTGTACGAATAATTCGAAAATGTAATATTCCACACCATACATTAAAGTGTGCGTGGTCCTTTATCTACTATTTAAACAAAAACAAAACAGGAAGAATTGTCATATTACTATTAGAACATGTAAAATTTGTCGACCTCTACTTCATTCACTCCCCTTGGCCTGAAACGATATGATTCAAACATTATAGGCTTCATCCTCTCATTAGATAATATCTATGCACCAAGATTAAAATTGATATCTTATTTCGTCCGAGAGTTGCCATGACAACAGACTGACTGACCACACCGACAAACTGACAGACAAACTAACGTGAAGAAAAGCAAAAATCTCAAAATGATATTTTTTTATGACTACAATACTTTCTTTTAGCAAGGAAAGTAATAGTGTACGTTTAATTACTGACATGTTCGTATCGTGAACATAGCGTGTTACCGTGGTGTGGTCTTATTATCTATAATATATATAAAATAGACAAGGCGAAATCGGCGCCATCGTTGGAAAAAATTTTCTAATTGAATTTTTTTTCATAACCTTCTCCAGGAGATGCCCCTGAAAGAGGATCAACATGTTGCCGGGCGGTAACCTGGTCCGAATTTGTTTAAACAAATTTTTTTTAAACAAAGTCCAAAAATTGAAATTTTCGCCTCGGAACAAGTTTTTTTAGGTAAATTGGACCATTTTGAACAAAAAATTTTAGAACGTTCTTGTGGGATGGGTATTAATTTTGGAAAAAATTCCATGTACATCCGATGCTTTAAAATTGCACATTTCACGAGCTTCACTACAAACGTACATATGGAAAATGTCATTGTATTCTCGGTATCGACATTTAGATGCAACAGAATTTGGTTACACTATAGAAACAGGTGAATTGTTACCCAAATTCATGTTAAAAAATTCGATACCAGATTCGTTAATTAGGCAATGTAAATGTACAAAAAATTGTAAAACTAATGCATGTAATTGCAAAAGCAACAACGTAAGTTGTATACTCATGTGTGGGTGTAATTTAAATATTTGCGAAAATTCTATTAAATATATATAAGTTATATTTCATAAAATTGTTTTAATTCTTCTACCATCCTAATCGAATATTGAATTTTTATTTATATTCATTTGTTATAATAATTAAATTTGATATAACAATTACTCTTTAATAAATAAATATTTTTTACATACTTTTCAAATATATTAATTTTAATAAGAAATCAAGAAACAAAGCTTTATAGAGCATCGCAGTGCGTATACAGTTCCGTGCGCCTACGTACGGGCGTTGCGTATACAGTTTCGATGCAGCCGCGGGCGCTCGAACGCAATTTGTTAACTGTTAAAAAAACAATATTTAAAAATGAAGATATTGCAATATTTCCTACGGTAATTTGTAGAGGAGATCTCAAACTTTAATTTGGATACTTGGCAACATTGAAAATTTTAATTTTTGACCCCAATATTGGGAGGTGAAAGTGGCCATTTTCGCGTTTTTTTCTCGCACCTAAAATCGCCGATATCTCGAAAACGGCGTATTTTAGAGAAAATTCATAAGAGACATTTTTTTGTTCAAAATGGTCCAATTTACCTAAAAAAAACTTGTTCCGGGGCGAAAATTTCAATTTTTGGACTTTGTTTAAAAAAAATTTGTTTAAACAAATTCGGACCAGGTTACCGCCCGGCAACATGTTGATCCTCTTTCAGGGGCATCTCCTGGAGAAGGTTATGAAAAAAAATTCAATTAGAAAATTTTTTCCAACGATGGCGCCGATTTCGCCTTGTCTAAAATGCAACGTCTCTCTGTCTGTCTGTCTGTCTGTCCGTTAGTGCACCTATCACTGAAGAACCACTTATCCGATTTACGTACTTTTTTTTTAAAACATACATATGTTCTCTGGCCAGGTTATAGGCTATATTTCATTACGATAGGTAGCATAGGGAATGAGCAGTGACGTAAAATATTGAATGATGTCGGAAATAAGTTTGCCGCTAGCGCGTGCCTTTGCAATACAGAGCCTAAACCATTACATATGGAACGATATTATGTAGCAAAGAATATCTGTAATGTATAATCTATAATATATATAAAATGCAATGTCTCTCTGTATGTCTGTCTGTCCATTAGTGCGTTTATCACGCGGGAACCACTTATCCGATTTACCTGTCTTTTTTTAAATTCATACATATATTCTTTGGCCAGGTTATATAATAATAATAATCTATATCTATAATATATATAAAATGCAATGTTTGTCTGTCTGTCCGTTAATGCGCTTATCCCCGAAAACCACTTATCCGATTTACGTGTTTTTTTAAATTCATACATATGTTCTCCGACCAGGTTATAGGTATATATTTTATTACATCTATAATATATATAAAATGCAATGTATCTCTGTCTGTCTGTCCGTTAGTGCGCTTATCACTGGAGAACCACTTATCCGATTTTCGTACTTTTTTTTTCTAAAAAATACATATGTTCTCCGGCCAGGTTATAGGCTATATTTTATTACGATAGGTAGCATAAGGAATGAGCAGTAACAATAATAGTAAATGAAGTCGGACAAAGTTTGCCGCTAGCGCGTTCTCTTGCAATACACAGTCCAAACCATTAAATATGGAACAATATTATGTAGCAGAGAATATCTGTCATATATATATATATATATATATATATATATATATATATATATATATATATATATATATATATATATATATATGTATATATATATATATATATATATATATATATATATATATATATATATATATATATATGTATAAAATACAATGTCTCTCTGTCCGTCTGTCTGTCTGTCCGTCCGTTAGTGTGCTTATCACTGGAGAACCACTTATCCGATTTACGTGCTTTTTTTTAAACATACGTATGTTCTCTGGCCAGGTTATAGGATATATTTTATTAAGTGACGTAAGGAATAAGCAGTGACGATAATAGTGAATCAAGTCGGAGAAAAGTTTGCCGCTAGCGCGTTCTCTTGCAATACACTCCCTAAAGCATTGAATATGGAACAATATCATGTAGCAAAGAATACAATATATAAAATGCAACGTCTCTCTGTCTGTCTGTCTGTCCGTTAGTGCGCTTGTCACTCGAGAACCACTTATCCGATTTACGTGTTTTTATAAATTTATACATATGTTCTATATAATTCGATATAAGCCTAGATAATGGGAGATAAGGTGAGATAATGGGAGATAAGGAGAAATAATGGGAGATAAGTCGAGATAAGCCTCGATAATGGGAGATAAGGTGAGATAATGGGAGATAAATATAAATAATGGGAGATAAGGAGAGATAATGGGAGATAAGCGGAGATAAGTCTAGATAATGGGAGTTATGGTGAGATAATGGGAGATAAGTCGAGATAAGCCTAGATAATGGGAGTTATGGTGAGATAATGGGAGATAAGAAGAAATAATGGGAGATAAGGAGAAATAATGGGAGATGAGCAGAGATAAGCCTAGATAATGGGAAATAAGGTGAGATAATGGGAGATAAGGAGAAATAATGGGAGATAAGGAGAAATAATGGGAGATGAGCAAAAATAAGCCTAGATAATGGAAATTATGTAGAGATAATGGGAAATAAGGGGAAATATTGGGAGATAAGGAGAAATAATGGGAGATATTTTATTACGTTGGGTAACATAAGGAATAAGCAGTGTCGATAGTAGTGAATTAAGTCCACGCGAGCGGAGCCGCGGGCCCGGCTAGTATTAAAAACAAAAATAAAACCGGTCAAGTGCAAGTTGAACTTGCGTAATTAGTGTTCCGTACGTTGACAGCTTTTAAAATAAAAATTTTCGTTACGGAAGTATAAAATGATCAGTGACGTTACCAAACACATCTCAAATGAGTTTTTTTTCCGATCTTTAGTGAAAACTGATGACCTTGAAATTTTTGTTTTTATATACCAGATAAGTTACACAGGACCACAAAAAAATATATCAATTTACTTTGACTACAATAGACCTGGGTTATGTTTTTTGGGTCGCTTTTCACGAATTCGAGGTCTGTTTTGGTTCATCACATTTGGATTTTGCATAAAATAGCCATAAAATTGGTAAAAAATGAGCTCCAAATTAGATTTTTATCGTTTTAAAAACGGCATGGTATTCCGGAATGGTCAAATTCGCCATATACCCGCCACTTTTTCAGTATGTAGTAGGTATTACTTCAATGTCCCAAATAGGTTTTGACAGCGACCATATGTTCTGCAGCTGTTAAGTGCCTAAATGCCTTGACAAAGAGATTCTATATAACTAATGCAACCATGCTACCTGATGCTATTAGCGATTCCGATCAAGATGAGAAAATGCAATATCATTTAACAGCTGTCAAGTTTACTTTGGCAGCTGCTAAGTTTCCTTTGACAACTGTGAAGTTTACATTGACTGTCATCACAGAGGGGGCAAAAATATAAGGAATATTGACCCTTTCGACGATATGATGTATTCACCCTGACTTGGCAGTTTCATTTGCCATTTAACAGCTATCAAATTACACTCGCAGCTGCCAATTACTTTGCGTGAATATCACCACTGAAACAAAATCGACGAAAGCATAAGGCGTAGTATCTTTCTTAAAGATCTAAACTATTAGAATAATCTCATGGTCTTGGCAGTTTTATTTAGCAGTGCTAGCTGTCAAAGTACACTTGAGAGCTGTCAAATAACATTTTATATGTTAGGACCGTTACCAAGATCATATAATATACAGAGATTTCAAGGGACTAGACGAACTCTATCATCATAACAGTATTGACTGCCGTTTGGCAACTATCAAATTACACTCGCAGCTCCCAATTAGCTGGCGTAGATATCAGGACTGGAACAGCACCGATGAAGGTATAAGGCATCTTGTCAACCATTCAGAAAATTCTCACGAATTTGCAAGCTCTGTCCATCATTTGACAGCTGTTCAAGTACACTTGAGTGCCGGCAATTAACATATTATGTCAGGCTCCTTACTATAACCAATCCAACCATTATAGTAACACGATTTTTCAATTGAATAGAATATTCGCATTGTTTTAACAATTTCATTCGACATTTGACGGCTGTCAAAATAATCTTCACAGTTCTCAAAGGAAACTTGATAGCTCACAAAGTAAACTTGACAGTTGTTATATGATATATTGTACTCTCTTATCTTGATCAGAATCGGCAATGTCATCAGGTAGCATGGTTGCATTAGCAATATCGACTCTCTTCTTCAGGTATTTTGGCACTTGATAGCTGCAAAACATATGGTCACTATCAAAACCTATTTGCGGCACTGAAGTAATACCTGCAGCCCCCAAAAGTTGAACGAGGACAATCTGATTTTGAGCTTATTTTTGCCAATTTTATGGCTATTTTATGCAAAATCCAGATGTGATGGACCAAAACGGACCACGAATTCGTGATCAGCGACCCAAAAAACATAACCTAGACCTATTATAGTCAAAATAAATTGACAAAAAAAATTTTTATGGTCCTTAATTAAAGGTTATTGACTCGTGATAATTTTCGTTCAATCTACACCCTGTGGATAATATTCAAGATTTTTTCCAAATTTTTTGGTACTTTTCAAGATAAGGGGTGGAGACAAGGGATTTTTGGCAATTTTTTTAAAAATAATACAAAGAAAAGTGTGCGCAAGTATTACATTATATATATTTTTAAATTTGTATTTTCACAAGCTTTCATTTAACATCGGATGTGACAGACAGACGGACTGACAGACAGATGGACAAACACCGAAGTGATCTTATAAGTATTCCGTACGAAATACTAAAAATATCATGGCCCATAGCAAAATCTTCTAGAACACCTCGCATTATTATTTAATATTAAAATCCCGAAATTTGGAATTATAGCTTATACGTTGTCATTACAGTCTCTAAAATATGTAGAAAAAACTAAGGCTTTCATTTTCAAGAAAAAGCCGTTAAAGTTTCTTTGAAAAAATAAGATTTGATATAACAAATTTTGAAATATAACCAATACACGTGAAAAGAATAGCTTTAAATTATTAGTATCGAAATATTCTCGTTTTACTGCGAAAATGTTATCTTAACACGATTTTGTTAATTAAGTTATTGTTAGCACCTTAGAAACATCGGGAATGTTTAGTACCTTGCTCTGTTAGATCATAATAAACCATTACCACTGTGGTTTTTTATTTATATGTAATGCATATTTAATTAAATACAAAATATTTACATTCTAGCATGAATCATTACTTATCGGTGCTTATTGTTTTTATTAACACTTATATAATCGTAGTGGATACTTTCTAATGTTTTATTAAAACTCTATTCCGCTGGCCAACGTGAGCATTTTTAAGAAATATGTAATATTGGTCAACTTCCATGATGATTTTGGGAGTTTTTAATTATTAACATTTAATGACACAGTACAAGCAGGTTACAAAGTCAAAAAAACTCATTTGGAGAAACGCAGCAGTCTTTAAAGGTAACAAATTTTCAGTCCTTGCCCATAGTAAAAGTATTTTTTGCAAATACGAGTGTGTTTTTATCTAACACGTAGGCTGAAAAGTTTTTGGTTTGATACATACAGTCCTTGGCCAAATTATTAGACCCACTGTATTTTTCTTAGTAATTTTATGTTTCTTAAGAGTTTTTATGCAATAATGGTATATTTAAACTACAATATTATTGATTTTTATTTAAAAGAATTGTTGTAGACTACATATTTGTATTTATTTTTAACATATGGCAACACTGTGTTGACAAAGTGATACATGAACTTAAATAAGTACAAACCTGTATCAGTCGCGATCGGAATCGAGTCAGGTACGGACGTGTTTCTGTGGCTTTATGGACTGTGATTGTTTGTTTAACAGTTTTATACTACTCAGTTATTAGTTTATTTTGTATGCAGTGTTTTAAAAAAGTAATTGGACTATTTTCATTATGGGTAAAAAGGCGATCTTTCACCACGTAAAAAAGCTGAAGTGAAGGCCCTTGTGATTGCGAAAACATTTACAAACCGAGAAATATCACGAAGATTGGAGGTTTCTGAAGCTAGTGTACGACGCATAAAAAAGAAAATTGAGTCAGGGAAGGAATTAAGCCCGAAAAGAAAGAAAAGATGCGGTAGAAAACCAATTTTCACTCCACGGTCAGAGAGATGTTTGAAGAAAATTTGTGTAGAAAACAGATTTGCTACCACAAAGGTAATAAAATCACAACTCCAGGATGCTAGCGTAAATGCTTCTGAGCGCACTGTTCGAAGAAAATTGAAAGAATTAGATTTTAAGGCCTGTCGCCCCGCCAGGAAGCCCAAGTTAATAGCTGCAATGAAAGCAAAGCGCCTGAAGTGGGCCAAACAATGGCAAGACAAAGATGTGGACTTCTGGAGATCGGTAAGATACAGCAATTTAATCAATAATTGGTACATTATTATTATTTTCAGTTAAATAAAGCAAATAAACATGGAAGTTTATATATATTTTTCCTATTTTTGACAGGTCTGCTTCAGTGACGAAAGCACATTCGAAATTTTGCAGAATAAAGCTCAGTATGTGCGTCGTCGTCATGGAGAAAAGTTTCATCCTGATTGTGTCGTCCCGACGGTTAAACATCCCCCACCAAAGTGATGATTTGGTCAGTCATCAGCGGCAAGGGCACTGGACGTCTGTACGTCGTCAAAGGAATAATGAGGCAAGATCAGTACAAAGAAGTATTACAAAATCGGTTGATTCCGCAGCTCAGAGAATGGTTTCCAAATGGGGAACCATTCACTTTCATGCAAGATGGAGCTCCCTGCCACACTGCTCGGTCTGTTAAAGCTTTTTTGGCAGAAAAAAATATCCCTCTGTTGGATTGGCCCTGATATGAACCCCATTGAAAATGTGTGGGAGCTGATGAAAAGAGAAGTGGCTAAAGATGTGATTACCAACAAAACCCAGCTCCTAGAAAAGATTATTCATGTGTGGAATCATCATCCTCAAATGCAGGAGACAGTACAATCTTGCATTGATAGCATGCCGCGCAGAATTAAAGCTTTGATAGCGGCTAAAGGTGGCTCAACTAAATATTGACTTTTACTAACATTAATTTCACTTTTTTTAAAACTTAATAAACTTATGCTTTTCTAAATTAATGCTGTTTTATTTATGTCAAATAAATAGGTAATTGATTGGAGAATATAAAAATAAAAAACAGAAAAATTTAAAATAATAAAACGGTACAATATCACTCGGTAATTAATATTTTACATGAAATCTTGCAGTGCGTCTAATAATTTGGCCAGGGACTGTAGATGTCGCGATTTTCAAAAAATTCATACGATTTTTAGGAAGTACCAACAAACGATACGTGTCAAAATTTTATGACATTTCGACATTTAGTTTACAAGTTACAGTGTTTAAGCGACGCTACTTTTGATATTTTCAAAACAATGGAAAAAATCGAATTTCGTGTGTTAATTAAACGATGTTTTTTGATTGGAAAAAATACTGTTCAAGCAAAGCAATGGTGTCACGGGGACTCTGCCCCTGGAAAATCACTCATCATTTAATGCTATGCTAAATTTAAACTCAATCGTACAGATACAAATGATGCTGAACGCCCAAATGAAGTGGTTACACTGGAAAACATAAAAAATCCACAAAATTATTTTGGATGACCGTAAAGGGAAATTGCGTAAGGTAGCTGACATCCTAAAGATATCAAAAGAACGTGTTAGTCATATTTTGCATGAACATTTGAGCATGAGAAAGCTCTGTTCGACACGGATACCGCGTTTACTCACAGTGGACCAAAAACAACGTGTTGATGATTCCGAGCGCCGTTTGGATCTGTTTTAAACGCAATAAAAAGGATTTTTTCATGCCATATGTGAAAATGGAAGAAATAGGAATCTATCACTACACATCGGAATCAAATCGGCAGTCAGCTGAGTGGACAGCAGCAGTGAAGGCCGCCCGAAGCGACCAAAGACACAATAGTGGGCTGGGAAACTTTTGGACTCTGTATTTGGGGATGCGCATGGAACAATTTTCATCGACTATAGTGAGAAAAGAAAAACCATCAATAGCGAATATTGATGGTGCATTTGAAGGTAGAACTCGCAAAGAAATAGCCCCAAATGAACAAGGAAAAAGTGCTCTTTCATCAAGACCGTGTCACAAGTCAATGGATATGATGGCAAAATTTCATGAATTGAAGTTCGGATTGCTTCCTCATCCACCGTATTCTCCAGATTTAGCCTCCAACGACTATTATCTATTACCAGACCTCGAAAAAAAATTCTCGCGGGTAGGAGATTTGGCTCCAATGAAGAAGTCATCGCTGAAACTGAGGCCTATTTTGAAGGCAAAGACAAATCCTTCTATAAGAAAGGTATAAAAATGCTAGAAAAGCGTTGTACTAATTGTATCGCTCTTGAAGGAGACTATACTGATGAATAAAGTCGAACTTTGCAATGTGTTTTAAGTAGCTAGACCAAAAAACTTTCCAGCCTACGAGTTAAAACTAAAAATTCTGAGATTTTGATTCTAGTTAAAAAAAAAAAAACGAAAAAGGGGGCTGTGTATGTTATTTGGTCGGGAGAAATTGGCTGTTTTTGTCGTTTTTTTTTTTTTTCTTTTGCCATTTTTTATGATTAAATAAGTGTTTGCAAACTATAAGCTAATTTTTTTTAGTTAACTCTGGAAATATGTTCCATAGACATTACTTTAGTTAATAACACAGGTCAACATTTTATCTAGGCTTGTACTCGGTAAACCAACTAGGTATCTTAGGGTTTTTGGGGTCGCTAATCACGATGAAGGGGTCGGTTAACCTTCATCAGGTCAGGTTCAAGGTCATTTGAAGGTCAAATTGAGCCAATGCAGCCAAAAAATCTGAAAAAATTCACACCTATGTTTTTTGGGTCACTGAATCCGAATCCGGTGTTATTTTTTCATATAAGGTCTCCTGAAGGTCATTAGAGGTTATTTCAAGGTCATTCTGAGGTTATTTGGAATAAAACACTTATGAGCAGGCCAAAAAATCTGAAAAAAATGGTGTATACGTTTTTTAGGTCTCTGGTTCAGAATTAGAGGTCGGTTAACCTCCAACAGTTCAGGTTCAAGGTCATTAGAAGGTCAAATTGAGCCAATGCAGCCAAAAAATCTGAAAAAATTCATACATATGTGTTTTTTTTGGGTCACTGAATCCGAATCCGGTGTTATTTTTTTCATATAAGGTCTCCTGAAGGTCCCTAGAGGTTACTTCAAGGTCATTCTGAGGTTATTTGGAATAAAACAGTTATGAGCAGGCCAAAAAATCTGAAAAAAATGGTGTATACGTTTTTTAGGTCTCTAGTTCAGAATTAGAGGTCGGTTAACCTCCATCAAATCTGGTTCAAAGTCATTCGAAGGTCAATTTAATTGATAGCGGCTGAAAAATCTAAAAAAAACGATACCCACCTTTTTTGGGTCACTAATTCCTAATCTGTGTTCTTTTCTTCCCTACCATTTCTTCTATAGATCGTTTTAAGCAGGAATATAAGAACATGGGTAGAGGAAAAAAAAAAGAATTCGAAAGAAAGCTTGGAGAAGTTTCAAAGAAGTGACGATAAAGTTTTTGGGAAACAATAAAGATCCAAATTATAAAGAAATCGTTGCGAAAATGGTAAATAACTTCAGGGAACTAGGATGTCTGATGAATCTCAAGGTTCATTTCCTAGATTCTCACATTGACTACTTTCCCGAGAACCTAGGAGACTTCAGTGAAGAGCAAGGAGAACGTATGCATCAAGATCTGAAAGTATTTGAACAAAGATATCAAGGAGTTTGGGGTACGAATATGTTAGCGGACTACTGTTGGAGCCTTAAAAGAGACACAAATGTAAACCATAAAAGAAAATCAATTCGGAGGTCATTTGAATCCCAACGCAAACGTGCTCGAATTGATGATTAGCTTAGTATATTTAGTTATACCAAAGATTAGGACATTAATTTTTTATGTAAATTTTTAATTGTGTGTATTACTGTGTCTTATGGTGTGTGCGTGTGTGTGTGTGTGTGTGTGTGTGTGTGTGTGTGTATTACTGTATCTGTGCGACTCCGTATGTATTACTCTGTGTTTGTATGTGTCTGTGTATATATTACTGTGTGTGTGTCACAGAGTTTGTGTGTGTATGTTTTATTTATATGGGTGTGCCTGTGTGTATTGTTGAGTTCGTGTGGATGTGTGTGTCTTTGTGTGCGTGTGTGTGTGCCTGTGCGTGTGTGGATCACTGTGTGTGATTATGTGTGTATGTCTGTATGTTTTATTTCGTGTGTATGAGTGTGTGTGTGTGTGTGTGTGTGTGTGTGTGTGTGTGTATTTCTGTGTGTGTGTGTGTGTGTGTGTGTGCGTGCGTGTGCGTGTGTGTGTGCATTTAAACGAATTATAAGTCAGCAAATTCTAAGAATTCTGGGAACACGCTAGGGCTCTTGTAAATTTAATTGGCAACGTTTTTTACAATTCTCCATAAACTTCAAACTTGAGATGGAGGATTGGTCAATGGAGCGATCAGAAGGTGAAGCGAAGAGAGAAAATTCTTGGATGATCAGAATAATATTTTAATATTTCACAAGAAAAAAACGATTTCACTGTCGTTATAGTGTGATATTTTTACCTTTTTTGATAATAGGATGACTCTTGGATTTTTAAACAATTCCGTTTCGTTGTTTTTATATATAGTAGATGCTATGCTATAAAGTCACTCCCTCTTCAAGTACAGATGCACATAACGGGAAATGTGGAGGACCTTACTGGCACAAATCAAAATGAGAATATTGTCAGAACGTTCCGATGAAGTTTCAGAATCTTACAAAGTATTAAAGTAGACATAACTTCCGGTGTATTCTTGGAGACACGAGTTAGAAGAAGACAAACATTCCGATTCAGAATTCCAACAAACACGTGCAACGGTTTATTTTGGCGGCTATCCAATAATTTGACTTCCAAATGACCTTAATACCGACCTGATGAAGGGTAACCGACCTCTAATTCTGAACCAGAGACCTAAAAAACGTATACACCATTTTTTTTCAGATTTTTTTTTTGGCCTGCTCATAACTGTTTTATTCCAAATAACCTCAGAATGACCTTGAAGTAACCTCTAGTGACCTTCGGGAGACCTTATATGAAAAAAATAACACCGGATTTGGATTCAGTGACCCAAAAAACATACGTGTGAATTTTTCAGATTTTTTGGCTGCATTGGCTCAATTTGACCTTCAAATGACCTTGAACCTGACCTGATGAAGGTTAACCTACCCCTTCATCGTGATCAGCGACCCTAAAAACCCTAAGATACCTAGTTGGTTTACCGAGTACAAGCCTAGATAAAATGTTGACCTGTGTAATTTTAGCCATTTTTTTTCCTTTTTGATATATTTTTCATTCCTCATAATATTGATAAATTTTACCAAGGAAAGCAAAAAAGCCGATATGATTCTATTACATTCGCTTACGAAATTGGGAAGAAAGGACAATTGCCTTTTCTAGATATTTCAATTTTTAAAAATAACAATAGTTAGAATATAATATCTATAGAAAAGACACAGTAACAGATAGATATATTCCTAATGATTCATTTCATTGCAAGCGACACAAATTAGCCGCATTACATTTTTTAGTTCATCGTTTGGTCACTTTTCCTCAGAATAGAGTAAACATCAATAATGAAAAGAATCGTATTAGAAATATAACTAGTTAATAGTTATGACGATGAGTTAGTAAGTAAGTTAATAAATAAACACAAGTTCAGGTCAAATATTCAGAATTCCACCTTTTTTACACGAGAAGAAAATAAGACCAAGTATGTCTCCATACCATATAATCCGAAATATAGCAGGGGACTCAATAAGGTATTTAATAAGGTAGGCCTCACCTTAGTCTATAAGTCATCAGACACACAGTGCCCTAAAAACCCAAAAAAAAAACGGGCCAATTCTCCATTTTAGAGAGTGTTACCCAAATTTTTCAGCAGTCGCAATATTTTTTCTTAATGTACTCCTCAAGACGAATATTTTCTTAAAAAAAAGTAGAAGTATCCGACGATTTCTGTTTTTTGGCATGTTTAGCTCCTATTCTGACTGGACTATATGCTACAATTTAAATTGTAAGAAAAACAATGTTGTCTTAAGTTGCGAACATATATTTTCGTTAAATAGGTATAAAATATCATGAGCATACGATCGTTTACCATCAAATACAAATTCCTTATACACATAAAATTCTACCTCTAAAAATATCACTATAAATAATAAATAAACCAACCTATAGTACAACTAGCTTCATGACAAAATCGATAAAAAAATTAATATTTACAAAAGGCGTATGTCGACGTACATATAAATTAATGAAAAACAAAAAAAAAGACATCCCTAATGCCTAATTTCAGTTACTTTTTAATTTTAATCTTTGGATTGTACAAAAATCTTAAGAGTAGTAATAGTAATCCTATTAAATTCTACTTAATATCTAAAAGATTACAACACATTCATACTAAAATAATATGTTACAGAAAACAAAATTGAAATAGTGTTGGCAAAAGCCGTAAAATTATCATGATTTTTGGAAATTTTTGGGTACAGCATGGAAATCGATTTAACTACTTTAAAAACACTGTCAACATAATATAAACGAGTTTTCTCAGCCTAATTTTGAAGGCACGGCCACTTTTCTTCTATTTTAGTGCATTTTTTCACATTTTAACACTTTCGGCTTACTATTTCTTAAATATCTCAGCTTCCGTTCCGTTGTTATGCGACAAAAAAAAATCATTTTACTGATCATAAAATTGCCTAAAAAACTGCGCAGATTGCATTAAAAAGTATTAAGTACATAACCTAAAAGTATTTACAACAACAAATTGAAAAATGTATTTTTACGAGTAACTAGCTATTGCAATGTTTACATAAACTAGCGCATCGAAGTCCAACTTTCTTGCACGAACAACCTTTAATACTCGTGCCAGTATGAATCCGATTTAGATAGGCAATCGCATGATTTTGAATATATTGAACATACAGTGAAGTCTGATTCTAATGAACCCGTTTATAGCTAATTTCCGGTTAAAACGAACTATTTTATAATGCACGAAAAAACTTTCATAAGACCCACACACATTTTTATCAGTTATAACGAACCTGGCTATAACTAACTTCCGGATAAAGCGAACCAAATTTAGATGTTTTGTGTCTGTTTATAATGAACTTGCCACTCCCTGTACGCGCGACTTGATCTAGGGAATTCACCGAAATTCGCTGGGAACCCCTATTCTACTTGTTTCCGCCGCGTCGCTAGTTCGAGCAGTATTATTTTCAATTCACTTGTGTTTTACGGTTCTAATGCATATTTGATCAAATAGCAAAGTGAATGTTTTTTTTTAAACTGAGTATACCAAAACGTAAAACGTTTACTTTAAAAGAGAAACACGATATTATAAAGAAAATAGAAAATGGAGTTAACCAAGTGATGTTAACAAACAGTTGAATTTAACAAAATCTACGGTTTGTACCATATGGAATAAAAGAAATTTTAAATGGTTTAGTCAAAAACGAAATGAACATGTTCCTATTACCAGCTATACTTTACAAGAGAAAGCTAGTGAATTGGGAAGGAAAATAGAGAACACCGAGTTTAACTGTTCTAGAAGTTGGATTGAACGATTTAAAAAGTGACATAATATTAGTAGGGGTAAGATAGCAGGAAAAACTGCATTAGTGGCGGAAATTCGAGAAAGTTATGAATATGTGGACATTTTTAATGCGGACGAAACGGGTTTGTTTTACAAGATGACGCTTGATAAGACGTTAAAGTTTGTCGGAGAGAATTGTGCTGGTGGAAAATTATCAAAAGTAAGGATTACTGTGTTGATAACTAATATGCCTGGAACAGAGAAAAGAAAACTGTTGGTGATACGAAAGTTCGCCAATCCCAGGTATTTTAAAAACAAACATTTACCAGTAAAGTACAAATTAAACAGTAAAGCCTGGATGACATCAGAAATTTTTAAAAACGAGCTGATCGATTGGGACAAAGAATTAAAATTCACAAATATTACTTTTGATTGACAACTATCCAGCGCACCCTGAAGTTGATCTACAGCAAATAAAATTGGTTTTTATGTCTCCAAACACAAGTGCAAAGTTCCAGCCTATGGATCAAGGTGTGATACATTATTTAAAATGTCATTATAGAAAGATTTTACTTATGACTTATGAAAATGTTTTTTCTTCAACTCCCTTGGAGGCTATAAACTTTATCCGTATGGCTTGGCAAAGAGTCAGTAGAAAGACCATTATAAACTGTTTTAAGTATGTCGGATTTTTAAGGAAGGAGTGTAGATACGAGTCAGATACCGTTGACTCAGTGGATTGAAAAACATCGAGAAGATCCTACTGATTGCCTAGAATTTGTTTACGATATTGACATTCAACAAAGTACAGTGGAAATCGAGATTAATAAGATGTTTAATCACTTTAATTTTGAAGAATATATATGTGCTGATAATGAATTAATGACGAGAGAAATATTAACTGATGATCAAATTGTGACATCAGTGACTTCTGGAAAGATTTTAAGCGATAATGACGACGAAGACGGGCTTGGAAAAAGAGATAATATTTATGTTCCATTCATTTTAGAAATGACTAAGAAAATGTCTGAAACTCGCAATTGTTTGGAATCTCGTGAAATTTCTGAACATATATGGAGTAGTTTTTGTGACCTTGACAATTATATAAACACCATTTCTTTTTCAAGTAAAATTGTACAAACGAAAATTACTGATTTTATTGTATAAATTACGTATTTTAATGTTTTCGTGTATACTCGGATACATATGTACCAACATACATAACAGTAACTTTAGTTAGTAGTAATTATTATTCATTTTTCTAAGCATTAGCGCCTAATCTAGATAAAAAAGTAGTGAAAAAAGATATTAGATTTTGTTTACTGTTTGTAACGAACTTCGGATATAGCGAACCATTTTTAGTGATTTTCTGGAGTTCGTTATAAACGGACTTCACTGTATATTGAATATATTATATTAAGGTAAAATACTGAATACAAATAAAAGGGAATGAACCAGACATTTTCTAGAGCAAAAGCGAAAAAAATTGAATTTTTCTTAACGAAAAAATTGAAAAATAAGATTGTTATTTGTCCATTCTTTATTTTTCTTTGTTACCATCTTGAAGAGCATAACATTTGGCATGATTTTTTTTTTTTTTAAAAAAAAAGCTTTTTACGACCTTTTACCCACAAGAAAAACCCATAATAAGATTTGAACTAAAATGCGAATTTTGACCAATCTTCTCAATATTTATCAATAAAATTTTTTTTGCTAATTTAAAAGCTAAGTGGGTAAACCAAATATAAACGGTAATTTTGCTATTCTTCTTAGAATGCAGTTCTTAGCTAGATGATGTTGTGTGGAGTAGATGATGTTTGGTTTGTGAGGAGTGGGGGAACCGGATGGGTGCGCGCGCCAACTCGTCTTTGTCGTCAGTACAGCCATGACCGACTTCGTCTGTTGCGCAACGTATTATCATCAAGTTTTTTAACCAATGAAGGCGTTAAACCATCAGAAATTTTAACCCGTTTGAAGGCACAGTTTGGGGACAGTACACTGTCTCAGAATCGTGTGTGTACGTGGGCGAGAGAATTTAAGGGCGGACGAGAACGGGTTTGAAAACGAAAGTCATGATCGACGCCCTAGGTCAAGCCTTACAGATGACAACATCCGTGACATTAGACACCTTATCGAAGGTGATCGCCGATTAACCGTTGAAGAAATTTCCTCAGAAGTGGGTATCAGCTATGGAAGTGTTCAATCCATAATTACTGATCGACTCGGTTTCAGAAAAATTACTGCTCGATGGGTTCCAAGGTTGTTGACTGGAAACCACAAACAGGTCAGGTCGGAGATCGCTGAAGGGCTTCTGAATCGATTTCAGCAAGAAGGGGAGGCCTTTTTAAAGCGCATAGTGACATGTGATGAGACGTGGGTACATCACTACACTCCCAAGTCCAAAATGGCAAGTAAGGAGTGGCGAAGAAAGAATGAAGGTTCCCCAGTGAAGGCCAAAACTCGTCTCTCTGCTGGAAAAGTCCTTGCAACGATTTTTTTTGACTCTAGCGGAATTTTACTGATCGATTTCCTGCACGATCAACGTACGGTGAATGCGGCTTACTACTGCCAGTTGTTACGGTTGGCAAAAGCCGCCTATCGAAAGAAAAGACGGGACATGCCCATCAGAGATGTCATTCTCCTCCAGGACAACGCCAGGCCTCACACTGCGGCTTTGACAAGGGATACACTGGAAGAAATGGGCTGAGAAACCCTCGAGCACCCTCCTTATAGCCCTGACTTATCCCCCTGTGACTATTTTTTGTTTGCGCCTATGAAAGAATCACTGGGAGGACAGCGATTTGGAAGCAAAGAAGAAGTCGAGGAACACGTGCGCAAATGGCTTACAACCCGCACTCAAACCTTTTATGACCAGGGAATACGGAAACTTCCAAATCGGTGGCAAAAGTGTGTAGATCACGCAGGAGACTATAGTGAAAAATGTTAAATCAATGATTTGTGTATAAGGTTGATCAATAAACGTATAAAAAAATTACCGTTTATATTTGATTTACCCACGTATATTTTCCTATAATTCCTATAATTGGAAGCCGTAATAACAAACTGAACGGAAGTTCAAACCATTTTTCAATTTGCCGTAGTAAATACTTTTTTAAGGTAATGTACTTAATTTTTTTAATACAATCTATGCAATTTTTTAGGCCATTTTATAACGAGTAAAATGAATTTTTTTTGTCGCATAGCAACGAACAGAAGCCGAGATATTTAAGAAAGAGTAAGTCGAAAGCGTTAAAATGTGAAAAAATGCACTAAAATAGAAAAAAAAAGTGGCATTGAGGTCAAAACTAGGTTGAGAAAACTCGTTTAGATTATGTTGGCACTGTTTCAAAGTAGTTAAATTAATTTCCAAAAATCATGGAAATTTTACGACATTTGCCTCCACTAAAAGGACTAGTACATTTAATAAGAAAATATTTGATTGATATTCTGCTCTCAATTTTTCAAATTAAAAAAATCATTTTAGAAGTCGCCGGACGTATTTTACCGCGGCTTTCACTACTCTGTACATCATTTCTCGAGGAAGACATGGAAACATAAAAGACTCGACTATTTCATAGGGAAACTTGGCAGTCTCTCTGCGATGCCAGAACAGTCCAGTTAGCTTAAAATAAACACCGAATGAGCTTTACTACCAGCTACATACTTCAGTCGAAACGTTGTAACTTAAATATGAACGCAATGGACCTCCAAGAAACGTCAATTTTTCTTAGTCGAGATATGCTTTACAGAAGAATCAACGTCTAATAAAAATCCGTCAAAGTTACAGCAGCAGTTTTTGGGGAAAGCAGCAGGACATCCCCATCCTTCCAACTGCGAATCCTTCCCGCTGAGGGGTCAATACTTGAGACCAAGCCAGATTAATCCTGTTAGTCTGCAGATCTCCTTCAGCACAGGAAGAAGCAACGGGCGGACGACCCTAGACGAGAGAATATTAAAACCAGAAGCCAGCCAGGAAAGAAGTCATCAATAGCCAACCCTACAAGAGAAGAAAATACGATACTTCTTGAGGAATACCAGATCTCCAAAGGTTTGTACTTCGGTGGTACTACTCAGCAGATGTAAAGGAAGGAGCTTTTCATCTTAGCGTCGTGAGGAACGCGAAAAAAAAAGGTGAGAGGAAAAGGGTCAAGGTTCGGAGACCTGGGGACCCCACACAGTTCGCCTAGAGAAGATAGGCAAACCAGGCAACGAGAGGTCATAACTAAGCCAGAAAATGTAATAGTTAGTAGCCTAACGTAAAGTTCCTTTTATATACAGAGTGATTAAAAACGCTTGCAATTAATATTTGAAAGATAGTAAGATGTCACCGTAAAAACACAATTAAGAATGTTTCACAATATTTTATCAATATTAGTAGTTACCAAGCGATTTAAACAAAGTGTACTACCCTTGCTAAAGGTAAATATATATATATATATATATATATATATATATATATATATATATATATATATATATATATATATATATAAATACATATATACATATATAAAAAAATTATCTTCCGAGATTTTAGCATTTCTTCATCACCGGTCTTCTGAATCTTCCCCATCTCTCGTAGCCAATTGGAAAGAGCTTGTTGACTAACGCCCAATTGCTCGGCGAGTTGTTTTTGTGTTTGCGAATCATCTTCGTCCAACAATGCTTGCAATTCCACATCTTCGTATTTTTTCCACGTTCCTTGTCTGCAACACCGAAGTCACCACTTTTGAAACGCCGAAGCCATCGTTCACACATATCTTGCGATGGAGCATGTTCACCATAAGCTTCTCGAAGTAATCGGTATGATTCAACAGCAGTTTTCTTCAAATGAAAACAAAAAATTAATGCTGTCCGCGAATGCTCTTTGTTCGGTATAAATTTTGACATATTGAACACAACACTATGTACACACTTTTCTCGTGCGCGTCTGACACTTGTTGATGACACAACAAAATGGCGCAGTGTCAAATCTTTATAGCACATACTGCATTGGTGCACCATCTGTTGTCTGAAATCCGCATTTCATACTTGTACACCTGGTATCTTCCACCAATTTATGATAAAGTTGCACAAATTCCCTAAAAACTCAAAAAAACGGGCCAATTCTCTATTTTTTAAGGGTGTTAGCCCAATTCTTCAGCGGTCGCAATATTTTTTTCTGAATGAACTCATCAAGACGAATATTTTCTTAAAAAAAAGCAGAAGTATCCGATAACGATTTCTGTTTTTGGCCTGTTTTGGTCCTATTCTGACTAAACTACGTGCTGCAATCTAAATTGTAAGAAAAACAAAGTTGTCTCAAGTTGCGAACATATATTTTCGTTAAATAGGTATAAAATATCATGAGCATACGATCGTTTACCATCAAATACAAATTCCTTATACACATAAAATTCTACCTCTAAAAATATCACTATAAATAATAAATAAACCAACCTATAGTACAACTAGCTTCATGACAAAATCGATAAAAAAATTAATATTTACAAAAGGCGTATGTCGACGTACATATAAAATTAATGAAAAACAAAAAAAAAGACATCCCTAATGCCTAATTTCAGTTACTTTTTAATTTTAATCTTTGGATTGTACAAAAATCTTAAGAGTAGTAATAGTAATCCTATTAAATTCTACTTAATATCTAAAAGATTACAACACATTCATACTAAAATAATATGTTACAGAAAACAAAATTGAAATAGTGTTGGCAAAAGCCGTAAAATTATCACGATTTTTGGAAATTTTTGGGTACAGCATGGAAATCGATTTAACTACTTTAAAACACTGTCAACATAATATAAACGAGTTTTCTCAGCCTAATTTTGAAGGCACGGCCACTTTTTTCTTCTATTTTAGTGCATTTTTTCACATTTTAACACTTTCGGCTTACTATTTCTTAAATATCTCAGCTTCCGTTCCGTTGTTATGCGACAAAAAAAATCATTTTACTGGTCATAAAATTGCCTAAAAAACTGCGCAGATTGCATTAAAAAGTATTTAAGTACATAACCTAAAAGTATTTACAACAACAAATTGAAAAATGTTTTTTTTACGAGTAACTAGCTATCGCAATGTTTACATAAACTAGCGCATCGAAGTCCAACTTTCTTGCACGAACAACCTTTAATACTCGTGCCAGTATGAATCCGATTTAGATAATCAATCGCATGATTTTGAATATATTGAACATACAGTGAAATCTTCTTATAACGGACCCGTCTATAGCCAATTTCCGGTTAAAACGAACTATTTTAAAATGCACGAAAAAACTTTCATAAAGACCCATACACATTTTTGTCGGTTATAACGAACCCGGTTATAACGAACTTCCGAATAAAGCGAACCAAATTTGGATGTTTTGTGTCCGTTTATAATGAACTTGCCACTCCCTGTACTCGATGTCGCGCGCGACATCTAGGAAATTGTTTCCGCCGTGTCGCTAGTTCGAGCAGTGTTATTTTCAATTCACTTGTGTAGTAACAAAGTGAATGTTTTTTTTTAAACTGAGTACACAAAAACGTAAAACAGAAAATGGAGTTAACTAAGTGATGTTAGCAAACAGTTGAATTTAACAAAATCTACGGTTTTTACCATATGGAGTAAAAGAAACTTTAGTTGTAAAAAAGTAAGAAAATCTACAAATGACTAAGTCGATAAGGGACTCCTTAAATGGTTTAGTCAAAAACGAAATGAACATGTTCTTATTACCGGCTATACTTTACAAGAGAAAGCTAGTGAATTGGGAGGGAAAATAGAGAACACCGAATTTAATTGTTCTAGAAGTTGGATTGAACGATTTAAAAAGCGACATAATATTAGTAATGGTAAGATAGTAGGAGAAACTGCAGGAGGGGCGGAAATTTGAGAAAGTTATGAATATGTGGACATTTTTAATGCGAACGAAACGGGTTTGTTTTACAAGATGACGCTTGATAAGACGTTAAAGTTTGTCGGAGAGAATTGTGCTGGTGGAAAATTATCAAAAGTAAGGATTACTGTGTTGATAACTAATATGTATGGAACAGAGGAAAGAAAACTGTTGGTGATAGGAAAGTTCGCCAATCCCAGATATTTTAAAAACAAACATTTACCAGTAAAGTACAAATCAAACAGTAAAGCCTGGATGACATCAGAAATTTTTAAAAACGAGCTGATCGAATGGGACAAAGAATTAAAATTCACAAACAAATATTACTTTTGATTGACAACTATCCAGCGCACCCTGAAGTTGATCTACAGCAAATAAAATTGTTTTTTATGCCTCCAAACACAACTGCAAAGCTCTAGCCTATGGATCAAGGTGTGATACATTCTTTCAAATGTCATTATAGAAAGATTTTACTTACGACTTATGAAAACGTTAGAGACGATCGATAAAGGTAATATTTTTTCTGCAACTCCCTTGGACGCTATAAACTTTATTCGTATGGCTTGGCAAAGAGTCAGTAGAGAATTCATTATAAACTGTTTTAGGCATGCCGGATTTTTAAAGAAGGGATGTAGATACGAGTCAGATGATAAGCTACCGTTGACTCAGTGGATTGAAAAACATCGAGAAGATCCTACTGATTGTCTAGAATTTGTTTACGATGTTGACATTCAACAAAGTACAGTGGAAATCAAGATTAAAAATATGTTTAATCACTTTAATTTTGAAGAATACGTATGTGCTGAAAATGAATTATTGACGAGAGAAATATTAACTGATGATCAAATTGTGACATCAGTGACTTCTGGAAAGATTTTAAGCGATAATGACGACGAAGACGAGAAGGAGATAATATTTATGTTCCATTCATTTCAGAAATTACTAAGGAAATAAGTGAAACTTGCAATTTTTTGGAATCTCGTGAAGTTCCTGAACATATATGGAGTAGTTTTTGTGACCTTGACAATTATATAAACACCATTTCTTTTTTAAGTAAAATTGTACAAACGAAAATTACTGATTTTATTGTATAAACTACGTATTTTAATGTTTTCGTTTATACTCGTATACGCACCAACATACATAATAATAACTTTAGTGTGACTGGTTTCATTTTCTTTTGAACGTTTTCTTTTAATTTAATAATAATTATTATTCATTTTACTAAGCATTAGCGCCTAATCTAAATAAAAAAGTAGTGAAAAATGATATTAGATTTTGTTTACTGTTTGTAACGAACTTCGGATATAGCGAACCATTTTTAGCGATTTTTTGGAGTTCTTTACAAGCGGACTTCACTGTATATTGAATATGTTATATTAAGGTAAAATATTGAATAGAAATAAAGAGAACGAACCAGACATTTTCTAGAGCAAAAGCGAAAAAAATTGAATTTTTCTTAACGAAAAAATTGAAAAATAAGATCGTTATTTGTCCAATCTTTATTTTTTCTTTCTAACCATCTTGAAGAGCATAACATTTGGCATGTTTTTTTTTTTAAAAAAAAAAGAAGCTTTTTACGACCTTTTACTCGCAAGAAAAACTCATAATAAGATTTCAACTAAAATGCGAATTTTGACCAATCTTCTTAATATTTATTAATACAATTTAGCACACCCTTTTGTTAATTTAAAAGCTACATTTTCCTATAATTCCTATAATTGGAAGCCGTAATATCGAACTGAACGGAAGTTCAAACCATTTTTTAATTTGCCGTAGTAAATACTTTTTTAAGGTAATGTACTTAATTTTTTTTTAATACTAATTTCTTAGGCCATTTTATAACGAGTAAAATGAATTTTTTTTGTCGCATAGCAACGAACAGAAGCCGAGATATTTAAGAATGAGTAAGTCAAAAGCGTTAAAATGTGAAAAATGCACTAAAATAGAAAAAAAGTGGCATTGCGGTCAAAACTAGGTTGAGAAAACTCGTTTACATTATGTTGGCAGTTTCAAAGTAGTTAAATTAATTTCCAAAAATCATGGAAATTTTACATTTGCCTCCACTAAAAGGACTAGCACATTTAATAAGAAAATATTTGATTGATATTCTGCTCTCAATTTTTCAAATTAAAAAAAATCATTTTAGAAGTCGCCGGACGTATTTTACCGCGGCTTTCACTACTCTGTACATCATTTCTCGAGGAAGACATGGAAACATAAAAGACTCGACTATTTTATAGGGAAACTTGGTAGTCTCTTTACGACGCTAGAACAGTCCAGTTAGCTTAAAATAAACAACGAACGAGCTTTACTACTAGCTACATACTTCAGTCGAAACGTTGTAACTTAAATATGAAGGCAATGGACCTCCAAGAAACGTCAATTTTTCTTAGTCCAGATATGCTTTACAGAAGAATAAACGTCTAATAAAAATCCAGTTGCAGCAGAAGTTTTTGGGGAAAGCAGCAGGACATCCCCATTCTTCCATCTGCGAATCCTTCCCGCCGAGGGGTCAATACTTGAGACCAAGCCAGATTAATCCTGTTACTCTGCAGCTCTCCATCAGTACAGGAAGAAGAAGCAATGGGCGGACGACCCTAGACGAGAGAATATTAAAACCAGAAGCCAGCAAGGAAAGAAGCCATCAAGAGCCAACCCCAGAAAATACGACACTTCTTGAGGAATACCAGACCTCCAAAGGTTTGTACTTCGGTGGTACTACTCAGCAGAAGTAAAGGAAGGGGCTTTTCATCTTAGCGTCGTGAGAAACGCGAAAAATAAAAAGGTGAGAGGAAAAAGGTCAAGGTTCGGAGACCTGGGGACCCCACACAGTTCGCCTAGAGAAGATAGGCAAACCAGGCAACGAGAGGTCATAACTAAGCCAGAAAATGTAATAGCTAGTAGCCTAACGTAAAGTTCCTTTTATATACAGAGTAATTAAAAAACGCTTGCAATTAATAACTGAAAGATAGTAAGATGTCACCGTAAAAACACAATTAATAATGTTTAACAATATTTTTTCAATATTATAGTAGTTACCAAGCAATTTAAACAAAGTGTACTACCCTTGCTAAAGGTAAATATATATATATATATATATATATATATATATATATATATATATATATATAAAAATTATCTTCCGAGATTTTAGCATTTTCTCAGAGTTCCTAGAACATGAAAAAAATAGTTCCAAATACTTGTCGAACTGTTACC
>CM032453.1:168860534-168898034 GCA_019049505.1 Pachyrhynchus sulphureomaculatus | reverse complement strand
TTTTCAAATTTTTTTACCCGCCTCAAAAAAAGTTATGAATTTTTCAAAAAAATGGCTCTTTTTTTTTCAAATTGCCATAACTTTGTCAAAAATTGGCCGATCGAGACGTTTTCTTTTTCAAAATTATCGTAAGTAAATGTACTTTTTAAAAAAAATTGTAGGTAATAAAATCTATGAAATTTTTGCCTTTTTTGAGAAAAACCGTCAATTTTTTGAAGTTCGCCATTTTCTATTTTTATTATTTTTTTTTCTTAAAAAAACTTTAATCAATTCTGCAGTTATCCGCGCCAATCCCAGAGTGGGTAGAATTTTTTTTCTATTTTTTTTTAATTGAAAAAATTTTTTTCCAATTTTCACAATTTTTTAATTTTTTTTTTAGAAACTTTGTTTATATAATAAAATAAATGCAAGTAAATGATTTCACGGTATATTATACTTAATTTATAGTCTAAACTAACAAATAATTTATTTCATTTTTCTTTGGCGTTTGAATAATTTTGTTCACTATAATTGTTTCACATTATAAAATAATTTCCTAAGCATATTATAATAAATTTTAATCTGACATAAATAGTATTCAAATTCAGCACATTAATTAGATCGATAAGCTAGGGCATGACAATCACAGACTTACGGCCAATTCACTAGATCCACATGAATCTATTCTATTTCATAAGCCTACCACCACTTTATATTGAGATCCAAAACATAACCTTCCAAATATAACGGTTAAGTTTTTCCCAGAAGAGGATTACAGTAAAGCTGTGAATGATTTGAATGACCGATTTTTGAAAACAAAACCAATTACGGGAACTCAGCAATTACACAGTGTAATTTCAGACACAGATGGTAGTTTATATGTTAGAAATTTTTCAAATTCGAATGAACATAGAATATGTAAAATAATTAAACGCCAAAGAAAAATGAAATAAATTATTTGTTGAATTAGTATTAAAAACATTGAATGTTAATCGTATCAAACGTAGAATCTTAGTTATTAGTTGTAAGTTAAGACTATAAATTAAGTATAATATACTTTGAAATCATTTACTTGCATTTATTTTATTATATAAACAGTTTCTAAAAAAAAAAAATTAAAAAATTGTGAAGAACTGAAAAAATTTTTTTCCAGTTAAAAAAAAAATTCGCCCCACTCTGGGATTGGCGGGGATAACTGCAGAATTGATTGAAGTTTTTTTTTTTAAAAAATAATAATAAAAAATGGCGAACTTCAAAAAATTGACGGCTTTTCTCAAAAAAGGCAAAAATTTCATAGATTTTATTATCTACAAATTTTTTTGTATTTTTTTTTAAAAAAGTACATTTAATTACGAAAATTTTGAAAAAAAAAAACGTCTCGATCGGCCAATTTGAAAAAAAAAAGAGCCATTTTTTTTGAAAAATTCATAACTTTTTTTGAGGTGGCTAAAAAAATTTTAAAAAATTCTGAAAAAAAAACCGTTTTTTCATAGGGTAGAAAAAGATAAAAAAAACTTTCAGCCAAATAGAAAGGGGTCGGAGTCAAAAGTGGTCGATTTGCCATGGAATGACCCACATATAAGTTTTATAACAAAACTACTTTTTTTTCGTTATATTTAAAAAGTTATATCCAATTGAATATAAATTTTTAAACTTACTACCGATGACGTGCCGACAGTTTCCGGAAAAACCCGAGCGCGTATGACGTCATGTTTATTTCTCCTCAACATTACAGACAGTTGATACGAGTGTTTTAGTTTCCAATCAATTAATTCTTGTTATTGTCATCAGTGTATTGATAAATTTATTGAAAATGTCTAATCTACAAAGTTATCGTGCCTGTTTCGTACCATTTTGTACGAATACTAAAAAAATAACTCCAGAAAAAATGTGCCTCAAGATGTTAAACGTCGAAATCAGTGGTTCCAAGCAGCACGACGTATTAATACTAAAACAACATCAATTTTTTTCTGTTGTAAAGAACACAATAAGTATTTTAATATAATAATGTATAACACAGCCCCACAAAAAAAAAGTGGGGTATACTTTTGATGCGATATATCAGATCAGTAGTATTTTTGCCCGCTGATCACGAATCTGACGTCAGAATATCGCCATCACATCTCAATTTTTTTTCTAACCTCAAAAAATAGGTAAAAATTAGTAAAAATTAAGAAAAATATACTCCTAAAAAACTGATTCAAGCTTTTTCATGAATCCAAAGATGTATTAATATGTATTCGGACACGCTAAGCTAATATTCATCGGTTGGATTGAGCCATACAGTTCTGTTTTCTTTCTAACCTCAATAAATCAGACAGATATAGTGTTTCTCGAATGCAAAAAGGAATTCAAATTAAAATTCAACCGATCCTTACCAAATTTGGTACACGGGGATTTTTTGGGTCGCTGATCACGAATCTGAGGTTGGATTTGCAAAATTCAAGATGGCAGATGTTTTCGCGCCATTTTGAACGCCGAGAAAATTCATCGGTCGATTTTTATTCTTCTACCTGCATCCAGGGCACCTCCACGTGGTGACGGTGGGCAACGGTGTTACTCCACTAGCCGGCAGAGTCCCTGGATAACGGCTTAGATGCCGTCATGGCAGGTAGAAGAAAGAGAATTACGATGCAGGGACTCGGAAACCCAGTATCGGCGGTTGGTCAGGGTGGGAAAGCGGGCCCGCAACCGTCGTCATCCAGCGACCGTAGCTCTTCATGTGTGGGTGACTTGGCTCATGCACTTTTCATAAGTGCGATAAAAACAGTGATTCATTTTGTTATATTTGCTGTCAACACGTATTGAGTAAAATGGGGTCACCGATAACGGATAAGATTAAAACCTTATATAAGGATTGTTTTAACATTGAAATACAGCACCAGGATACAGATTGGGTTCCCCACATCATTTGCAGTTCTTGCAAAATAGTGTTGTACATCAATAAGAAGGCGATTAAATATTCCAGACCAGCAATATGGAATAGACCATACAGTGAAAATGATTGCTACTTTTGTATGAATGTTGTATCTAGGCATAACCGAAAAATAAAAGTTTCGACAGTAACAAGACCAACTAAACTAATTCCGCCTCCTGAACCACTTGATGCTGATGTCATGGAAACAAATGATTTCACCTTATCAGTTCATGCCGAAAACATTGAGACTGTCGAAAAAGATTCAAACACTGTTACTAATGAATGTTCTAGTGACAACCTATCATATACTAGTGACACAGATAAAGAATTTCTACCATACAACCGTAAACCAGAACCAATACTCGTATCACAGTCAGAACTTAGTGATCTAGTCAGAGATTTAGGCTTATCCAAAGATGGTTCAGAGCATCTTGCTTCCTTTTTAAAGAAAAGACATTTATTTAAGCCAGAAGCTACGATTTCTTATTATAGAAACAGAGATGAAGAATTTCGAAAATATTTCACAATGGACGAGGAATTGTCACTTTCATATTGTACCGATGTAAAAGGTCTAATGGATGAAAATTTCAAAATAACTCATACGATCCTGAAGAATGGAGACTGTTCATTGATTCTTCTAAACGGAGCATTAAGGCAGTTTTGCTGCATAATACCAACGTTTACGCTCCCATTCCGATTGATCATTCCACAGTTATAGAAGAGCAATATGAAAAAATGAAGCAGCTTTTGATAAAAATAAAATATGCTGATCATAACTGGAAAATTTGTGGAGATCTGAAAATTGTAACAATATTGCTTGGCCAACAGTCAGGGTTTACACTTTATCCCTGTTATAAATGTCTGTGGAATAGCAGAGACAGGGAACGTCATTATAAGAAAAAAATTTGGCCAACAAGAGAATCGTTCACTCCTGGTGAAAATAATGTATTGTTTCCACCATTGGTAGATCCAGGAAAAGTTCTTATTCCCCCGCTTCACATTAAGCTTGGACTTATGAAGCAATTCACGAGAGCATTAGATACAAACGGCCCATGTTTCAAATATTTGCATAAAAAATTTCCGAAATTTTCTGAAGCTAAAATTAAGGCAGGCGTATTTGACGGGCCAAAAATAAGAAAATTGTTTCAAGATTCATTATTTGTTACTAAAATGAACAAAGTTGAAAAAGCTGCTTGGCTTAGTTTTAAAGAAGTCGCAACAAACCTTTTGGGAAATAATAAAAGTCCTAAGTACAAAAAAATAGTCGAGAAAATGGTAAAAAATTTTCAAACATTAGGTTGCTTAATGAATCTAAAATTACATTTCCTGGACTCCCACATCGATGATTTCCCAGATAATCTTGGTGACTACAGTGAGGAGCAAGGGGAACGTTTTCACCAAGATCTGAAAATCATAGAAAATCGGTATCAAGGACGATGGGATGACCATATGCTAGCGGACTATTGCTGGTCGCTAAAAAGAGAAACAAGTCCTCAAAAGCGTTTGGGCAGAAAGCCTTTGAATAGGTCATTCGCGGAAAAAAGAACAAGATACAGCCAAAAAAAGGAAAGTTAGGCGCGGGTCTAACCTTCGCAATTCTAGGGCTTAAGGGTCTACTATTTGAGAGTATATGGTTTAAAAGTCCTGGTTTTGAGTTTATTGGGTATCATTTTTAAAGTTACAGGGTTATTGAGGTCTATTTTTTGAGGTTACAGGGTGTGGGAGTCTAAGGTTTCAGGGTTTAGGGTTTAAGAGTATCAGGTTTGAGGATTCCCCAACTGTATACCAAATTTGGCAGGAATCGGTTGGTTTTCAAAAATTTTGTCCGCCATCTTGGATCCGCCATTTTGAATTTTGCAAATCCGACCTCAGGTTCATGATCAGCAACCCTAAAAACCCCCGTGTATCAAATTTGGTAAGAATCGGTTGAATTTTAATTTGAATTCGTTTTTGCATTCGAGAAGCACTATATCTGACTGATTTATTGAGGTTAGAAAGAAAACAGAACTGTATGGCTTAATCCAACCGATGAATATTAGCTTAGCGTGTCCGAATACATATTAATACATCTTTGGATTCATGAAAAGCTTGAATCAACTGTTTAGGAGTATATTTTTCTTAATTTTTACTAATTTTTACCTATTTTTTGAGGTTAGAAAAAAATTGAGATGTGATGGCGATATTCTGACGTCAGATTCGTGATCAGCGGGCAAAAATACTACGGATCTGATATATCGCATCAAAAGTATACCCCATTTTTTTTTTGTGGGGCTGTGTAATCATTCATATCAGAATATAAATATAATACATAGAGTTAGATCACAGAAATTTTTAAGAAGTCTAACTCCAAATCAGAACCAACAAAAATCGTGATGATACAAAAGTTTCAATAAATAATTTTGAATGATTTAATAACAAATTTTATACTGTTATCGAATGATTTTTGTTTTATTTAGTGTCATTTTTGGGAAAATCTGTGACCATAAAAATATTCACAACAGGTATATTATCAGAATTGGCCTTTATGAACCCTTTGTGGCACATTATTGAATTAAATTAGTAACCAAAAATTTTTTTTTCCACTAAACGTCAATAATTTTGACAGCATATACACAGGTAGAAGCTGTTCACAGTACTTACACGAAAACACTTTGACATAATGATGTCACAAAGATGACAGCCAATCGTGGCGCTTTCGTAGTCACGTGATTTTTAAAAAATTCTATAAATTTTAATTTACTTATAATTAATTGTAAAAAATTTATCGCATCGATTATTAATATTATTTATGATGATAATTATTTTTTATTCAGATACACAATTATAGGGACAAACTTGATTAGCCGAGACGAAAGCAAAATCGTGTCAGATGGCGATACCAACAGATTCGACTCATCATAGTTTTGTAATTTTCAGAGGTGAGTTCAGGTTATTTTTTTTATCCTTTGTAACGCATACTATTAAATAAGAGTTAAATTTCGTCTTAGTATAATACCGTAAATGCACTGACAAATCGATCACATCCAACCATCAATAGGGACGCAATCACTGGCTCCCGTACTATAAGTAACACAAAAAAATCTTTTAATATGTATAATAAATGCAATTATGATTCCTTTATAAATTAAAAAATGTATAAATGCATAATATCACATACTTACAGAGAGAAATATGTTAAAGGCCTGTTGCAGTTACGCCATTATTATTTTTTGATTAATTCCAGTTTAATTTTCGATTAGTTTAAGGAATATGGCCAGCGAAAACTTTGAGATTAAGAAAAAACTTTAGAATATCTGTTCTTGACCTTCATGCTTCAATACCATAGTGCAGTGCAGTACTAAAAGCATGTAACATCGTATCTTTGGTCCTGATATCATTGAGGAAAATCCCTTTTTCTAATTACCCTTATGGAAGCTTTCGATTTGTTTAGCCCGCTGGATACCTCCGTGAGCGATACATATTAAAAAGTACACGTCGCGTTAAAACATCACGACCTATTTTTACTATTTAATTGCAATTTAAGCTGTGACCAAGGGAGCATATACCCCTCCTCCAGCCCCTAAGCTGTATAAAATACGTCTCTTAGAAATGGAGCTTTTTTTATTAAAGTTTTTAAATATTTGGGTTCTTTTTGGTGACAGATCCCCCTTTGAACCATATTTAAAAGTTGTGTACATTTTTAGAGTTTCTCTGTAGGAAAAGCTTCTTTTTTGTAAAAAATCCTCCCACCCGGTCATCGATTATTAATTTACTGTATTGGAAGGGGTCTAAGCTTCTAGACTTCCAGTGCAAGAGGATTGTCGTTTGACGTCCCCCTCTATAAGTAGCTCCGCCTTTGGTGCTATCTTTTTTCCTTAAAAAAAACGCCCTTTGTATCAATACACTGCCCCACTACACTCCTTGAACCTAGCTAGGCCACTGATTTTAAGAACTATGTCTTGAAGGGATTAGTGGCTGGTTGTTATGTTAGTAAATTTGTGGGATATAAGCTTAAAAAAAAATTAAGATTTCGGCTCATATAAAATCTTCCTCGGGATTCAAAAACACGAATTTTTCTCCGTTAACCTCTCATTAGAATAAAATAAACCATATAACACACAACAAGCACACAAAGAAAGGATAAATATCGAATTTGATAGAAACTCAACGTTACATACCAATAAAATGCAAACGTTGCTTATCGTGTCTCATATACCATTTTGATTTATTCTAAAATAGGATAACGCGTAAAAAACATCTTTTTAAGCTCTGAGGAACATTTTATATAAATCGAAATGTTGGCACTGGCCATATTCTACAAATTTACCAATCATATTATCAACTGGCAACTATCTCATTTCAAGAAATTATAAGTAGTTCCCAACATCTAAAAAATAGCAAAAATAGGGTGCGCACGTACTACTTATATGCATCGCTTTAGGAAGAATTGAACTAGAAAAATCAGTCTAAAACTGCTCATGTAAGTAATTACAGAAGAGAAGAGATTTGAAATGTTGCCTTTTCCTGGATGATATCAGTGTATAAGGCGAGCTGTTAAGTACTCTTAGTATTGTACTATGTTATCGAGGCATAGATTTTGAAGAAATTAGATATGCAGTAACTGTAAGCAAGAAAACAATAAACGAGAAGAATGAAGGAAGGAACAGAGATTATAACTGAAGTGAAGAAACCAAAATTGCCGTATTCGGGACACGTTATGGGGGGGAGGAGACAAGTACTATTTCCTACAACTCAAAAATATTCAAGGATGCAGGACTGTAGGAAGAAGGCAACATTTATGGTTGCGGAACTTACGAGACTGATTTAATTCCACAATCAAACAACTATGTATTTGGAAAGTCTCGAGAAAACGTATATGCCTGATGATTCGAACCGTCGGAATAAAGATAGCACTTGAGCAAGAAAAGGTTCAGATGCCCAAGATAAAGTAAGAATTGTGCCGTCATCAGCATTGGATTTCTGCTTTTTTGACGAGCAGGTCAAAATCGGAGCGCTACTTACGTGGATTTAAACAACCATTTAAGGGAACATTACACTTTCTTGGGTCGAAAAAAATCGACTTATTAGAAAGTATTATATTTCAATAATATTCTAGGAAAATTTGAGAGCAAAATTTCAAATGCATTCGAAGTTATAGACGATTATAGCGCCAAGGGTAAGGCATGCCAAAGAGACCGCGCGGCGTGCCAACTTACTTTTCGGCCGTTTACAAAGATTTTGCTCTACCTACATCGAACATCTGCTGCTACTTTTATGATTCTAAGAAAGATAGAAGCAGGTAAAAGGAGAGCTTAATACAATGTGTATAATACCTTTTCAGTTTGAGACAAAACTGTAGCTCCAAAGCAAACGTAAACGTCTCGGCTAATACTGTGCAAAATGGATAAAAAAATAGGGGAAATTTAATTCGAAGCGAGTGTGCAGACCACGTAAAAGTTTTATGGTAATCGATTTTCAGATGAAAGTAATTCTAATTTTGCCAGTACATCTGCAGAAAAAATTGTAAAAACTTCTGATTTGAGTCCAAGCACTGATCCAACTTTTAGTTATTGTTTAGTACCATTTTTATTTTTACAACTTTACAAAAATTGAAGTGCAAAGTTTGTGACGGAAACGTGAAATTTTCAAACGAGACGCTCCACAGCTTATTCAGAATTTAAAAGAAAATTTTCAAGAAATATTTCGTAAATTCAGCAGGTTTTAAGTTTTGTGTGGTGTGTGAAAGCGGCGATACACTCATTGATTCTAGCCCAAAAATTGGGAAATCATATTAAATTAACAGACTTCATTTTTGTAATGAGATTACCCGACTGTAGAATCGCTGGAGTGAACAATTTTTGTGGCCTGGTGGCTTTAGGAACGGGCTTTTATGAAACAACTTATAAAATCATTGAAAATATTAAAATCGCAGTTGAGGTTGTATTCAGACTTGTTATAAATAAAGCCGCCAATGAAGAGAAAGATAAAAACAATGCAGCTGATAATAAAGAAAATCAATTATCGGTATCGGGTGACGGATCATGGGCAAAACGTGGCTTTACGTATGTTTTGGGCATCGTGTCTCTTATTGGTAAATATAGTTATAAGATTTTAAACGTTATTGTAAAATCAAGTTTTTGTCACGCTTGTCGAAAATCGAGAAGAAAAGAACAGAGAGACGAAAGAATACTTGAGAACGAGGCGTATGAGGAGTCGGAAGGAATTTTGTATGCAACAGGCATAGCTGATTGAACGTAAGTAGATTTTATATGTGAAAATTCGTTGGTCAAAACTTTAAACGCGTTTTGTTAAGACAACGTTTTTGTAATCGACGTGCACGATAACTTCAAAACTATTTAAACCGATTGCTCTGAAATTTTAATATGTTCTTCTACACAACAATAGCCCCAGAAAACCTAGAATAAAAAAGATTGGTTAATTTTTTCCTCAATTTTAATGTTTTTTATTACGAAAACGGTCCACCATTTTGTGAATTTGTGTGTACAAAATAATCGTACTCTATACTGGGGCCATAGTAGTATTTTTTCTAAGGATATTTTTTTTTTCAGACGTTCCAGTGAGCCGCAATCGTGCACGCCAGCAGTTCAAAATTGTCAAAATGACTTCCGTGAGATTGCAAAAAAACTCCTATAAAAAATCACTTTAAAAATTATGTAAAGTTCTTTTTTTTGAGTTGATTGAGTGGTCCGTTACTTTGTGACAGTACATTTTAACAATAAAACTACTTAATTACTTTGTTAACTGTCACTAAATATATTTGTAAAGATTTTACAATTGCGTTATCGCGATTTCGTAGTACAACTACATTGTCAAACGCTTAACTAAGACTAAAACAGATTTTTGGTATTTTATGTTTATATGATGAACAGATGTGGATCTATTACATGTTAAAAAAGTTTGAACAAAAGAGAATTTGCTACGTCTAATTGACTATTCAGTAAATTTATATTATGGTCCTTTGAATGTCTGTAAATTTCTATAGATTCTAAGAAGTTGAGTTTTGACCCTTTAGGTGCCATATGGAGTATTTGTAAACAATCGATATTGGGAAAAGTATGGCCTGTTTCTAAGAAATGTTTAGCAAAGCGTGATTTTTCATTTTTTAGCCTCTAAGAGGCATTGTGTTCTGCGAATCTTGTCTTGAAATTCCGTCCCGTTTAGCCTACGTAACAGCTATTGCACTCTTGACAATTAAGTTTATAAACTCCTGATTTATTGTATTTATTAGTTTTATCTTTGGCATTAAAAAATATATTGGATAATTTTTGAGCGGGTTTTAAAGCTATTCTTGTTTTTTCGGTAGTGAGAACTTGGGATATTTTATCCGAGATGGGTTCCAAAATATGTCAGAGGTATGAATGTTTTCTTTTCTCGGTATTCTTTTACGGGGTAGATTAAGCTGAGAGTGATTTGTTTTCGTTTACGGCTTATTAAGGTATTAATTATTTTAGGTTGGAAGCCGTTATTGAGTGCTATATTTTTGATTGTGTCCAATTCTTTTTTTAAATTATTTTTACTAAGAGGGATATTGAAGGCTCTATGGATCATAGATATATAGGCTGCCAGTTTATGGGAGTTAGGGTGTATTGAGTCAGCTGGGATGGTGACATCTGAAAAGGTTGGTTTGCGGAAGATATCGAATTCCAGTCTATTTCTGTTTTTCAAAATTGTAATATCTAAGAAATTTATTTTATTATCGGTTTCCTTTTCAAGTGTGAATTTTATGTTGGGGTGTAAATTATTTAGCTGATTTAAAGTGGAATTTAGTTCAGTATCATTTCCAAGGAAACATACTAAGATGTCGTCCACATATCTAAACCAAAAGAGAATATTTTTCGCGTGCTGAGTTTTTAGAAAACTGTTTTCCAATTCTGACATAAAGATTTCGGCTAGCAAAGGACTAAGTGGAGACCCCATGGCAAGTCCATCTGTTTGTTTGAAAAATTGATTATTGAACTGAAAATAATTTCCGGATATACAAAATTCGAACAGTTTCAATATATCTTGTTGTATTGTTATGTTGACGTTGTTTTTTTGTAACAAAGTTTTTATAATTTCTAAACAATCTTTATTTGGGATATTGGAGAACATATTTGTTACATCGAATGAAACTAGAAAGGCGTTATTTGGGATGGAGATATTTTTAAGTTTATTTGTAAGGTCTATAGAGTTTTTTGTGTTGTATTTTGGATTGAATTGTGTAATTTCTTTGAAGATGGTGTTGAGATGTGGTGCCAGATTTTTTAGGGGGGTGTTGCTGTACGATACTACTGGTCTTATTGGCGAGTATTCTTTATGTATTTTTATCAGGCCATAAAGTTTTGGTGATGTAGGATTTTGGTTTATTATTTTAAACTTTTCTCTTTCATCCACAATGCTTAAGGTTTCATTTAGCAGGGTCTTGAGTTGTTTTTGAATTTTATCCGTTGGATCTTTTTTTAGTTTAACTGGATTTTCTTTTTCCAAAAAATCATTTACTTTTTGAATGTAATGGTTTTTATCAAGAGCTATGATGGAGTTGCCTTTGTCTGCTTTTGTTATTAGTAAGTTATTCTCTTTTATTTTAGACTGAATGGACGCTATCGTTAATTGTTATTGGTTACTGCAAGTAGTGTTTTTTGTGTTTATCATTATATGTTTTATTTTTTCTTTTTTAATATTTGGGTCACCTATGTTTTTTGTGACTGATTCAATTTCGGATATTAGTGTTTCGGTAGTATTTTTTATATTAAATAAATAAATTAAATAAAAAAATAAAAAAAATAGCGTCCATTCAGTCCAAAATAAAAGAGAATAACTTACTAATAACAAAAGCAGACAAAGGCAACTCCATCATAGCTCTTGATAAAAACCATTACATTCAAAAAGTAAATGATTTTTTGGAAAAAGAAAATCCAGTAAAACTAAAAAAAGATCCAACGGATAAAATTCAAAAACAACTCAAGACCCTGCTAAATGAAACCCTGAGCATTGTGGATGAAAGAGAAAAGTTTAAAATAACAAACCAAAATCCTATATCACCAAAACTTTATGGCCTGATAAAAATACATAAAGAAAATTCGCCAATAAGACCAGTAGTATCGTACAGCAACACCCCCCTAAAAAATCTGGCAACACATCTCAACACCATCTTCAAAGAAATTACACAATTCAATCCAAAATCACAAAAAACTCTATAGACCTTAAAAATAAACTTAAAAATATCTCCATCCCAAATAATGCCCTTCTAGTTTCATTCGATGTAACAAATATGTTCTCCAATATCCCAAATAAAGATTGTTTAGAAATTATAAAAACTTTGTTACAAAAAAAACAACGTCAACATAACAATACAACAAGATATATTGAAACTGTTCGAATTTTGTATACCCGGAAATTATTTTCAGTTCAATAATCAATTTTTCAAACAAACAGATGGACTTGCCATAGGGTCTCCACTTAGTCCTTTGCTAGCCGAAATCTTTATGTCAGAATTGGAAAACAGTTTTCTAAAAACTCAACACGCGAAAAATATTCTCTTTTGGTTTAGATATGTGGACGACATCTTAGTATGTTTCCTTGGAAATGATACTGAACTAAATTCCACTTTAAATCAGCTAAATAATTTACACCCCAACATAAAATTCACACTTCAAAAGGAAACCGATAATAAAATAAATTTCTTAGATATTACAATTTTGAAAAACAGAAATAGACTAGAATTCGATATCTTCCGCAAACCAACCTTTTCAGATGTCACCATCCCAGCTGACTCAATACACCCTAACTCCCATAAACTGGCAGCCTATAGATCTATGATCCATAGAGCCTTCAATATCCCTCTTAGTAAAAATAATTTAAAAAAAGAATTGGACACAATCAAAAATATAGCACTCAATAACGGCTTCCAACCTAAAATAATTAATACCTTAATAAGCCGTAAACGAAAACAAATAACTCTCAGCTTAATCTACCCCGTAAAAGAATACCGAGAAAAGAAAACATTCATACCTCTGACATATTTTGGCCCCATCTCGGATAAAATATCCCAAGTTCTCACTACCGAAAAAACAAGAATAGCTTTAAAACCCGCTCAAAAATTATCCAATATATTTTTTAATGCCAAAGATAAAACTAATAAATACAATAAATCAGGAGTTTATAAACTTAATTGTCAAGAGTGCAATAGCTGTTACGTAGGCCAAACGGGACGGAATTTCAAGACAAGATTCGCAGAACACAATGCCTCTTATAGGCTAAAAAATGAAAAATCACACTTTGCTAAACATTTCTTAGAAACAGGCCATACTTTTCCTAATATCGATTGTTTACAAATACTCCATATGGCACCTAAAGGGTCAAAACTCAACTTCTTAGAATCTATAGAAATTTACAGACATTCAAAGGACCATAATATAAATTTACTGAATAGTCAATTAGACGTAGGAAATTCTCTTTTGTTCAAACTTTTTTAACATATAATAGACCCACATCTGTTCATCATATAAACATAAAATACCAAAAATCTGTTTTAGTCTTAGTTAAGCGTTTGACAATGTAGTACTACGAAATCGCGATAACGCAATTGTAAAATCTTTACAAATATATTTAGTGACAGTTAACAAAGTAATTAAGTAGTTTCTTTTTTTTGTATTAATTTATCAGTCCCATAAAAATTATTAAAATTTTCAACGGAGAAAGTGTAATGTTCCCTTAAACTAAACACGAGATTAATCAAAAAATATCTATTTCCTGTTCTTATTTCCTACCAGATGCGGAACGAGCAACAGATTTATTGAAGTTTTTTGTCATAAATAGAAAACCTTACCAACTTTACAGGTTCACGCTGGAAAAACACGAATTGTATTTTAAATGCAACACTGAAAACTACTTTTGAATAAGGAATGAATCTTACTTTTAAAAAAATGCGATAATATCACCCTTCTTCAATAATACAAAATTAATTAAATAAATGTAAATTTAGAGAGGGAATTTATTTTAACGAAAAAAACTAAATGTAAGAATCGATTTTATAGACGGCGTGTTCCATTCTTAATTTTTTTTTTGCTAAACACTTTAGGTATCTGACTAACATATTGTTTTCTTAATATCAACTAACAAGATTGAACAAAGTCAATATTTCAGCAGTTATTTACTGTTCTCTCATCTGTCAATTCATGTCGGGCCGCGAGCCGAGCTAGGAGCGACAAAGAAGAGAACAAAACAGTGCTTATCATATTATCAGCGCAAAGAATCAGATGCAACAATTTGTATCTCTGGTTGCTGTTTTAAAGGCCTATGTTGGGTGCTGTTTAAGGCCACACACGGTGGAACGAAGTCCCACTGTGCAACTCAAAATTTCGGCTGCCCTTTAATTGTTAAGATATTGCATAATTTTTTTTTTAAATACTCGCCAAACAGAGCGCTTCAGCTTGTACCTGCAACTATTTTGTTAATTTTTTTTGTAATTTTGGCTGAAAAATGAAAGTCACTTTTTTTTTTTTAAATAGTACTCTTTTAGGCGATACATTTTTTTACTGTGTACATTAAAATCTCGATAATTTGAGGTAGATGATTACTGTAAAAATAGTCATTTTAGCGAAAAGTTTGAGGATTTTAAGTTATTGGACAAGTTTAGTTATTTTTTTTATAGTTTTTTCAGCTGATGACGAAAGAACGATGAATTTCTGACTCAACAATATTACGTTAAGGTAGTACATCATATGTACTATATCCATTATTAAGTATCTTAAAATAATATTGTTGAACTAGATATTCATTCATCGCCCGAAAAAAGTATTATTTAAAAAAAAAACCGGTCAAGTGCAAGTTGAACTTGCACAATTAGTGTTCCGTACGTTGATTTTTTTTTAAATAAAAATTTTTGTTGTGACTTCACAAAACACACCCCAAATGAATTTTCAACAAAGTTTGTTTCCAATCTTTACTGAAAACCGGTGACCTTGAAATTTGTTTTTTTTTATACCAAATAAGTTATTAAAGGTAATGCACTCGTGTTAATTTTCTTTCAATCTATACCCCGTGGAGAATATTCCAGAATTTTTTCAAAATTTTTTGATCAGTACTTTTCGAGATAAGGTAGGGGACAGCGATTTTTTTTTTTTAAAAGTAATACGAAGAAAAGTGTGCGCAAGTATGACATTTATATATATATTTTTTACTCGTGTTTTCACAAGCTTTCGTTTGACACCACACTCGATGACCTAGTAAAAAAAAATTTTTTTCACTTCCGATTTCACCCCTCAAAACGAACCCCTTAAGTCAAAATTTATGTTACGGTGGTATAAAATGATCAGTGACTTCACAAAACACACCCTAAATGAGTTTTCAACAAAGTTTGTTTCCAATCTTTACTGAAATCTGATGACCTTGAAATTTTTGTTTTTTTTTTATGTACCATATAAATTATTAAAGGTAATGCACTCGTGATAATTTTCGTTCAATCTACACCTCGTGAAGAATATTCCAGAATTTTTTCGAAATTTTTTGATAATTACTTTTCGAGATAAGGCCCGGGACAGCGATTTTTTCGCGAATTTTTAAAAATAATACAAAGAAAAGTGCGCACAAGTATAATATTATATATACATTTTTTACTCGTGTTTTCACAAGCTTTCATCTGACACCACACTCGATGACCTAGTAAAAAAATTTTTTTTTCACTTCCGACTTCACCCCTCAAAACTAACCCCTTAAGTCAAAATTTAATTCTCAAAACTACATGGCTCTGATGAGGCCATCAATTCCTATATTATTACCAAATTTCATCTTTCTATGTTAAATAGTTTCGGAGAAAATCGGGTGTGACAGACAGACAGACAGACACCGAAGTGATCTTATAAGTGTTCCGTACGGAACACTAAAAAGAGACTTCTTTCATTTTTCAACCAAATTTACAAAAAAAAAATTAACAAAAAAGTTGCAGGTGCAAGTTGAAGCGCTATGTCTGACGAGTATTTTTTAAACAAATTAATGCAATATCTTAAAAATTGAAAGGCAGCTAGAATTTTAAGTAGCACAGTGGGACTTCGTCCTACTGTGCCCCAGACTGACAGAGAAATTCTTTAGCGAGTTGCTAACAATTACCGGTAGGCAGCGCGATTGTTAGACCTTGTTTATATACGTGGTACAGAACCCCAACAATCGCTCTGCCTAGCAATAATTTTTAGCAACTCGCGCGACAAAGGGCAAGTATTTCTTCAAAAGTAGCCTTGCTGCAGCTGGCGATACAAATCGTGTCTGTAATAGTACTGTAATAAGTACTTTGAGATTTGTTCTCTTCTCTGTGAATCGTATCTCGCCTGATGAGTCATGATAGGACGAAAAACATTCCAAGATGGATCGACAGGTGATAGAACAGTAAATTACTGTTGAACAACCGCGCTGCCAAGCGCGGTTGTTAGGGCTGTGGGATTGGCTCGAAAATCCTGTCGATAAAATCGTACTTACTGAGTAAACTATATTATTATTATTATTATGTATACAACTCTTAATAAATTGATTTGCAGTAGCTCAAATTACACTGAGTTATAGGCAAAAAGAAGAAAGCTCGATTCCGAGTAAAAGAAAAATACAAACAAAATCATACTTTGAGCATAAAATTATCCTAAAATAATCTAAAACAAAAAGTATGTATCACAGTTTAGTGAAAATAATAGGATACATGAACGGTGCTGCAATATGCCGACTTACGATAACATTAACCTGATCGCAAGATGATCGAAACTGAACTTGGAGAAAATTATATAAATGACCTTATTTAATTCGCTTTACAGAACGAGTAGATTGTCGCCATAGGCCCACGGTCTTATATTAGGAGTACTTTTATAGTGTTGGTATTACTCAAGCAAAAAAACCGCTCGAGTATTCGAGTACCTGAGGTATGAATTCGAGAGAAAATCGCCGTCCGAATATGCTATTCTACTCCTTCATCCGACACTCGTGAAAAAACGAATAAATCGAAATATTTCGAACCTTTACTCAACGTGCGTTTGTTGTGAGGCACCACAACTGGTGCTGCTCGGGACCAGTTTATCTTTGTCTTATTTGTTAAATAAAAAAATTAAACGGGTATATTTACGATGTGGTTAAAGCCGAAAATGAGCGAAGAGATTGAGACGTTCTAAAGCGAGTTGGTCTTTTTAGTACCAAGTACTCGACAGTCCTGCCCATGTGAATGACCTTAAATCAGATCAAATTCGAAATTTAAATGCAATTAAACGTCTTCTAGGTCCTGTCGCGTCTGTGGTGAAGGTGAAGAGGAATATTTTATCAATAAAATTACAATCAAAAATCGATTTTCTATAAGGCACTAGCAATTATTGCCTAAGCTATGAAAGGCAACAAAAAGAACGTTCTGCTTAAACTAAACTTGCCTAAAATCCGCAATTTTCACGATATAGTCCGTCAAAAGAGCATGTCTTCGCTTTCTCGGAAATCACGAGCCAAGATTATGGAGGTTTTTTGGGGAAGTATGGGGCGAAGTTCAACCGTCCCGGATCCTCACCTGTGACAACCAAGCACAGGGAGGAACGATTCTTACCTCCGATTTTTTGTAATAGTGGTCTTTTAGTGAATTTTGGTGGAAAGCTTCACCGTCTGGTTGGAGCCATCAATCTTAAAACCAAGCGCAGGGAAGGGTATATTCTAGTTCGATTTTCTCGACTTTTTCGTCGTGCTTCAAGTGGACACCTATAGGCCGTGTTGAATAGAAGCTGGTTATACCCGACAATCTGTGGCAGTTTTTTTGGCGTATGCCTATTAGAGCGTGTAAAAGGCCGTCTCAGGCAGCCCAACTCATAATTGTTTCGTTTGGGCTGTCTTGGCTAGATGTCACAATATTAATATCAATAATACAGGTCAGTATACTGCAGCTTTCAATTACAATAACCGATCACATTATACGAAGCCAAAACCAAAACAAACGTCGTCATTCATTCAATCAATTACAAAACGCCTAGTGAGAATACTGCTTAAGCAATATTACAAATTTTAAATGGTCCTTATAGTCGAATAGTGTTTGAATACATACGAATAGTTATGTATTTTTAATTTTTTTTTATGATTCTATTTTTGTAATTCTAAGCTCTTTTTTTTTTTAGACACGGTTATATAGTAGTGCAGTAAAAAAAGGTCAAAATAATAATGAAATAGACATAGTTTAGATACAGGAATATTATGATTTTATCCTCTCTGGAGTATCACCAGGAGTACTGGCCCGAGTTTTGGACCTCGAACAACGTGTGCTCTTTTATTTATAAACAATTTTAAGTTTTCCAAACGCGTTTTTGAGCTTAAAATGTGAATAACTCCGGTTACACAATCATCGTTAGTTTTAAGATATTTCTTACGAGTAACTGTTCAAAGTAGTTTAGCTTAAAATTTTCAGAAATAATAGATTTTAGCATCATGCATTCGCTGCTTCAATATAAAGATGGTTTACTACGCCGTATTGCCATAATTAATTGTAAAAGTTTCAGATGTTTAACACGTAAAAGATAGGAATCCATACTTTTTCTTCGATCAAAAGCATGCGTTTTTTACAATTTTTGTTGTCGTCTGTTGACGTCAAAGTAAAAAGTCACAAAAAATATATACATAAAAAAAATTACTTTGCTATCGTTTGTTAAAAAGTGAGGGCAGTTTACCACCAAGTTGTTGCAAAAATTATAGATAAAAATTACTTTTTATTGAATTTTATGAAGCGAATTTTCGCTGTGGCAACGTAACTTGAAGACGTCTGCTCGCGAGAACGCGGGCGTTCTTTCAAATTTTGAATCATATATATTCCGGGAGCTCATAATCAAGATTTTGTCACAAACTGTGACAAACAAAAAATTGAGGATAGGTGAGCCCATCGCAGAGTGGCCGTTTTATATGTTACGAGACCGGTTCCTATGGAAGTAAACCTTTTTTTTCTTGAAAAAAATGGGCTCAAAGAGTTAACTCATCGTTGAGTGGCAGATATTCGAGATATAGTTAGTTTGAGACCCAAAATGAAATGACAAAACACTATTTGCCATAGATCCTGGTTCTTTGAATTTCTACGAATTTTTGAACACGTAGAGTTTTTGGACTCACCTGAACTCATTCGAGAGAGGCAGATATATGAACCAGTGTTCGAATACTATAATACGAGGTGAAATCCCGAATATATGCCATGAAGACCAGTCCCTGCTTTTATCAGCACAATTTTTACATTCTTAAGTAATAAACAAATTGATTTTTCCTATTTGCATTATTACTTAGCTGTGATGCATAAGTTTATGTGTTTTTGACACGTTAAAGTTGAATTTCTAATCCATTTTTGCTAAAAATTTATTAATTTTTGTTATAAATAAAAAAAAATTCTATAACAACTTAATATAATATTATTTAAACCAGCTAAATTTAAATTCTATGTTCATTTTTTCAAAAACTCAATTACATAATTTATTATTACTGACAAATTATTAGAATTATGTTAATTTTTCTTTGGGAATTTAACACAAATCTTTTATTTAATGGCATATAAACTTATTAGCTCTTAATTTTAATAAATTGGAAAAATGGATTAGAAATTCAGGCAGCAGATCAAAATTCATCTAAAAAACTTGGGTAGATCTCGTAAAAAGCTTAGATTTTGCTGTTATGAAGATAAGTTCTATGAAATTCTGTTTATTAGCATAATTGTTTATAACAATTAAAAGGTTATGTTTTTGCAAAAATAGACTTTGAATTCGTATTTAGTGGGTCGAAATACGACTAAAAAAATTTGGGGGTGGAGCGCTTAATAAACTTAGAATTCGCTATTATAACAAAAAATAAATGATATCAAATTCCTTTTTTTAAATAATTACTTACAAAATTTTTAATAACAATGAATAGGTCCCAGTGGGAGACAGACCTACTTCAGGAAAGCAACCCTGCCCACGCGAGCCTTGATTCTCCTTCCCGCCTTTCTTGGAGGGGAATCATGTCCCAACCTTATCTCCATATTATCAGTTCCCTTCTCAAATCCTATTTTTTTTTTCCACTCACCAAGACGTCTGGCCCACGTGGTGTTTTATGGCCAAAACCTCTCATAAATCTATGGAACGAAAACTTTATAGAAGGCCCCCAGTCCCCAGCAGTTTGAGTAACCCCGACCAAGGCAGCGGTCAGAACAGGGCTCGAACAGGGGGTGCTAAGAATCTCTGGGTTGGACCAGGCTGCCGACTATACATAGCGACCTATAATGCGAGAACAATTGGAAGTGAGGAAAGATTGGAAGAACTGGACCATGAGCTTAAAAATATTAAATGGGACATACTGGGAATTTCAGAAACAAGAAGAAGAGGAGAATACTGCCTGAAGTTACCTACGGGACACTTGCTCTTCAATAAAGGCTACGAAGACAACAGTAATGGAGGAACTGGATTATTGATACACAGAAGGCTAATACCATATACTGAGAAATTCCAAGCGATATCTAATAGAGTTATATACATAACAATAAGATGGAACAACATCTTAACAGTAAAAGTAATACAGGTCTATGCTCCTAGGACAAGCCATGAAGATCAAGAAGCAGAAGAATTTTATGAGGAAATATCTGAGGCGCTTCACGAACACAGAACAAAGTATTCATTGGTCATAGGAGACTTTAATGCCAAGATAGGAAAGAAAGCAGAAGATACAGAGAGTTATATAGGAAATTTTGGCCTTGGAGAGAGGAACAACAGAGGACATATGATGATGACATTCCTGGAAAGGGAGAAACTCTATAACATGAACACCTTCTTTCAGAAAAAGGAGAAGAGAAAATGGACATGGATTAGTCCTGACGGTGAGACAAGAAATGAAATTGATTATGCACTAACAACACATAAGAACATAGTAACAGACGTGAAGGTCCTAAACAGATTTGCAACGGGTAGTGATCATAGGCTGGTCTGAGCAAAGGTGTTTTTTAACAAAAGACTCGAACGAAAACGTTTACACAACAAGAAAACAAATAAAACAGACAGACAAACACTAAAAGAAAACGTAGAACAATACCAAAAACAGATTACAGCCAACCTTAATAACAACACATTAACTACAGGAGCAAGTTTAGATGAAAGAAACAGAAAAATAATTGAAACACTCAAGACCACAGCAGAAAAAAAATATCTCCCCAACCTACTAGGCGAAAGAATAACAAGCTCAGTGAAGAAACAAAAAGAATGTTGGAACAACGAAGACAACTGATACACGAAGGAAAGAGATTAACTGTCGAATATGCAGAACTGAATAAGACAGTACGAAAAGCGGTTAAACAAGACATAAAAAAATACAAGGAAAACATGGTTAAAGATCTTATAGAGAAAAATAAAGGATTAAACGTTTTTAGAAGAGCAAACGCCTGTAAAAGTGAGATAATTAAATTGAAGGACCAAGAAGGAAACATAATCAATGACAAGAAAAATATCCGAAACAGAATTACAACTTTCTAACAGTTCAAAAGTCCAAAATGTAGTAGTTGAAAAGGACAACTCATCAACAGACAAAAGAGTAATTAATGTCAACTCAGAAGAAATTCCTGACATAGAAATGGATGAAGTTAGGAAAGCCTTACAACAGATGAAAAGTGGAAGAGCGGCTGGAGAGGATGATATTATACCTGAAATGCTAAAATGCGGAGGTGAAGCCATAATGAATGAATTAAAAGATCTTTTTAATGAATGCCTCAAATGTGGAAATATACCAGAAGACTGGGAAAACGCTATAGTCATCTTAATATACAAAAAAGGTGACCCCGAAAACCTAGAAAACTACCGGCCAATTAGTTTACTTTCCCAAGTTTACAAGCTGTTCTCACGAATCATAACAAACAGACTGGAACACAAAATGGAATTATACCAACCGATAGAACAGGCTGGATTCAGATCAGGCTTCAGTACGATTGAACACTTGCACACATTGAGAATACTAATCGAGAAGGCCACCGAATATAATATACCAATGTGGCTCACATTTGTAGATTTTCGCAAGGCTTTTGACACAGTGGAAAAATGGGCGCTTATAAGAGCTCTTAGAAATGCTCGTATAGACCACAGATACAGCGAACTGATAGCCAGAATATATGAACGAGCAACACTCAAAGTTATGGTAAACCAAGAACTGACAAACAAGGTCCCAGTGAATAGAGGAGTAAGGCAGGGCGATGTAATATCGCCTAAGTTATTTACAATGATCTTAGAAGATGTATTCAAAGAACTGAATTGGGACGAAAATGGCCTTCTGATAGCTGGTGATCGGCTAAACAACCTGAGATTCGCAGATGACATTGTAATTATAGCAAACAATAAGAATGAAATGATCCAGATGATCACTGATCTCCACCACCAAGCAAGAAAAGTGGGACTTGACATAAATTTCTCCAAGACAAAGTACATGAGTAACGAATACACCAATGATGAAAATATAGTGATTGAACATTCAACAATAGAAAAAGTAAACACATACATCTATCTGGGCCAAATAATAACGATAGGAAAGGAAAACCAGCAGCTTGAAATAGAAAGAAGGATACGTATGGGATGGGCAGCATACGGAAAATTGAAATATGTACTGAATATGAACATTCCTCAAAGATCAAAAACCCAAATTTATAATCAATGTATCTTACCAGCTACAACGTATGGAGCCGAGACATGGGTTTTAACTAAAAGAACAATAGAAAAACTACAAGTCCACCAACGAGCAATGGAAAGGAAGATGTTGAGTGTTACTTTGAAGGACAAGAAAACTAATAAATGGATTAGACAACAAACAAAGGTGGATGATATCACCAAACGGATAACATCTCTGAAATGGAGCTGGGCCGGCCATGTAGCGAGAGCGACGTATAAGTGGAGTGGCAAGATCACTAGGTGGAGACCATGGGATGAAAAGCGAAGCATAGGAAGGCCCCAACAGAGATGGAGCGACGATCTGAAGAGAGTCGGAGGACTTAACTGGTATCAACAAGCACAACATAGAGAAAAATGGAAAGATTTGAGAGAGGCCTATACCCGACAGTGGGTAGAGAACGGCTGAAGGAAGGAAGGAAGGAAGGTCATGGGTTCTGCGACCCAAAAACGTACCTAGAGTGGAGCCGTAAACGCTCAAAGTTTAAAAAGAACACGGTGAAACCGGGTGGCTGATAGGGTATTCGGTTATTGTTGTATTGGCATTAACCGAATGCGGCGAAAATTAATGTAGGTTTTTAAATGTTTAATATTTTAATTCTTTGGACCACTCTTTTTGTCTGCCATGTCAAAATTTCAAAAGTACTATCCAATACAGCTACAGCGTTTCCAGGAACAGGAACCAGACTTACGGCTTCAAACTACCTGGAGGGACTAAGGAAGGCATAATCAACAAAGTGATACAATTATCTGCCACTCTTCGATGAGGTCGCATTTTGGTCCTGAGCTCCCGGACTAATATATAAATGCGACAACACCTGATTGAAACCAAATTATTTCGCGTCTTTCTTTAACATAATACTCTTTCTGTCTTCTCGTAAAAAATACCTTAAGTCGCTAGTTATGAACCCTTAAACAATGAACCTCTGTATTCACAAAAAAGCAATATTGCACAACATTACGAAACTGCTGAATTAGAAGTAAACACCTGGCCGTTTTCCCAACCGGATCAAATTCTTAAGAGATAAGACGAACCATATAAATATATCTACATGTAACAAATAAACTGGTTTTTAAGTCAAGTTGATACAGAGTGTACTCTTTCTTTTCTTAAATTCTCATTGTATTTTTGAGTAAAGTGTTTTTTTTAAAAAAGTAGTCTTTCGACTTCAACCCATCCCTCGCGTGCGTACATAACTTAGAAAATTGAAAAAAAAACAGGCAAAAACTGTTTTTTTTTTCATTTTATTGTACAAGTCGACTAAGTGAACCGATCGGCTCGAAATTTTTAGCACAAAAACATTGAACCCAGTGAGCACACTTGAATTTGTAATTAAAATTTGAATTGCCCGCCATTCTCTGCCATTTGATGTAATCTTTTTTTTCAAAATTTAGTTATTTTAACAACAAATGTTAACGAAAATTAATTCTTTTGACCAAAAAACGCATTTGTTGTTATTTGATTAATAAACAACTGTAAAAAAACCAATGAAAATGACACTAAAATTTTTTTTTAATGGTATGGGAAAGCTGGTGTCAAGGCCTAAATTTTGAAAAAAAAAAGATCCATTTTGGACCGTAGAGATATTAGAATAGAGAAGAGAATGTATACGGCCTGCTGTATGCAGTGAAAGCGTATAGTCGTCAAAAAGAGAAAGAAATAATATGAGTCATTCTGTCTCTCTTACTCGGCGCACGCCCACAACATTCACGCGAGGGTACGCACGCCCACGACACTAAGTTAGAGTGCGTACCCGCACGAGCGTGTTGTGGGCGTGCGCCGAGCAAGAGAGTCAGAATGACTCATATTATTTCTTTCCCTTTCTATGAGCGCCACGCTTCTCGCGAGAACTTACCTCCTCTATTCTAATATCTCTATGTTTTGGACCAAATAGCATAAAATTGAGGGCAATTCAAATTTTAAATAACAAATTCAATTGTGTCCACTGGGTCCAATGTTTTTGTACCAAAATATTAGGGTATTTTTGCTATAATAAGACATATTTTCTGAAAGTCTCAAGCCTTCTTCGACCTGTACAAAAAAAACAGTTTTTTGCCTGTTTTTTTCAATTTTGTAAGGTATGTACGTACTTGAGCGACTTAAAACTAACGAGAATTTGTTGGAAATTTGGTTACAAAGAGTTTGGTTTCTTTTTTGTCTCGATCCGACTGATATAACCGGCGTTATTCACATTTTAAGCTGAAAAAACGCGTTTTGAAAAATTAAATTGTTTATAAACAAAATAACACAAGATTTTCGAGATCCAAAACTCATGACAGTACTCCTGGTGATACTCGGGAGAGGATAAAATCATAATATTGCTGTAATAGACTGTGCAATTTCAAATGCTTTTTTTTACTGCACTACAGTGTTGGCCATAAAGCTTACCCCATATTGAAAAAAAATTATATTCAATTAATATTTTAATTTTTTGTTTGTGCACGTTGTAAAACGTATTTTAATACTATTAGATTTGAAATAAATTATACGAATCGTCTCTAAGAGGATGGAAGAGTATAAAACTGGAAGAAATAAAAAATGTAAATTTATGATTTGTGCAAAATAAATTACTTTTATTTAAATAAAAGAAGAGAGAAAGTTAGAGTAGGGTAGAATATTATTTCTCTTCTCGGGAGTGCCATATCCGATATGGACGTAAGCTACCCTCTCGCCTTCGCCTGTGGTTGGTGCCTTTTTTAAGTATTCCACAGACTTATAGTTTAATGCCGGTTCCGAACGGCCAAAGTAAGAGGGCGTTATTAGCCATGATTCTTTGCGTTCCCGAGAAAAGCAACTGTCACGTCGTAAAGTTTTTTTTTTAATTCATCATTTCCGACCCGAGATTTAAACTCGAACGAAGGAAAAAAAAACCTTCCCAATAAGCTGGTTTCTCTAATTACCATAAGAAGAGGGAAATTCATATACTAAGCGGCTGTGGCGGCTCGAGGTTCCGTGGAGTAGTACTTGCTTGCGATGCAGAAGGTCTCGGCTTCAATCCCGGCAGGTCGGTATTCTTATTTAATAATTTATTTATAGTAAGTATATTTGGCCTGGCCACGTACATAGATAGTAGGTGTCTTGCCTTGCCGCCTTGTCAAAAATATATGTTTCGGTACTTCGACAACGTTGACGGATATTACGACATACCGTAGAAAACCCTTACTAAAATAACGAAACCTTTATTAAAATAACAAATTGTTTTTCTTCTTCCTCTGTCTTCTATAGGAGGCCTCCGGCGTGTTCCTTCTTTGACCTCTTTAGTTGGAAGGCAGCAACTCTACTTCTTTCTTGGTGTTCCACACTCCGTTTTTCCACAAGAGTCTTATCTTTAGCGAGCCTGACCAACCTTCCCGCATCTTTCTGTTTATACGATGGTTGGTTTTTCCGTCTTGTTGCCCATTTATTTATCGTTTTCTACCTCACACAGATGCTTGATTTTTAACTTCTTTCTCTGTCTAGCAATGTTTTTTTCGATAATCCGTAGGAGTATTTTCATTTCTGTGGTCACCAATAACTGTTATGTTTTGGACGTGTACCTCATTTTCTGCTGTATACGTCATAATTGCCCTTATCGTCGCTTTATAGATTAGTGCGTTGGTTTACCGCATTAAGTATATGTTTCGGAATGATATATCTTTAAGACAGTGTATATTCTTCTGCTGCGTGCTGCATAGCCTCGTCTTTAATATCTCCACGGTTGGTTATGTATATTTCAAGATAGTTCAACTTCATCTTGTACTTTAGGGAGTTAAAGGTAACCCCAGGTATAAACCCATAAATAAGGAGAGCATCTCTTACAAAATTCTCCAAATTAATATGGAAACAGAAAGATAATCGGAGGGCATAAACTTTTCTTTTGATTAATTTGTAAATATTAAATAAAATTCAAGAACCGGAGGTGGAGTGGGAGGTGGGACTCCCTCTTCGATTATTATTATTCATCTTGTATTTTACTATTTGACGGTACACTTCTAGTGTGAAGGTTTCTTTAGATGTAATCATCCATTACATTAAAAATATAAAGATACATATAACCACACTGTCTGTTTAGCAAGGCATTTTTACTTGCATATCCCCCATTCTGTAAATTATTTTTTTTTAGTTCCATACAATCAAATGACTTTGTAAAGAAGCTGGTTTATTGTATTCTCTACGTATGTACGTATTATCTCTACTATTCTGTCCTAGAATGAAGCCAGTGTTAATAGATTTCAAGCGATGTGTCAAATTGGAGAACCTTTCCTACGTCTCACCTACGATTACACTACACATGTTCAGGCATTTTTACTTTTCAAAATTGGAAGACTGAAAACATTCTCTGCTGTCTTCAACATGGCCCGAGATATTTCTCCAACGATCAAAATAATAGTTTTAAACAAACAAATTGATCAATAAGATATTGATTGATTGAAATATATATATATATATATATATATATATATATATATATATATATATATATATATATATATATATATATATATATATATATATATATATATATATAATACATTTAAATTCCGGGTTTCAATCAGTTCGTCTCGATGAATTTGCACGACGTTTTCGGCAAAATCTCATTTGGCATTTTCAAGTGCTCTTGCTACTGCAGCAGCAAGAAACCAGGAGTTTTAATGTATTAACATGTATATATATATATATATATATATATATATATATATATGTTAGCTGTCAGCATTTACTGTATGGAAAAACTCCCGTTCTAGGCCTGGTTGAAAAAAAATTTTAGAAATAGGATAGGTCGAACGATGCAACATAAGAAGGAGAATAATTATTGATAATTGTTTTCAGGCAGACTGGCTTGTTTACATTAGGTAGATTAAATTATACTTAAGTTACTGTGATTGATATGTCTGAAATGACCAAACCATTAACTTCATTTTATATGACATAGATAGTCATATATCACTAAAAAATGTGTAACAGAGATTTTTGGTACCCATCATAAATTATAGTTTAGAGAGCCGAAGAAGTCTGCCAGCTTTGTTAGATGTCAGACAGCAATTGTTAATAAAAGTGATGGTCGTTCAAATTGCCCAAAGTAATTTTAAAATAAAAGCTAACATATATATATATATATATATATATATATATATATATATATATATATATATATATATATATATATATATATATATGTATATGATTTTTGGAATTAGACGATACTTAATGGAAATCCATTCTAAATTAACAGAAATGAAACAAAGTTTTTTAAGTTAACGTACAACTATCGGTAGCTGTAAGTCATCTGAAGAAGACACAGTGCTGTCGAAACGATCGTCATTGTAAAAAATAAAGGAGAACCTTAACAAAAAGAGCTTTGTTTCATTTCTATTAACCCTGTATATTATTTTTATTTTAAAGACATCCTATATAATTTATTTCAAATATGCAATTATTCAAATAGATTTCGGAATCCTTTACTTAGAATACAATTTTCCTATAACGGTGCGAACTTCGTAACGGACACTGTATTAAATATTTGGTATTACAGCTAAATTTTGTTTCAAATATGGGGTTTAAATATCCGTTAAGTTCATCCTCCTATTGAACACTGCCTGTTTTATGTAAAAAAAAAGAGCTTAGAAGAATAAGCGTTTTTTTTGGCGCTTACCAGTTCATATGACCATTAACCATGTTTATCGCGCCATCTCGTATCAAATTTGTACAAAGAAAATAAAGTATGTGACCAGAATAAAAAATTGGATGATATGGTTAACGTCAAAAACCTTAATTATATTATTATAAGGCATGTTTTTCGGTGTGAACCAGGTAACGAATTGATTATCTATTTTGTTATTCACCTCTAATCTTTCCTTACAAGAGGGAATAGCCGGAAAATAAATATAAAATCACAAGTTTACAAATTATAAATACACTGGTTATACTGAAGCGACTTTCCGACGTTTCGCTAACGATTACATCGTCTTCATCTTAATCTTTGAGTTTATAATACCGAAAAATCTCGCAGAGAGGCGCTAGTCAAATAATCTTACCCGTTTGGTGAGAAATTATACTTCATGTGAGTATACTGTGTCAAGTTGAATTCAATATCCAACGTTTAGCCTACGATTACACGATGTATCTTCAGAGATGTTTACTTTTGATATTCGAGCACTAAATCTCAAACGGCAAAAAATTCCCCGATGATGCATAGTATTATGGTAAGCAAAACATCGGCAAGTGACTCCAAATCGCCACAGTCTAATTTCAAGAAACACGATTTCTCATCCAGTCAAACCGTAAGAACTTCCGTTCCGACTGATGCTCACTGGACCACGACACAGCTTAGTAATTGGTTGTAATCTCGAAATGTAAAAAATCCCTGAAAATACCGTATGAAAGAGAAACGTCACAAAAAGTCACTTCATTTTGATACGGATACAGACACATATAAAAAAATGATAAAAACAAGGTAACCTAACCTTTTTTAATAGAGCGACGTTGCCACGCTAGACAATAGCAAAAAAACTATTATCGTATATAACAGAGGTGTTTATTTATAGTTGGGAAGCCCTGATATTGCCTGGTAAACGCCAAAATGCACTTATAATCTATATAATATCAAAACTCCTGCACACTCACGCACGCACGCACCCCACTCGCACTCTACCGAAACACGACATTCACCACATCCTTTATAGTATTGTTAACTTCGTTTATGCACCTAGTATTTTCGCTTTGATTTCTAGTACTGGCGGACCTCATCTGCCTGCCCTGGAATTCCAGTCTGGTCAGGAGCTCCCTGAATTGAAATTTGGTATGTGCCGGGACTACGTTGTCGGCGTAGTCCATGCACGAGCCGTGCAGGAGTCCGATTTTGTCGCTGAGCTGGAGCCAGGTGGCGGTGGACACGGTGGAAGTGCTCCTAGAATAAAATAAATTACAATAACAACTTATTTAAGGGTTTTGATTGTTTAAGGTAGTTCGTAAATCCACTTTTCTTAAGAATTTGATGAAACTGAAATATGTTGTTACTCTAAATGTTTTTCATTTAATTTAAAATATAAAAAATTTTGACCGAATGCGAAGCGAGGTATTCATAATTAAAGGGCACATAATTGACATGTGCTAATGAAGTATAAAAAGGCATAGTTTCGTGTATATCTTAGGAACCAGTCTTTTGATTTTTTAAAAAACCAATATTTATTAAAAAGATTATAAATATTTAAAATTAATATTTTTTTAAAAGAATAACTGCGTAGTGAGGGACAGATATCACAATTTGACAACGCTGTATAGTATCATGCTTTTTACGCGCCAGCATGCAAACAGCATTTAAATGATTAACTTTAAACAGAAATTCATTTGTAGGTTAAATAATTTATTGAATAAACACAACATATTTATCAGCTATATCTTTAATCATCAAAATAAAAATATCAGATGTATTAATTAAAAATTTGAATTTGTATTTTGATATTTATTATTTTTTCTTCAGTATTTAAAAGATTTATAATTAAACAAAAATATGTTTGTAGGTTCAATAATTTTCCAATATTTTAAGTTAATATTATATTTATTTATCAACACTCTTACATATCAGTTGATAACAATATTAAATGTATATTAAAAAAACGGTTTTATAACCCTTCTCACTAAAACTAAATAAATAATTAATGATACTAATGATAAATAAATAAAGTATTATAAACTACTTGTAAAGTAATTAATTACTTTATTTAATACTTGCGTATCTTTGGTTACACGTGGTTTCCCATTGGCTTTTCGACTAGATAATAATTGCGCTATTCCTGTAGAACCCCAATTTATCATAAGAATTTTTTTAGATCTTCCAAAAGATGCAATTTAATCTTTTAAATATTAAATCTGAAATAACACTTTTTAAATGGCAATATTAGTTTTTTTATGACGCACTCTTTATACGATCCGTAATTTGTAATTACGACCTAAACGTTTCTCATGAGTTAGATTTTCTAGTGAGAGGACTTTTTTACACAGATAACACTTTAAATTTTTTCATAACTCATCTAACTTCATCCGTCGACCACTATACAGATTAGGCTGTTCAGTTTTTAATTTTTTCGCGTCATTCATTCCCGAAATACTTTTCTTGCGTTTATTGATGAGCTTTTCCTTTGCAAATTTGCCTTGTCGAATGTCAAAATTGATTATAATCAAAAGGCATTTTTCGTTTAATTATATTTTTTTTATTATTTAATCTCGATGTTAGGAATACGGGAATCTTGGAGTATAATATTTAACATCCTCTTCTCCATTGCTCAGGCATTATTTCTGAAGTGACATTTATATATATATATATATATATATATATATATATATATATATATATATATATATATATATATATACGAGGCTGGTTTGAAAAGTCCGTGCAAAGTCCGAGAGATGGCACCACCGGCGCGTATCGAGGTCGTGTGGTGATTAAACATTACTTTATGAAAGGCAAAACGCCTCAGGAGACTAAAGAGAAGCTTGATAAACATTATGGTGACTCTGCACCTTCGATTAGAACAGTTTATAAGTGGTTTCAAAATTTTCGGACTGGCCATATGGACACAAGTGACGCTGAACGTTCTGGACGGCCTGTGGAGGTTACGACTCCAGAAATCATTGATCAAATCCATGATATGGTGATGGATGTCAGAAGAGTTAAGGTGCGTGAGATTGCTAGTGCTGTGGGCATCTCGACTAAACGGGTACATAATATTTTGCATAAACATTTGGACACGAGAAAGCTATCCGCAAGATGGAGGCCGCGATTGCTCACGCTTGACCAAAAACGGAATCGTGTGAAGTGTTGCAAGGATGGTTTGCAGCTGTTCCAGAAGAATCCGGAGGACTTTAAGCGTCGTTTCGTCACTGTGGATGAAACATGGATACATTACTATACTCCTGAGACCAAACAACAATCTAAACAATGGGTTACCAAGGGGAATCTGCACCAAAAAAGGCGAAGACCGTTCCTTCGGCCGGAAAGGTTATGGCGACTGTCTTTTGGGATTCGCAAGGGATAATCCTCATCGACTATCTGGAAAAGGGTAAAACTATTATAGGTGAATATTATTCATCGTTATTGGACCGTTTGAAAACCGAGCTGCAAGAAAAACGCCCACGATTGGCCCACAAGAAAGTCCTTTTCCATCACGACAACGCACCAGCACACACCTCAGCAGTTGTGGTCGCAAAATTAATGAAAATAGGATTCCAACTCGTTTCACATCCCCCCTATTCTCCAGACTTGGCTCCCTCGGACTACTATTTGTTCCCCAATTTGAAGAAATGGCTGGCGGGACAAAGATTTTATTCAAACGAGGAGGTGATTGCAGACACTAATGGATATTTTGCAGACTTGGACAAATCCTATTATTCGGAAGGGATCAACAAACTAGAACATCGTTGGACGAAGTGTATAAGCCAAAAAGGAGACTATGTCGAAAAATAAAAAAGGTTTACCCCAAACACATAAGTAGTTTTATTTTTGCACGGACTTTTCAAACCAGCCTCGTATATATACCTATTTTTATTAAATTTGAAATATGTATATATTAATAGTTATCATTATTTCGATAGTTATCAATAACTATTGGTATATCGACAGATATTAATTAACTATCGAACATCAATAACTTGCAATTATCGATAAACAGGTTGACATCGACACATCCTACATATAAGTACAAAAAAAACTTTCAATTTTGGAGGCGATATCGAAAATGTAGCCAAGCGATAAAAAAAAATATGGCATCATTAAAAAAATATTATGTACTTACCTTATGGTATTCAATGTGTTCTCCAAAGCCTGGGAAATTTCTAGAATATTCTCCTTCCCGACTTTATCTAGAGACGTCATCGAAGTGGACATTTTCTGTCCTTCCTCCTCGGGCGTCTTGTTATTGGCATGACTACTATTGTTACTAGTGCTATTATTACTATCAGTACTAACTGGTTTAACGGAGATGGGAGGTTTGGCAGACGGTGCGATCGGCGTGGCATAGATGGCGGGACCCGAGGGGCGTGCGACTATTGGCTTAACGGCTTTTACAGGGGGTTTAGTCGGGATGACCGGTTTCTCTTCCGGGCCCGACGGTGGCCAGAGTTTTTTGTCCGACTTTGTGGTAGATTTTTCTAAAAAGTATTTACACAGCAATGATTATGAACTAAACTGTTATATTTACAAAGCGATGATTATGAATTCATTTGTTATAGAAATTTAATTCAAACATTGGAACTGGATATTTTAAATAATAGGTGGTGAGATAACAGCATAAGAAGCTAAGCAGAGGATGGGCTTCTTTTAAAGCTCGAAATGATGAAAAAAAACATCATAATTTTTAAATTCTGAAAAGGAATTATACCGCGATGTATACGAAGTAACCTATCTCTATACCTTTAACCCCTTATACGCGGTGCGATCCAAAAGTTCCCAGACTAACGGTATAACATCTGAATTAGTTACTTTTATTAGGTCTTATGACTCTCGTCACCTTTAAAGTAGTCCTTCTGTACCTGAATGCACCGACCCCACCGTTTCTTCCAGTAGTTAAACATTTTTTTGGAAGGTGGATGCAGTCGCTATCTCTAGCGCCACCTGCGATTCGCATTGTATCTCCTCTACCGTCCCGAAACGGCGACTCTCTAACTTCATCTTCATGTGGAAAAACAGCTAGAAGTCACAGGGTGCTAAATCAGGTAAATAAGAAGAATGAGTCGTGGAATCCTGCACCAAAAACCGTTGCGTACAGAATGAACTGTGCATTGTCGTGTTGCAGGAGAAAACTCTTCTTGGTCCAAAGTTGGAGATTATTTCAGGGAAAATTTGCATATTGCTCAGGGCTTCGTTCCCAATTACTTGCAGAATCATTTTATACGTTTCAGTAACACTTCTTCTTGGTTTAAAACAAAATTGTCCATATGCGTACCTTCCTTTTTTCGTATCCTTGGTAAAAATCGTAGACGGGAATACAAAATAAACTAACGAGCTAGCAACTTGAAATTTGTCACGCAGCATTATAAGTGATATACCTAGCGCCACGTATCGGCAAGAGTCGATACTATTTCGGGTTCTTGCTATATAGTGTTAGTACGGGAACTTTTGGATCGCACCACGTATTCCTTTGAGTGAGCGAAGTAAAAATGTACAGAGCATTTTTATCATCTTCTTCAGCGCTCACAACTAACGAACAGCTTAACCGATTTGGGCCTGAGAATTTAGTTACCAGAAGTGAAGGACTCCATACACACGAAGCCGACACCAAGAAGCTGAATCGGCAAATAATTAGTAATTCCTGCAAAAGAAAAGCCGGAGAGCATATGAGTGAAAGGCCATCTAAAATTATCCGACAAGAACTACAAAACACGCTGCCTGAAACAGTAACAGAAAAAGATGTCGAATATATTAGAAAAAACATTTATAACCATAGACGAAAATTTTTGCCAGGATGTAATCCAAGAAGTGCTAAGGAGGTGCATAGTGTTTTAGAGACATTTGAAATCAAAACTAGCAAGGGTGAGAATTTTCTTTATATCAATGAACTCGAAAGTGGCATTATTGTTTTTTTTTCTTGCACTACGACGGTAGCTTTGGAATTTTACAAATAAAGTCCTTTGTTCCAATAATATAGAAAAAGATGAATAACAAAGTTCTATTGTATATGTTCCAGGATAGTTATACAGGGTGTCCAGAGACCTGGAAAACCTAAAATTTTTAGTGAATTATCTTTTAGTTAGAAAATCAGAGAAATTTTAAGCCTATACAATGCAAGTTGGATATTTGGAGCTGCGCGGGCGCAAATACCCGAACGTGGCTGTTTTCTCTGGGGAGAGTTTCATTTCACCTTTGCATAATCCTTCAAATGCTCTCAATTAATTCAATAAATAAGAAAAGGCAATCCAAGTATCGATGGATTGTGCGAATATCAACAATAAATTTCTTGCTCGCCTGATTACAAAGTTGCGGGAGAAAGGAAATCCAAATGGCCCAGTTCGACTAAATTTCAGTACAGGCGGGTTCCACACCGTTCTAGAAGATTTCAAGATGGGATGCAAAAGTTCGAGATTGAACATAGTAGTCATCATAGTAACTTCAAAAATTCCGTGCTGTCGGGTGAGTAGACGACAAGGCAGTGACCTCTAAAGCGTTGAAGATTCTTCTCAATGTTAGCACTAGTACGTAAATAGTAAAAACAGAACTGACAGAAACCACGCCTAAGCCACAGGTAACCATTGTTATTACGGAATAGGGGAGCTGCAACTGCAAAAGAAGCTCTGAAGGACAAGCTTATGTTATCGAATTTCACGTTTGTTGAGCAGTTGGTGGCACTAACTCAGCTTTTCTTGAGGAAGTTGCAGACTATCCACTTACTAGCATACTTGCTATATACCTTTCTCCATGGAGTGGTGACTCCACCATGGAAACGTTTGACAGGAAGGAAGTAATTAGAGCAGATTCCATCTCAAAGATGGACTTGAATAAAAAGTCTAACTTAAAGAGATCCGAGGAAATTACTTTGGATTATGCTACCTCAAAAGCTAATAGAGGTAGCAAAAAACTAAAATCTTCGACAAAAAAACATAACAGATTTTCTGGGGATTTCTCTAGTTCACGAAGTGCTTTGTCAAAAAGCTTGGGCATTTGTAGCATAATGTAGCCAGCAAGTTTCATATCTGTACGTATCTCCGCTACCACGTTCACGTTGCAGCTACATGATGATCATGATACGGAGGTTTTGTTTGCAACATTGTATTCTTCAAAATTTCAATGGAACTATTGACAATATCACGAGTTACCCCGTAATCATCACAGAAAAATCAAGGGAAAAATGAGCTATTGCTTCTGAAAAAACCTGGATAAGTTTTGAATGGAACATCCTGTCATCACTCAACCCCAAAATAACTACACTAAGTCACTATCTATTGTCACCACACTTACCAGAACTAACACTTTTTTCCATCTTAGAAGAATCATCGGAATTATCAATGGGTGAATGTTCCAAAATCTCCTCGCCCTTGGTGTTCTTGATGGATAATTTCGGACTCAATTGTACCGTCCCGTAATCTGAGTCCTTCGCTTCCCATAATTTTTTTAAACTACTTATGCTCCCCGTACTTTTACGTTTATCGTCCGATTCCTCTATTTTAAGGTTACCGCTGTCGGTGCTGGCGGTGCTCTCTCTCTTGTTAATTGGTTCGGTGCTGGTTTCGTTGTCTTCTATTTTATCACCTAAAAAAGTGGGTAAATTTCACTTACCTCGGGGGATATACTACAAGCATTGATAACTAATTAGTCTAGATTCCCCCAAGCAAATGCGACTGATATGGATAGTATACTGACACTCAGTAAATACGTAAATAAAGTTTGGTGGTCTAAATTCGGATGGTGATGGACAACAAGACGAGGGCCCCGACATAATGAAATCTGAAGTCGTACATGCTATAAAATTGGCCAAACGAAACAAATCTGTTGGATCCGATGGCATTCCGTCTGAGCTCCTTAAGATGATCGAGATAATATTTAGTTACTTATAAAAACTATTCGATGATATTTATGCCACCGGCGAATTTCCTGACGACTAGCTAAAATCAGTGTTCGTACTCATTCCGAAGAAACAAAGAGCACAAAGAACAAGATGCTGTAATGACTATAGACTGAAGAGCTTACTGTGTCAGAATGTGGTCAGGTGGACTTGATATGGCACATATCAGAAGAAAAAGTTCTAAATTCTATTATGCTATTTATAGCGAATTTTTCAAGAAGATGTCTCTTCTTCTTCGGGTACCATGACCGTTCAACGATCATTAGTTATCATGTTAGCTAACATCTTGATGATGATCGTTTTACTGACAGTCGCTTAGAAGAGTTGAACCGTAGACTTTCCGTACCACTGTCTTAAATTTTTCAACCGCGATGTTCTCCTTCTCCCTGAACCACGTCTGCCTGGAATTTTCCCCTTTATAATCAGATGCAAAATTTCGTATTTTTCTGGATGTCTCATAATGTGGTCAAAATATTCCAATTTGCGTCGCTTCATGGTCGTGACCACCTCCAAGTCCTTGTCCTTGCATGCGAGCTGTTGTTACTAATTCTGTCCATCCAACTGATTTTCAGCAGTCGTCGATACACCCACATCTCGAATGCCCCCAGACGTTTAAGCTTGACTTCACTGAGCGTTCACGCTTCCATGCCGTACAAGAGAACCGGAATGACGTAGTAGCGAACCATTTCCATCCGCAGTTTCAATGGTACGTCGTGACTAGTTAAGATTTCTTGTTCTTCATAAATGCGGCTCGAGCCTTTTCTATTCGAATTTTGACTTCCACAGTCGGGTCCCAGTGGTCGTGAATGATTGCTACCGAAATACATAAATTTATTAACTCTCTCCAGCTTTGTGCCACTGACTGTAATACCACCATCTTCAATATTAGATTCTTTGCTTATAATCATACATTTTGTTTTATTTGCATTCAGTCTTAAAAAACCTGTGTACAAGTGTCAGTCTTAAGTCAGTCATTCAGTTAAGAAGATATGACCGACAAAAGTTATGAAATTAGTACGAGGATCATTTAATAAGTAAAGAGACAAATAGGTCTAGCTCAAGAACGGTTTATTGGATTGCTACAAAATTTGGCCAACTTTTTGACGACATAATTCCCCGCAATGTTTAATACACACTTGTCCCACCTTTCTGCTAGCTTCTTGATTTCTGTGGCAAAGAATTCTTTCGGTTGACGTCGAAGCCACTCTTAGACTTTTTCCTTCACTTCTTCATTGTCGTCATCTTTGAGAGGTCCGAACAGGTAAAAAAATCCCACGGAGCCAGGTCTGGGCTGTATGCGGGATGAGGTAAGATCTCCCAACATAGTTCTTGAAGCTTTTCTTGGGTAAGCCGTACAAGGGCGGGCATTGTAAATGGTTTTGAATAATATTGCGAACATTTCCAACGCTTATCCCAACCACCTGAGCTATCATTTCA
>CM032453.1:168652576-168860434 GCA_019049505.1 Pachyrhynchus sulphureomaculatus | reverse complement strand
TGCATGTCTCGCCCCGACATCGTAAGCTGTACTACCGAATGCACCTGGCAAGGTCAACCGATCGTTCTTCTCCCCATTTCTAACAAACCCAACCAATATTGCTAGAAGCGGCGGCCCGCTCCCAACGATACTAAGCGCTCGGAACACAAAATCTCGTTTATATTTGATCCACCCTCGTATATGTCGATGGTTTAGTACACTGAAATCACTACAAAAAAATCCATCAAATTTTTCTGAATGACGATGAAAGTGAGAAAGATAGCCGACATCGTGAAAATATCAACATAACACGTGAGACATATTTCGCATGAATATTTGCATATGAAAAAACAATGTGCCCGATGAGTGACGCGCACTCTCAGTATTGTTTAAAAACAGCAACTTGTTGAAGATTCAGAGCGCTATGTGGCAATGTTTCGGCGTGATCCAAAGGAGTTTTTGCATCAAGAAAAAAAGGCCGCATTTATCGAGCAAAAATTGTTATTTCACCAAGATAATGCATCAGCTCACAAATATGACGGTAAAATTGGACTAATTAGGCTATGAATTGCTTCCTTATCCGCCATATTCACCAGATCTGGCCTCCAGCGATTGTCATCTGTTTACAAATTGGAAAAAGTGGCTCCAAGGAAAGAGATTTGGCTCAAACGAAAGTATCGAATGAGAAACTGAGGCTTATTTTAGGGATCTCTCAAATTATTCCAATGAAAGATATCCAAATGTTGAAAAATCGCTGAAATAAATATATTGCTTTTAAAAGAAACTCTGTTGAAGAATGAAATCGATTTTTAGCAAAAGTCTACGGAACTTTTCACCCCATGTATTAATTAATTATTAATCCGATAATTTCATTTTTCACGATAATAGCCTAATGAATTTTTAACGAAAAAAGTTCTTTATCCAGTACTTTCGTGACAAAAATAACTCGTAAAGTCGGAAAGTACCAAAAAGAATAACAAAATGTTTAAATTTCTCGAGACCCACAACTATGAAAAGGACATATAACATAAAATATTCAAAGCTCCTCCCTTTAGTTTCTGTTCCCGACCTTATATGTTTAAATACGAATAATTATACTTAAAAATCCACATCAACTATCAAAACTGAACAAAATACAAATTTCCACAGTTACACTCGTAACAATCGGAGCCAAAGCCCGATGAAAAATACAAAAAGTTTAAAATACTCAATGGTAGAGTATTTTATTTTTGTCCGAGACTGTATTCGTTACATGGAAACTTTCATATGCAGACACACACTTTTAAGGAAAATAAATGTGACAACGGTGCCAATGCGTATACCGAATGCTCTATAGAATGACGTTTATATAAGTTATTTTTATTATACTTTGTGTATGTTTACTGTTTAGACCACATTACTTCTATTTAAAATAAAAAAAAAATAATTTAAATAAAAAATGCCTTCTGACATAAAGGCAAATTTGCAAAGGAAAGCTCATCAATAAACCCCCTGGGAAGCATACAAGATCTTATACGACAAAAAAAAGATGAAATAATAAAATAAAGAGCATCAAGAGCCAATTTGTCTGTAACGAAAAAACTTAGAAATTTATTGGTTAGAAATAAAGAGGCCACGAGAAAAAATAAAGAAAAACATGAAAGGGTACAGTATCAATCAAATTGTGGACTGCAGATAAACGTTTATCATACTGGTGACATTATTAATCCTCAAGCGTTAACTAATATATTGAATAATGTTTCGATTACATCCGAGGGCTTTGGCTTAGTGTATTTCGATATAGAAATATCGGGATTTTCAAGTACAGCTGATATTTTGCAAATAGCGGCGAAATATCGGGATAAAACATTCAATGTTCATATTAGGCCTATGCAACCGATTAATTACCACGCTTTCAGAGTTATGGGCTTAGAACATATTAATGGCAACCTGTATTGATTTGATAAACCTACCAAAACAATCACTCTAAAGGACGCATTAATTTCGTTCCAACTTCAGAAGTCCTGGTAAGTACACATAATACCATACATTTATTTTCTTCGAGAGTTCTCGTGGCAACAGACAGACAGACCGATAGAGTGACGTAAATTGGAAACAATGTTTTTCGTGATCTACAAGCCCTGAAACGTAAAAATATGCAAAACTACAATTACCTCATCTTCATATCGTTGTCCTGAAACCATTATGGTTGTTGACATACCAATAATAACTAACATATGCAAAACTGTTGTTGTTCCTTCTAAAGCTCCCTAAAAAAAATCGGCAGTGGCAATAACTCACTATTCCAGATTCCTTTGCAAGTATTTAAAAAAAAAAAATTTAATAGCTCAAAGATTGACTCTCAGAGCGATTTTTGATAGTTTCGCCACACAAACATGGCCGCTATGACGTTTTAAAAATATATAGTACTAGTTTGAGAACCCTTTATATTTAGATTTATGTTAAATACCTTTATAGAAGCGTAAATAATGAAAATTGTATATGCCAACATTGAAGGAATATAAACTACACATATTGACCTGATAACATCTTCATTGTTCAAATAAATTCTAAAAATGAAATAAAAATTAGGATACTAAAAATAGTCTGTATCTTTGGACTAAACTTTAATAACTCTGGTATCCTTAATAACAAATACTGCTCAAGAATGACAAGAAAGTACGCTATACGAGCATAGAGATATTAGAATAGAGGAGGTAAGTTCTTGCGAAAAGCGTAGTGCTCATAGAAAGAGAAAGAAATAATATGAGAGTTATTCTGTCTGTCGTATCTCTTACTCGGTGCACGCCCCCTGCAAGAATGTTATTCGCATTTCGTCCGGAGCCAACGAAGCAAGAGACACAGAATTGTCTTATATTATTTCCTTCTCTTTTTAACGACTATACGCTTTCGGTTACAGCAGGCTATATAGTTTCTCTACTCTATTCTGATATCTCTATGTATACGAGGGTGGTTGAAGACAGATGGCGTTGCTAAGGCAAGTGGATGTTTCCATCGTGTGCTTTCATCTGACAGATGACACTAATAAAAAATTTGACAGTGATTCATAGGTTAGTTTGCATTTAGCAGCCATTTCAGAAAGTAGTGTAACGTGTTTGTCGCTAAGATGAAAAAAGTACAGTATCCTTCAGTGATTCGCTTTTTCCTTTGAGATGGGAAAAGGTGTGAGGAGATAAAAGCGAAATTAGATGCTGTTTATGGGGACTCTTCGCCATCAATGACAACGGTCAAATATTGGTTCAATGAATTTAAACGTGGTCGAACATTCGTGAGGATCGCCCGGGACGTCCATCAGATGTGGTTACCGAGGAAATCATTGAAAAAGTCTACGACATGATTCTCGCTGATCGTCGAACGAAAGTGTGCGAATTAGCAGAGGCCATAAGGGTGTCGACGGGAACGGTAATTAATATCGTCCATGATAAGTTGGTTATGAAAAAGTTGTCGGCCCGGTGGGTGCCGCGATTGCTCACCGTGGACAAGAACCGGGTGCGGCTTTCAACTTCGAGGCTGTGTTTGAAGCAATTTAAGCCAAATCCGAATCCGTCAAGTTGTCACCATTGATGAGACCTAGTTTCATCATTATACATCCGAAACCAAGCAACGATCAAAACAATGGGTTGCTTCCGGTGAATCTGCTCCAAATATAGGAGTTTTTTTTTTTTTTTTTTTTTATTGGTCTAGCACACGTGCTGCAGGGAAGTCCCTAAAGCGCTCCAGGAGCGGCACGAGTGCGGAAAAAGCGATTCACGTTGTTCTTGAATCGCTGTAAATTGTACTCGGTGGGAAACACAGCGCTGGGCAAATTATTCCAAAGGGATGACGTTCACCATATAAAAGATTGCTTGAAAAGCGTTGTACGCGGAGTAACAAGCTGAACCTCATACGGATGCGAAGCACCAGCGCGACGTGTATTTCTAACATACACGGCTTTGGGAGGAATTAAGCGGGCTACATCCTTCGAACACTTTCCATGAAAATACTTGTAGAACAGACTCAAGTCGCCAACCGTTCTTCGATGTTCCAGCGAATCAAGGCCGCCGGTCAATTCCGGGTCCCCAATCAGACGGACCGCTCTTCTCTGAACAGAATCCAACAAATGCAGTGTATGTTTGGGAGCGGAGCCCCAAACGTGGGAGCAGTATTCCATAGTTGGTCGAATTTGGGCTTTGTAAAGAATTAACAGTTGTTGTGGGGTGTAAAGCTTTCTGGTTCTAAATAATATTCCCAACTTTTGAGAAGCTCTCCTTGCTATACCTGCAACATGTTCATGCCAAGACATATTTGCTCCCAAACTAACGCCCAACAAGTTGAGCGACGATGCTAGGGGAATGGAGTGCCCCGACATAACTATGTCGGGTTCAGCAACGTTAACTTTTTTAGAAAAAACTGCCGCTTGGGTTTTTGTAGCGTTAAATTCCACTTGGTTACGGTCACCCCAAGATAGAATTTCTTCCAGGTCTTTGTTAAGTTGAACGACCTCCTGCTGTCTGCGGATATTCGCCTGAGCAGCCGATGTCCGAGCGTTCAAGGTGAATGAAGAGACAAGCGTACTGTCATCTGCAAAGCTATAGATTGGATTCCCGGTCTTTTCCAGCAGATCGTTAATGTAAATGAGAAAGAGAGTAGGAGACAGTATGGAGCCCTGGGGCACACCAGCGTTGATAGTGAGGGTGTTAGAAAGAAATCCGTCGACCGTCACTCGTAAAGAACGCTCTCTGAGGAAACATAAGAGCCACAAACAGAACCTTTCAGACATACCATAAGAGCGCAACTTAGCCAACAGTCCATCGTGCCAAACACGGTCGAATGCCTTGGATATGTCAAGAGCAAGATATGCAAGAGTTGTCAACAGAGACATCCGCATAATCAGAAATCTGTATTGGAGACAAACGGCATCGATGAAATTTGAAGAGATCAGGTCAGAAGATATTGCCATTCAACAAGGAGTGAGACAGGGCTGCATGCTTTCGCCGTTGCTGTTTTAACCTTTACTCCGACAAAATATGCAAAGCGGGTTTATATGAATAACCATATAGAGTGAAGGTGAATGGAGAGTTCATTAGCACAGTCAGATATGCGGACGATACCTTTAACGCCTGTTAGATAGAATTGAACAGACAGGAGTGGATATGGGCCTTAACATCAATATATCTAAAACCAAATTCATGATCTTTAGCCATCAACAAAATGCAGATGTTGTTCTCCATCTTAACAGTCAAGCGATAGAGAAAGTTAACCATTTTAAATACCTTGGAAGCTCCATTACTGACCAGTTTGACCCTTCAACCTAAATGAAGTATCTCTTTTGCATTGATAGAATCAATCTAAAACTGCGTCAGAGAATGCTAAAACGCTATATTTGGTCGGTTTTGTTGTACAACACTTAGGTATGGACATTGAAGGTTCCTACAGTTAACCGTTTGAAGCTTGTGGAGATGTGGCTGCATAGAAGGATTTTCCGTATTCCGTGGACAACTTATGTCACCAATCAGTAAGTACTGTAAAGAGCGAATGCAGTCAGAGAGTTGTTATCAACGGTAAAGTGTAGAAAACTGGAGTATTTGGGACCTGTTCTTCATGGCAAACATTATGAGTTATTGCAGCTCATAATGGAGGGAAAGATTAAGGGCAGACGCGGCGGTGGTAGGAAACAGGCCCGGCTGAGAACATATGAGAGTTATTCCGAGTCGCATGGAATGCCACTCTAAAAAAACACGAAAAAATCCACCATATTATACTGAGTGACCGCAAAATAAAAATGAGAGAGACAGCTGACATCATGAAGATATTAACAGAACGCATGAGGCATAGTTTGCATGTATATTTGCATATAAGAAAGTTATGGCCGGATGGGTGTCGCACACTCTCACGATTGATCAAAATCAGCAATGTGTCGAAGATTCAGAACGCTTTTTGGCACTGTTTCGGCATAATCCAAAGGAGTTTTCTTGTCGATTCGTCATAGTGGACGAAACATGGATCCTCCACTGAGTCCAATAATCAGTCAGCAGAGTAACTGAAACAGCTTAAAAGCCGACTGACCGATCCAAAAACACAAACATCAGCTAGAAAGGTTTTGGCAAGTATTTTTTGGGATCGACTATCTTGAGAAGCGGCGAAAAAAGAGTTGTTTCACCAAGATAGTGAATCCGCTCACAAGTCCATAAATTCGATGGTAAAATCGGACCAATTGAGTGTTGAATTACCACCGCCGTATTCACCAGATCTGGCGCCCAGCAATTTTCACCTCTTTTCAAGTTTGAAAAGGCAGCTCCAGGGACCTGAAATAAAGATGTTAAATGGGAAACTGAGACTTATTTTAGAGTACTCGACAAGTAGTACTATATGAAAGGTATCTACAGGTTGGAAGATCGCTGGAATAAGTGTGTCGCTCTTGAAGGAATCTATACATACATAAGCGATAAACCTCTTTTTCCCGTTTTCTACTTTTTTTCCACAAATTTATGCCACTCATCTCTGTTTAGTGCGTTATTTCGCCTCAGTCCAGAATTTTCCTCCTTTCTTCAGTATTTCATTCATACTATTGTTTCATGTTTCCCTTGGTTTCCCTCTTCTATTTTTTCCAGTTACTCTTGCATTATATCATTTTGACTTCCGATCATTATTCATTCTCACTATGTGTCCAGTCCATTTTAACTTCTTTTCCTCTATTTTTTTTTTACTTAAATTCCTGTCTAATATCTTGATTTCTTCTTTTATCAATTCTTCTTGCCCCTACCACTTTCCTCAGATACTTCATTTCTGTGGCTTGTAATCGTTTTTCATACTTATCCGTCAGAATCCAATTCTCAGCCCCGCACAGTGCGAAATTTAGGAAGTTTAGCGGAACTTTATTCAATTTTTGAAATACGTAAAATGCATAAGACTATTCATTATTTTGGTAGGTTAATATCCCACCTCTAAAACCTCATACTCAGTTTGGGGATTAACCCTGCGAAACAACTGCAAAATGCACCTGAAAGTTACATTACTTATTCAATCATAATTTTTGCCTACAGAAAGCTATTCGATTTGTTTAAGTTAATAGAGTGGTACATACAAACGGCAAGTCAGTAGGCCATGATTTTTTCTTCATTTATTTTATAAGAGAATTGTCAATTATTGGCATTTAAATAATTGCAAAATCTTTTCTTACTCGTGTGTGATTTGTTAGTGAAAAAAGTGATTTTTAAGAAGTAAGTAAAATTTACATTTTTAACTTCAGTGGAGACTTTAAAAAGTGATACTACATAATACCAGCTTGAAACGCACAAAATTTGAAAGGTTTTTTTCCTCTGTTGGAAACACAAAAGATCTTCTGCGATATTTTGCGATCTTCTTTTAAATTAAACATTTTCCAGAATGACTTTGCAAATTTGATATAACTGCATATTCCAAAAGTGGAAGGAAGAACCGACATCGGACGCCATCATTGGTTTTGTTTTGGAAAAAATAGGCTCACCAATGCTAACATCTGACGCTCTTTGCAGTTTAAAGGCAACTCTTCGTGATCTGGTTTGTAAAATACAAAAAAGGTGGAGGGAATCCAGTCGAAATTTAGCATCATTTCTGAATAAAAATGCTAGCTGGCTTGAAAATAATGTAAAATTTTCAAATGCTGTAAGGGATGCATTGCCTAGTGGATCGAGGACCAATGCAGGCAGACCTAAAAAAGAATTTAGAGATTGTCATCCTAAAGTGCAAAACAGAAAAGTGCATCATCTTTTGAAGTCCGGCAGTCAAGACAAGTTAGCCAAAGCAACTGCAACAAAGCTATACCAATCTGGAAAACGAAACTCTGCAGCGATTGTCAAGGAACTGGCATCTGGTTCTCCAGAAAGGGGTAGCAAAATCAAGAAGGCTCGCATGTCTTCTTCAAACAGCCCACGAAAATTAACTCCACACCAGGCTCTGGCGCTACTTATTGATGCAAACTTATCGTCAAATCAGTACAACATTGTTCGAGATCAAGCAAAAAATCACCGTTGCACTTTGTATCCACCTTATTATGTTGTAAAAGAGGCAAAGAGGTTGTGCTATCCAAAGGACATAACAATAACTGAAGTTTCAGCTGAAGTATCAGTTCAGTCGCTTATAAATCATACCGTAGCAAGACTTTGTACAGAGCTAGAAGGGATTCTTAGAACTTTATCAAACGTTTAAAGCACTACATATTATCGTAAAGTGGGGTTGTGATGGGGCGGAACAAGTTAATTATCGACAAAAGTATATACATAGCTCTGATGATAGTATGTTTAGTGTATCAATGGTACCAATCCAAATGTGCTCCGTAAATGATAATGGTGATAATCAGTCAGTAATTTGGAAAAACCCTGCTTCTTCTTCCACACGGTACTGTCGCCCCATTAAGTTCGTTTTTGCCAAAGAAACAGTCAGTGTAATTACCTCAGAAGTAAACAAAGTGAAAGAACAAATATCTAAACTTACTCCAACCACTATACTTGTAGATGGCAAGCAATTTCAGGTTACAGCAAATATGATCTTTTGTATGATTGACGGTAAAGTATGCAATGCTGTATCATCCTATGCATCATCACAAACATGGTACTTATGTGGGGCTAAACCTAGTGAAATGAACAACATCTGTGATATACCTCAAAAAAATATAAATGAATCCTTTTTTTCCCTTGGACTATTACCACTCCATGCATGGATAAGGTTTTTGGAATGTATTTTACATATATCGTACAAACTGGATATTAAGGCATGGCAAGCTCGTGGAGCAGAAAATAAAAAAAAAGTTGCAGAGAAGAAAAAATACATTCAACAAAAATTCAAAGAGGAGCTTGGCTTGCTTATAGATATGCCAAAACAGCAGACCGGAAACACAAACGATGGTAATACCGCGAGGAAATTCTTTAGAAATGCCGAAAAGTCTTCCGAAATAACTGGCGTTAATTTAGATTTGATCAAGCGTTTTCATGTGCTGTTAGAGTGCCTAAATTGTGATCTTAAAATTGATTCAGAAAAGTTCGGCGAATATGCAAGAGAAACTTTGGAATTGTATTTGAAAGAATATTTCTGGTACTCAATGCCCGTAAGTGTGCATAAAGTCCTTTGTCATGGAAAGGATATTATAGCCTCTTGCATTCTTCCGATCGGACAATTTTCTGAAGAAGCTCAAGAGGCAAGAAACAAAGACTGCAGAAAATATCGCAAACTTTTTACTAGAAAAACATCCCGAATTGACACAAATACGGATTTATTTAATCGACTGCTTATTTCATCGGATCCGTACATCGCTAGTCTTCGTAAAGCACCCAAAACCAAGCATAGTGAAGTTACGCCAGAAGTTTTAGAGTTGTTAGAAAGATTTGCAGACCCATGTAATGATTGCGAGTCTTCAGACGATTGCAGTGAGTCTCGTTCTGAATAGATGTTCAAAATGTTGTTACAAAATGTATGTTTTTTTAATTGTTCTATAATAAAAAACACAAATAAACTGAAAAACTTTAAATAAAACACATTAATTTTTATTAAAAATTTTAAAAAACCAACAAATAGAACTGTTTTACTGGTTTAAATAATTAAGTTCCGGTAAACTGTGCCCCGTAGGTTATAATTGGTGTATATATTGTTTTGAAAATTGCCATTTTTGTTTTCACTGATATTTCCTTTTTACTCAGAAAGCTTCTGTACAGCGTGCAGTATAACGTTGTTCCAGCTTTCATTCTATTTCCAATTACATCCTCTTGTGTTCCTTTGGAGTTTATTACTATTCCCAGGCATTTACATAGCTCCACCTGTTTAATTTTTTGTCCCTCTACTTTAATGTTCATAGTTTCTTGTCTGTTAGTTATAACCACCACCTTTGGTTTTTCCAGGTTAATAAACAGGTTATACTTTTTTAACTCTATTGTTCATATATTCATGTTCAGCTCCAAGTCTCCTTCTGTCCTTGCTACCAATACAATATCGTCTGCGAATGCACATGCCTCTATTTTTACAGCCTGTAAGTTTTTATATTCAAACATGTACATGAAGGAATCTATGTTAAAATATAAAATCGATTTATGGCAAGAACATTCTTTTTTCTTGTATGTATTCTATGTAGTAAAAAGTGACAATAATCTGTCTAAGTATTTTTTATAACCTTATTTTCGTAATTGGGTAGATAATTTAATAAAAGACTTTCGTACAATAATTTAAAATTGAGTTTAAGCAGATTGCTAACGTTTCATCTCCGATTGTTTCAATGCAATCCTCCCCACTCACCGTTTTATACTAAACATGTTCTATTCAATACTTACTGAATTATCTCGCATTGTCTAACAATAATCTTCTTAAGGTATCCATTAACTTCCCGATCATATTTGTCTTTATTGAACGAAACTATTTTCGTACATGTTCGTGTCTCTCTCACACAGTTACGCAGTAGAAACGTTTGTATCTCACTCTCTGTGATAAAATAAGTTAATAAATAAGGTAAGAGATACATACAATAGCCCACCGGCAAGTAACTAACAACCTGAATAATATAGATACAAACGGTTAATTCTGGTATATCAAGTTTCACTAAATCTCTCATAAATAACGAATGTTTTATGTTGCAGGTGATACCAAAAAAATAATACAATATTGCCAGAAAAAAAAATAAGCTGGGCCGTAACTGATTGAATACGTCTCCTTTTTAAAACTCTTGCTCTTAAATGGGGTCGTACACTTGTTAAGGACCACTGACCTTTTTTTAGCTTATTTTCATTTTCTAAAATGGCATATTTTGCTGAAAAAACTAGCATTGTAGACGTTATTCCCTAAAATATAGAATTTCTAATAAGTATCCCTTTAATATATAAGCAGTATGAATTAATTTTGAGGAATTTCTAAGAGAGGGTGTAACTTGTATATCGCATTGTGGCATAATAGTGAAGCACCATCATTACCAGGTACACAAGGATGAAATGCGGATTTCAGACAACAGATGGTGCACCAATGCAGTTTGTGCTATACAGATTTGACACTGCGCCATTATGTTGTGTCATCAACAAGTGTCAGACGCGCATGAGTGAAAAATTGGAAAAGTGTGTGCATAGTGTTGTGTTGTTGTGTTTAATATGTCGACATTTATACCGAACAAAGAGCATTCGCGGACAGCATTAATTTTTTGTTTTCATTTGAAGAAAACTGCTGTTGAATCATACCGATTACTTCGAGAAGCTTATGGTGAACATGCTCCGTTACAAGATACGTGTGAACGATGGTTTCGGCGTTTCAAAAGTGGTGACTTCGATGTTGCAGACAAGAAACGTGGAAAACCGCCAAAAAAATACGAAGATGTGGAATTGGAAGCATTGTTGGACGAAGATGATTCGCAAACACAAAAACAACTCGCCGAGCAATTGGGCGTTAGTAAACAAGCTGTTTCCAATCGGCTACGAGAGATGAGAAAGATTCAGAAGACCGGTAGATGGGTACCACATGAGTTGAACGACAGGCAAATGGAAAAGCGCAAAAACACGTGTGACATTTTGCTCGCTCGGTACAAAAGGAAGTCGTTTTTGCATCGTATAGTTACGGGGGATGAAAAGTGGATTTATTTTGAGAATCCCAAGCGCAAATAATCATGGGTAGACCCAGGCGCACCATCCACATCGACCGCAAGACCGAATCGCTTTGGCAGAAAGACGATGCTCTGTGTTTGGTGCGACCAGAGGGGCGTGGTCTATTATGAGCTGTTAAAACCTGGGGAAAACGGTTAATACTAAACGTTACCAACAACAATTGACCGATTTGAACCGTTTCACTGCTTGAAAAAAGGCCAGAATACCGAAAGAGGCAACACAAAGTCATTTTTCTTCATGACCAGGCTCCATCACATTCGGCAAAACCAGTTCGCGACACGTTGGAAGCACTCAGCTGGGAAGTTCTACCCCATGCAGCTTGCTCACCAGACTTGGCTCCTTCCGATTACCACTTGTTTGCATCGATGGGTCACGCACTTGCTGAGCAGCGCTTTGGTTCGTACGAAGATGTAAAAAAATGGCTCGATGAATAGTTCGCAGCAAAAGAGGAAGATTTTTACTCACGTGGTATTCCCAAATTGCCCGAAAGATGGGAAAAATATATATCAAACGATGGAGCATACTTTGAATAAAGCACTTTTTATCATTCTTCCGAATTTAACATGATTTTTAGAAAAAAAAAAAAATCCGCATTTCTTACTTGTACACCTAATTTTTATTATTTGTTTTTTTGTCGAAGTGTAAACAACATATTTTTTTTGAGCATTAAATATGTCGAATCACGTGCCAACAAAACGCCGCGGGAAGCAGGGGCGTGCTGGCTCACCGGGACTTTTCCCGGGGCGCCATCTTCAAACTTACAAAGTGCATGCAAAATTTATGTTCGTTAGAACCACGCACATTTTTCATATGTCCAGGTAGTATCTGAATTGAGACATTCATAATCCTGCGTAAATCTAGAATTATTCGTATATACAGTCAGTCCAAAAAGTCTTCATACACCACCTGCTTTCTAAACTATCTTCCTGTTATGTTTAACTAATTAATTGGAACTATGAGAAAACATGTTTAAATTAATATTTGAAACTTAACCAACGAGGATTAGTATTAAAAACAACTACGGAACACTTTATTTAGAAGTTATATCATTGTTATAAACATGTAAACAAAATTAATTTCAAAAAAGTCTCCATACACTCAAGAACTGCACTGCAAAAAACACGTTATAATCAAAGAAGTATTAAAAATGAGCCAGAGAAATTGTGAAATTCGATTTCAAGTTCGAAAGATCATCATTGATTTGTGGAAAGATGGAAAGTCGTACAGAAATATAGGAGAAATGGTTAAAAAGTCGCATGCTACTATTCAGTACATTGCAATCCAGTATACATATATCAACGGGTTCCTATAAAATTCGACCACGCTCGGGTCGTGCCAAGAAACTGACTCCACGTGAAGAAGCCGCTATTGTTGAACAAATAATTATAGATCCCAAGAAAAGTGCACCAAAATTAAAAGAAGAAGTACGGGAACTGTTTTCGGAAAATGTTTGTTCACAAACAGTGAGAAATTGTTTACACAGGGAAGGCTATAAGGGGTGTGCTAATCACAAAAAGTGGTTAGCTTTTGCTAGGGAATACGTTACTAAAGCTCCTGAATTTTGGGAATCCGTAATCTTTAGTGATGAAATCAAAACTAACCTTTTTGGGTCTGATGGCAGAACTAAAGTTTGGAGAAAAAAGAATACCGCATTCGATATTAAAAATATTTGTTTCACGGTGAGACAAGGAGGTAACAGTGTGTTCTGCTTTAAAGATGCATCTCCGCTGGAGGGGTTGGAAATTTACATTTTATTAATGGTACCACGGATCAGCATGTTTATCTCAACATTTTGAGAGACAATTTAAGAGAAAATGCATAAAAATTAGCACTCGAAAAAAGATACATTTTACAACAGGACAATGATCCGAAATATACCGCAAATTTAGTACAAGAATGGATGATCCATAATGTGCGACAGCAGCCTCATACACTTTCGCAATCACCCAATGTTAACCCCATCGAGCATTTATGGGAGGAACTTAAAGGGCGCATTCACAAACATAATATTTCAAATAGAGAGGCATTAAAAAAATAGAATATTGAACGAATGGGAGAACATGCCAGCAGAAGTTACTAGAAAGCTGGTTGCAAGCATGACAAAAAGGTTACAGGAGATTATCAAGGCCAACGGCGCCGGCGGTCCTACTAAATATTAGTTTAAACAAATTTGTTATTTTCCGTTAAACTCTCTCAGACTATTATTTGTAATTGTTAAGTGTATGGAGACTTTTTTGACATTAATTTTGTTTACATTTTTATAACAATGATGTAACTTCTAAATAAAATGTTCCGTAGTTGTTTTTATTATTAATCCTCGTTGGCTAAGTTTCAAATATTAATTTAAACATGTTTTCTTATAGTTCCAATTAATTAGTTAAACATAAGAGAAAAATATTACAGAAAGCAGGTGGTTTATGGAGACTTTTTGGACTGACTGTATAAGGAGTCTGAATTAATTTTGAAGAATTTTTAGGGGAGGGCGTAACTTGTATTATATCACATTGGAGCTTAATATTTCTATTACCATCATGGTAAAGCAACATCATTAGACTTTAATTTTTAGTATATGTTATTTTGCCGAACTGTAAACAACATATTTTTTTGAGTGTTAAATATGTCGAATTACGTGCCAACAAAACGCCATTTGCAGGAAGCGTTACTTTCCTTTTTTAATTCGAAACGTTGCTAAAAGTCATCGATTGCGGTCGGACACCTATGGTGATTATATCCATCGATAAGAACATATGAGTACTACTTTCGATGCTTTAAAAGTAATGATTTGGACACGGAAGGCCGGTGAACAATCAACATCCTCCATTATTGGCTTCAAGTTTATGCTGTGTATCTGGTGGGATCAGCTGGGTGTAGTGTATTATGAGCAGCTCCAACCCAACGAAACTATGACTGGGGAACGTTACCGACAATAATTGATGCAATTGAGCCTAACGTTGAAGGAAAAAGACCGCAATATGCCAAAAGACCCGACAAAGGAATTTTTCAACATCACAATGCTCGGCCACATGTTGCAAAACCTGTCAAGGAAACACTAGAAACGCTTGGATGGGATGTCCTACCTCACCCACCGTACTTACCAGACATTACTCCTTCTGATTATTACTTGTACCGATTGATGACGCACGGTCGGTCTGAACAGCGTTTCCATTTTTATGAGGATAGCAAAAAAATGGGTCGATTCGTGGATATCCTCAAAAGATGAGTGGTTCTTTCAACGTGGTTTCATATGCTGCCACAAAGATGGGAGAAAGTAGTTGCTAACGATGGATAATACTTTGAACAATCAATTTTTAACCATTTTTTAATGTTCCGTACGGAACACTTATAAGATCACTTCGGTGTCTGTCTGTCTGTCACACCCGATTTTCTCCGAAACTATTTGTCATAGAAACTTGAAATTTGGTAATAATATAGGAATTGATGGCCTCATCAGAGCCATGTAGTTTTGAAAGTTAAATTTTGACTTAAGGGGTTAGTTTTGGGGGGTGAAATCGGAAGTGAAAAAAAAATTTTTTTACTAGGTCATCGAGTGTGGTGTCAAATGAAAGCTATGAAAACACGAGTAAAAAATATATATAATGTAATACTTGCGCGCACTTTTCTTTGTATTATTTTCAAAAAATCGCGAAAAATCGCTGTCCCGCGCCTTATCTCGAAAAGTACTTATCAAAAAATTTTGAAAAAATCCTGGAATATTCTCCACGGGGGGTAGATTGAACGAAAATTATCACGAGTGCATTACCTTTAATAATTTATCTGGCATTTAAAAAAAAATAAAAACTTCAAGGTCATCAGATTTCAGTAAAGATTGGAAACAAACTTTGTTGAAAACTCATTTGGGGTGTGTTTTGTGAAGTCACTGATCATTTTATACCACCGTAACATAAATTTTGACTAGGGGTTCGTTTTGAGGGGTGAAATCGGAAGTGAAAAAAAAAATTTTTTACTAGGTCATCGAGTGTGGTGTCAAATGAAAGCTTGTGAAAACACGAGTAAAAAATATGTATATAATGTAATACTTGCGCACACTTTTCTTCGTATTACTTTTAAAAAATCGCGAAAAATCGCTGTCCCCTATCTTATCTCGAAAAGTACTGATCAAAAAATTTTGAAAAAATTCTGGAATATTCTCCACGGGGTATAGACTGAACGAAAATTATCACGAGTGCATTACCTTTAATAATTTATTTGGTATATAAAAAAAAAATTCGAGGTCACCAGTTTTCAGTAAAGATTGGAAACAAACTTTGTTGAAAACTCATTTGGGGTGTGTTTTGTGAAGTCACTGATCATTTTATACCATCCTAACAAACATTTTTATTTTAAAAACAATCAACGTACGGAACACTAATTGTGCAAGTTCAACTTGCACTTAACCGGTTTTATTTACAATAAAGCGACATTTTTACCGAAAAATCCCTCAAAATTCATTCAAACACGCAATGGTTTATTGTATAGAGTAACTACTTACAAAAAAGTCATAAGCTGCTATAAATTCATGATAAGCAATTATTGAGAAATTTCCACCGTTTTGTAAAAAAATGCTGAATTCTAAACAAAAAATTAGAATATTTAGATGCAAGTTTAACCATAAACATCTGGATAATAGTGGATAGTCAACAAGTAATCGTACATAATATAGATGAAAATTAGGTAGCAAGTGAAAATTAACATCTGAAAAATTAAGAGATTTTTAAATTTTTAATATATTGAGAAATAAGTCTACTAGGCAAGTGACAACGCAGCTTTGTGGTTTACTTACAGTTTAACTGAAAAATAATCCTTTGGAATGTTAGACTAGTGGTTTACGATAGAAAAGAACGAGTTGTTAAAAAAATCAATTATCGGTCAAACAGAAGAAAATTAAGTAAACAAGTGCAAGTATTTATTTATATTCATGTATAGTAACATTTTTTTCACAAAAATGATTTAAATAGGAACAAAACTCAAAGAAATGCATGATAAATTTTGTATTACGATATACAGGGTGTCCCAGTATTCCGTGTACATAGAGTTACTGTGGATTTCTGAGATGAAAATATGGCCATTTAACCCAACTTAACCTTAGTCCAAAAATTCGTAATTTTTGAGATACGGGGTGTCAAAGTTATACTTTTATTTTAGTTTTTCTTAAGTAGCTTTCTTAATAATTGTACTGTTTGTACAAGATTCGGTGCTAAGGGGTTTTCTTAGATGAGAAATCGAAATCAGCTCACAGTTTTGTTGTAAATTGTAGTTGGCGCCACTGATTCCAGTGTTTGTACTTTTAAATTGTTATAACTTTTTATACCACTCTGTATGATATTTTTAATTAAATATTCGTATTTTTCGCCTCCCCCTGTCTAAAAAAGCTCTCTTGGTAAATATTGCTCCGAGCAACAGTTTCTAAGATAATGAGATGTTGTTTCCATTTTTTAATTCCATTGTCAAATTCGCAAATGCGTTCCTTCACACTTCATCCAAGCTTAGGACAGGTCCAAAAGAATAGTCTTTGAAATTTGGAACATGCTTAAAGGCAAACAGGCTAACAACAATAATTAATTTTAAGACCAACGGGGCAACAACAGTAAGAATGTAAAAACCAACTGGCTAAGGGCATAAAAGATTACCCACAATTCGAAATTAGAAAAAAGTTTAATCGCTCAACTGAAAAGGTATTTATTTCACAATAAATGTTCAATATGGCCGCCACCTTCGTTAATACATAAATTAATACGTCGCAGGAAATTTAAATGTACTCTTCTTAAAATGTCTTCATCTCCTAAAGCTTTAACAGCATTTTGACTCCTATTCCACAATTGCTCAATGTTGTCGCACCCTAAAGGAAAAAATCGCTTGAATTTAAGTCTGGGGAACGAGGTGGCCAGTGAATACGAGCATCTTCACCTCTTCCGATTCATTTATCTGGGTAACTATAGTTCAAAAAAATTCTCACATCATGCATGAAAAACATGTCGCGACGTAAATTAATGGGTTTTCCAATAATTCGGGAATAGTTTCACGAATGATATTCAAGTAAATGTCACCATCAAGTCGATCTGGTACTCTAAACGGCCCGTTCAAATAGTTCGCGATAAATCCCATCCAGACATTAACACTGAATTCTCGTTGAAACTGTCTTTGTTGCCCAGCATGTGGGTTTTCTTCAGCGTAAACATGATTATTATGCATATTTGTTGTACCACGTCGAGTGAAGCGTGCTTCGTCTGTAAACAGGATTTTAGTGTGAAAATCAGAAACAGTAGCTATGCGTGCTCGAATAATTTGTGAAATATGTAAACAGGATCCAAGATACCGGGGGGGGTAAGAGTTGCTGAACGGACTGTATATTAAAGGGGTGAATAATTTGTTGTCAAATGATCCGGTTAGTTGTACTTTTTGATATGCCCGTTAGACGTTCAATTAAACAAATGCTGATTCCAGGATTATCGTGTACAATTTCAAGGATTTCCTCTTCAACATCGGGTGCTCTAGCTTGTGAAGATCGCCCAGCATTATTCCTGATCGGCTTAAATGGTCCAATTTCTCGAAGTCGCGTCTCAGTATTGGCAAAAGCCTGATGGTTAGGAGTCCGACGATGCGGAAATTTTTCATGATATACGCGAGCACTTTTGCGACCGTTGCCGTTACAAAAACCAAACACTAAAATCATATCAGTTTGCTCACCAAAAGTGTACTACAGTGTTTTAAATCTAGATTTAAAAGACTGTTGAGCTTGAGAAGAAAGAAGAAACTTGTTTGATATCTGTCAAAAATTACTTTCATCATTGCCAAAGTGATTTTTGAACGTTGCCAAGTAACTATACAATGTGAAGAAACGTGTGAAGGAACGCATTTGAGAATTTGACAATGGAATTAAAAAATGGAAACAAACATCCCACTATCTCAGAAACTGTTGCTCGGAGCAACATTTACCAAGCGAGATTTTTTAGACAGGAGAAGGTGGAGAATACAAATATTTAATTAAAAATATCATACAGGGTGGTATAAAAAAGTTATGACAATTTAAAAGTACAAACAGTGCATTAAGTGGCGCTCCCTACAATTTACAACAAAACTGTAAGCTGATTTCGATTTCTCATCTCAGAAATCTTCTTAGTACCAAATCTTGTATAAATATCAATTAAAAAAGCACACCGTATCTCAAAAATTACGAATTTTTGGACTAATGGTCATATTTTCATCCCAGAAATCCACACTAACTCTATGTAGACGAAATACTGGGACATCCTGTATATAAGATGTTAGGAGAAATTAATGAAACTAATTCCCTTAAATTTTGCGAAAATTTTGCATTCGTTTGTGATCTAAGCTCTTAATGCAAACTAAACATTAGCCACGTCGTTCATATGGAAAAAATAAATAATGCACATACCTCGTTAACAAAGACCCATTTTAATCAAACCAGAAAGCATAGAGCCTTTTGTCCTGAATATGTATAATATTTGTCGTCAGATCAAGTGATATTATGAGAGCATAATTTCGTCACGCAACCAAGATAAAGGAATTGTTTTATAAATTTCTTTTATAAGGGTCTCTATAGACAGGCAATCGGTCATATATAATAGTCAATAGTCAATAATTTGATTGAACACCTTTAAAATTAATTCATTCCCATGTTCTTTAGTTATATATAGCAAAATATTTAGAAAGTAAGTCAAGAAACTTCAGAATCTCATCTTTATTTATAGGCTATAAAACCTGCCTGCTTGCAACTGTCAGGTAACAAAGAGAAGAATAATTAAGAGGCGAACGGTATATGATTGACCGAACTTTACCGAATTTATATAATAAAAGACTGGTTTTAGTCAATTTCCACTGGTTTATTTAAATTGCGATGACGCGTTTCGCTGTCGATGCAGCTTCTTCTTTGTAGTTTTTGAGATATTTCCCTATAGGATTGTTAGTTTTGTAACTGGGAAAATTTTAAAATCAAAAAAATATCAACATAGCTTACAAGACTAACAATACTATAGGGAAATATCTCAAAACCTACAAATCAATAAAGACAATAAATCAGGGGTATATCAATTAACATGTGGGTCATGTCCTAAAACATACATAGGACAAACTGGACGTACATTTATACAAAGGATTACAGAACACGAAAAAAGTTTCATTCATAGAAAGTCAACATATGCTAATCATCTTTTAACAGAAAATCACACATTTAACAAGAATTTCAAAATTTTACACACCCAACAAAAAGGTTTAAAACTAAACCTTTTAGAGACAATGCAAATAAATCGATTAAGAACTACAGGTACTTTACTCAATGACCAGGAAGATTTAAGCAATTCACCATTATTAAATTTATTCTCCTAATTCAAAATCTGTGTGGGTTTTCCAATACTATCAATGTAATTTAATTAGGTGTAATATTATAATTAAAAAATTATATAAAATTGTGAACATTAAACCTTACTTGACAGTGTAAAATGTAGATCTGAAGAAGCTGCATCGACAGCGAAACGCGTCATCGCAATTTAAATAAACCACTAGAAATTGGAATTATATATTTATAATGAATTTCTATCAAGTAGAAGCTACAACCAGCCAAAATTTACCGAATTTGTCAGTCAACCATGTTTGATTGTTTAAAGATACCCTTATGAGGCGCCACAGTAATGGTCACGCAACCAAAATAAAAAATAATATTTAATATGTTTTGTAAATGAAAGCCTAGAAAATGAAATACCACTCGTGTCAAGGGAGAAATAATTTAGGGAATAACTTTAGTAGTCTTGTCCTGAATTCAAATTAGTTATTTAGGCTCATTTATCACATTTCAAATTATTTTTAATTAAAAAAAATATTTTTAGATTAAATTGACATACTATGTATTTTGTCTTCATATCCATAGAAGCATCGTATATGCATATTTACTAGCTATGGAAATAAAATAAAACATCCGCCATCAACGGCTAATATGGAACCGACGCTTCTACGGCCTTGGTTAGATGAAAAATTATGGTTCTTGGGATTATACCGTATCAATTTGGAGTCACTTTACAGTGTTTCGTATACGATTGCATGGGGGATATTCACACACTGAATTTAGTGTTCTAATCTCGAAGAGTAAAGGTCCCTGAAGATACCTCGTGCAATCGTAGGCGATATACCGGAGGTTTGCCCCAGTTTGATAAGTAGTGCAGTAAAAAAGGCAGCAATGATTCTATCTTCTCTGGAGTATCACTAGGAGTATTGGACCTCACTTGTTTGTTTATAAACAATTTAAATTTTCAAAACTCGTTTTGAATAACTCCTGTTATATAAGTCGGTCGAGATAAAAAAAAAAACCAAACTCTTCACTCTGAAATTTTCAACAAATCCTCCTTGGTTTTAAGTCGCTCAAGTGTGTATATAATCTACAAAACTGGAAAAAAAAAAACAGTAAAAAGTTTATTTTTCATTTTATTGTACAGGTCTACTAATTTTCAGAAAACATGCCTTTTGTTATACCAAAAATACCCTGAAATTTTAATACAAAAATATTAAACCCGGTGGGCAGAATTGAATTTGTTATTTAAAATTTGAATTGCCCAGCATTTTATGCCCTTTGTTCCATAATAGATTTTTTTTTCAAAATTTAGGTTTCGTCGCCAGCCTTCCGATGCCATTAAAAAAATTTTTTTTAAGAGTAATTTTCACCGTTTTTTTAAAATTATTATTTATTAATCAAATAATAATAAATGCATTTTCTCGATCATTTAAAAAAAAAAAAAAAATTTTTTTTTCATATCTGGTAGAATCACGGGACCTTTATTAAAAAAAATCATTTTCGGTAACAATTTTGCTTGCAAAATGATCGAAAAAATAAAATTGTTGTTATTTGATTAATAAACAAATGTAAGTAAAACGAATAAAACACCTTGGTTCACGCCAGAAATAAAAGAACTGGCAAAGAAGAAAAAGGAGGCATATATACATTACATACATAACGAAACCCAAGACAAGTAAAACACATATATCGCAGAAAGAGACTTAATGAATAGAAGAAGAAAAGAAGAATATTGGAAGACATTTACTAAAGGGATGGAAAGTGATCTATATGTGGCTCAAAGGAAAGTCTGGAGAATGTTAAGACGGAACAAACTTGATAGAAAAGGCACGGTACAAACTAATAAAAATACAATTCAGTGGCAAACATACTTTCAGAACTTATATAAAGAAGAAAAGAATAATGAAATCATACTTGAAGAAGTGGACGAAGTAAGTCTAGAAGTAATTTTAGAACAGACAGAAAGAATTAAAAGAAGTCCTAAAAATAGAAAAATCTCAGGACCAGACGACATTACAAATGAGATGTTAAAATACGGAGGAGAAAACCTATACCAACAACTAGCACAGCTCTTTACCAATATAGTAAAACATGGACAGTGCCGAAATTGCCATCCTGGGCGACTTTAATGTCCACAATATCAACTGGCTTAAATATTCAAATACTACCGACGAACAAGGTCGTGAAGCTGAATCATTCTCAATCAGTTATGGCTTAACTCAGCTTATTGACGAACCAACACGGATCCCTGATCGAGACGGGGAGTTCGCCAGTCTTCTTGATCTGTTTTTAACCACCAATCCGGAGATTTACACGGTCACCGTAAATCCGCCGTTAGGTTCTTCCGACCATAAACTGCTTTCGATATCGAGTATCCTGCCAATCAGTGACAGAGAGGCGCCTAGACCGCGCAAGATTTGGCACTACAAATCTGCTAAATGGGAAGATCTCATGGAATACTTTCGAACTTTCCCTTGGATGGACGTTTGTTTTCGATCCGATAACCCATCTGACTGCGCCAGGGAGGTCTCCGATGTTATTTTGGCTGGTATGGAAGCTTACATCCCTTTTTCGAAGAAATGCTCCTCCAACGGCAAGCCTTGGTTCGACCGAAAATGCAAAGAAGCTGTTGCTTCTAAACATATTGCCTACCGACAATGGCGTGAAAATCCTAATACCTTAAATCGAAACATCTTTGTTCATGCCCGGAACAGATGCAAGGGAATTATCGACGAAACCAAGGAGGCACACAATCAACGAATTAGAAACAAACTTCTCGCTTGTCCCAACAATTCCAGGTCCTTTTGGGCAGTCGCTAAGGCAGTTAGTCAAAATTTTACCAAATCCACCATACCACCACTCACACGGCCAGATAATTCCATTGCAACCACACCTGTTGAGAGAGCGAACTTGTTGGCTGAACTCTTTGCTTCACATTCTACTGACGATTTCCAAGGAAAAACACCACCTACTATTCCCATATTGCAGTCAAGGATGCCCGATGTTGTCTTCAGACAGCGCATCATAAAGCGTATTTTAATGAAGCTAGACACCAAGAAGGCTTCTGGCGCTGACGGAATACCTGCCATAGTTCTCAAAAACTGTGCAAGGGAACTAACACCAGTTTTCTGTAGACTTTTTAACCTATCCTACAGAAAGGGAATATTTCCATCCTGCTGGAAATGTGCCACGGTTCAGCCGATACCTAAAAAAGGTAAGAAGACCTTGCCAAATAACTATCGACCAGTTGCACTGCTTTCAATAATATCGAAAGTCATGGAAAAGGTTATCAATGAGCATCTTCTAAAATATCTTGAACGATTCAATATTATTAGCGATCACCAATATGGTTTTCGTAAACATAGATCAACAGGAGATCTTCTGACTTATGTAACACATGTTTGGAACAACGCAATTGAACACTTTGGAGAATCTCGAGCGGTTGCTCTTGACATATCCAAGGCATTCGACCGTGTTTGGCACGATGGACTGTTGGCTAAGTTGCGCTCTTATGGTATGTCTGAAAGGTTCTGTTTGTGGCTCTCATGTTTCCTCAGAGAGCGTTCTTTACGAGTGGCGGTCGACGGATTTCTTTCTAACACCCTCATTATCAACGCCGGTGTGCCCCAGGGCTCCATACTGTCTCCTACTCTCTTTCTCATTTACATTAACGATCTGCTGGAAAAGACCATAGCTTTGCAGATGACAGTACGCAGCACCTTGAACGCTCGGACATCGGCTGCTCAGGCGAATATCCGCAGACAGCAGGAGGTCGTTCAACTTAACAAAGACCTGGAAGAAATTCTATCTTGGGGTGGCAGTAACCAAGTAGAATTTAACGCTACAAAAACCCAAGCGGCAGTTTTTTCTAAAAAAGTTAACGTTGCTGAACCCGACATAGTTATGTCGGGGCACTCCATTCCCCTAGCATCGTCGCTCAATTTGTTGGGCGTTAGTTTGGGAGCAAATATGTCTTGGCATGAACATGTTGCAGGCATAGCAAGGAGAGCTTCTCAAAAGTTGGGAATATTATTTAGAACCAGAAAGCTTTACACCCCACAGCAACTGTTAATTCTTTACAAAGCCCAAATTCGACCAACTATGGAATACTGCTCCCACGTTTGGGGCTCCGCTCCCAAACATACACTGCATTTGTTGGATTCTGTTCAGAGAAGAGCGGTCCGTCTGATTGGGGACCCGGAATTGACCGGCGGCCTTGATTCGCTGGAATCGAAAGAACGGTTGGCGACTTGAGTCTGTTCTACAAGTATTTTCATGGAAAGTGTTCGAAGGATGTAGCCCGCTTAATTCCTCCCAAAGCGGTGCATGTTAGAAATACACGTCGCGCTGGTGCTTCGCATCCGTATGAGGTTCAGCTTGTTACTCCGCGTACGACGCTTTTCAAGCAATCTTTTATATGGAGAACGTCATCCCTTTGGAATAATTTGCCCAGCGCTGTGTTTCCCACCGAGTACAATTTACAGCGATTCAAGAACAACGTGAATTGCTTTTTCCGCACTCGTGCCGCTCCTGGAGCGCTTTAGGGACTTCCCTGCAACACGTGTGCTAGACCAATAAAAAAAAAAAAAAAAAAAAAAAAAAAAAAAAATGGACAAATACCTATAGATGGGAAAACTAGCATAATACCACCAATATTCAAAAAAAACCGGTCAAGTGCAAGTTGAACTTGCGCAATTAGTGTTCCGTACGTTGATTGCTTTTAAAATAACATTTTTTGTTACGGAGGTATAAAATGATCAATGACTTTACAAAACGCACCCCAAATGAGTTTTCAACAAAGTTTGTTTCCGATCTTTACTGAAAACTGATGACCTTGAAATTTTTGTTTTTTTTTACGTATTGATAATTTTCGTTCAATCTACACCCCGTGGAGAATATTCCAGAGTTTTTAAAAAATTTTTGATCAGTACTTTTTGATATAAGGGGGGAAAAGCAATTTTTCGCGATTTTTTTTAAAAATATTACAAAGAAAAGTGTGCGCAAGTATTACATTATATATATTTTTAAATTCACGTTTTTACAGGCTTTCATTTGCAACCCCTCTCGATAACCTAGTAAAAAATTTTTTTTTTTCACTTTCGATTTCATCCCTCAAAACTAACCCTTTAAGTCAAAATTTAACTTTCAAAACTACACGTACAGTGATATGACCATCAATTCCTATATTAGTGCCAAATATCAACTTTCTACGTCAAATAGTTTCAGAGAAAATCGAGCTTGACGGACGGACGGACACCGAAGTGATCTTCTGTGGTATGTGTTCCATAGGAAACACTAAAAAGAAGAAGAGGAAGAAGAACAAAAATTTTTTATTGCCATTGGAAAGCTGGCATCGAGACCTAAATTTTGAAAAAAAAGATCTATTTTGGATCAAATAGCGGGCAATTTAAATTTTAAATAACAAATTCAATTGTGCCCACTGGATTCAATATTATTTTACCAAAATTTCAGAGTATTTTTGTGATAACAAAAAACATATTTTCTGGAAGTTTGAAGCCAATCGGTTCACTTAGTCGACCTGTACAATAAAATGAAAAAAAAAATTGTTTGCCTGTTTTTTCAATTTTGTAGGTTACGTACGCACTCGAACGACTTAAAACCAACGAGGATTTTTTGGAAATTTCATTTCGAAGAATTTGGTCTTTTTGTCTTGATCCGATTTTATATAATCGGAGTTATTCACATTTTGAGCTTAAAAAACGCGTTTTGAAAACCTAAATTGATTATAAACAAACGAACAAAAGTTTCTCGAGGTCCAAGACCCCCCCCCCCCAGAGAGGATAAAATCCTAATATTGCTGTATATAAACTATGCCTACCTCATCATTATTTTGAGTTTTTTTTTTACTGCACTAAAGGTCTAATCTCAAGAACTACGAGTTCTCATAATCAGCCAATGATACCAATAAGTATTCCCGAGTCCCAAAGTAAAAGCTCGACTTTTTTTCTTGAGAAAAACACCATAATTTTTTGTATGGATCCCATGCGTTTTAACTAAAATATAAGACTTTGAATATCACTCTGTGAATACTTTTGACCATCTGAATATTTTTGATGACTTCTATGTCACGATGAATATCGTACAAAGATTTTGTAGAGATAACGCGACCCTACTCTTGCTCTTTGTATAGGTATAGCGGACAGACGCATCGTCATTTCCCTTATAATAACCAAAAAAATACAATTTTTTAACTTACTCTTAAATAATTTAAAAATATCTTTGGTAAGCATGATCATTTTGATAGTTTTAACTTCAACACAACTTTATATGGTTTAACAGCTTTAACATTTGAATTTTATGACCGTAATAAGATTGTGTCTAATTACCTATTAAACTTTTTAACTACCATTTTGAAAATTAACTTCTTCAAATTTAATGTTTGTTTTGTTGAACTCCCAACCATTTTATTGTTGTGATAATGACAATTACTCTAGTCAATTAAATGGAGTATACAGGGTTTATTTTTTTATATTCTGCACCCAGTTTATTGAACGTGATTATGATGGTTATCATGGAAACAACGTATGCATTTATTTTATTGCTGCAATGTCATATCAAAATTTGGCGAATGTAGTGAAACAGAATTTGTAACGATGCATCTCACAGACCTAGAGGATGGACTGAGTGTTCCATATCCCGATGTGAAGTAAATATGGACGCAGAAGTGTGAGAGAGACAAAGCGAATGAGTGGCCAGTAGCTGTGTCTTTCTACAATGCCGCTAAGCTACGGCGAACTAAAATCAGATGGGGGCTTTTGTCGCCTTGAATTCCGTCTCGGGGTATAGTATTTTTCAAGATCTAAGAAAGTGATTTGGCAAATTGATGCAATAAAAACGTTAAACGACCGTTAGGATCTTCGCAGGTACCTGACTGTAACAGGGTCGCAATTGATATATATATATATATATATATATATATATATATATATATATATATATATATATATATATATATATATATATATATATATATATATATATATAAATAAATATATACCTCCCTTTCAGTCTAACATTTTATTGGCTACTTCGTATTTATAAATACACTCCTGTACAAAATTAACGCAACAAAATATTAAATCATACAAATCTCTATAATGAATTAATTTTAATAATTTTTTATGAACATTGGTTACACTAAAAGTTAGAAAAAACTTATTCGGATACTTTAAAAGTGAATTAGCTACCAAAATTCTCTATAAGATTCGAATTAAAATTATTCTTAAGACCTAATAACAAAATCGTTGAAATTATGTAATAATGAAAAAAAATAAACTGGGACACTAGTAGCAAAATTAATGGTGCAACTGGGTTACTAGTAGCGTGTGTTGCCTCCTCTACTTCGGATGACAGCGTTTATGCGCCTAGGCATGCTTCTAATTAAATTTTGGATAAAAACTTGAGGAATTTGCTCCCATTCTGTGATAACTGCATTTTCAAGTTCCTTCAGGTTTCTAGGTGCAAGTATATGACGTTTCACATTTTTCTTAAGGTGATCCCATACATGTTCTATCGGATTCAGATCCGGGCTTTTTGGTGGCCATTGCATAATCGGTATATCAACTTGATTAAGATAATCGAGTACCTCCCTAGCCTCGTGAGGTCGAGCGTTGTCTTGCATAAACAGGAAATTGGGCCCCACAAAATGACCGAAAGGCGTCACATGTTCTATTACAATATTCTCAAGATAGTAGTCAGCATTAATGGATCTCGTACGGACAGGAACTAACTCTGTGCGAGCATCAAAGCAGATACCACCCCAGAACATAACAGAGCCACCGCCGAATGGAAGCAAACCTCTCTCCTGGTCTTCGCCATACTCGCTCACCACCATTTGGATGTTTTAGACTAACCCTAGTTTCATCTGTGAAGAAAACTTATTTCCAATCATCCACAGACCAGTTTTCGTGATTTCGAGCAAAACGTAACCTGGCAACTCTGTTTTCTCTAGTAAGCAAGGGCGCAGTGGCTGGTCTCCTACTGTTTAATCCAGCTTCATTTAACCGTCTTCTTACTGTTTTAGAAGAAATTGTGACATTGCGAACAGCTTCGAGTTCGTTTCTTATTATAAAACTAGTGACAGTCCTGTTTCTTAAAGCATATTGTCTTATAAAACGTTCATCTAGGTCGCTAGTGCATTGTTTTCGCCCTTGCCCTAGCCTTCTAGAATAAGTTCCTACTTCATTCAAGCGTCTTACCATACGACTTATTGTGGAACGATATTTGCCTAACAAACTGGCAACATAACTCTGACAATATCCCTCGTCCAATAAAACTGAGGCTCGCACTACCTCGTGTTCAGTTAAATTCCTTGTTCGATTCATTTATCTAATTCTTCGGGGTCAAAAATAAAACAGTCTACCACAAAAACGTATTACTTTGAAAAAGGGAACAATTTATAAGCTTACTTTTAAAGAAAATCTATCGCATTATTACAAAAAATTGTTTATCTTCTAAAAAATTCTTTAAAACTGTAAATCTAAACGAATTGTTTTGATTTCTGTCAGGAACAACGAAACAAAATATGCATAGCCTACTATTCAAATACTCGATAAACTTTAAAACTGACATAAGAAAAAGATAAATTAATTTTCAGATTGTTGCGTTAATTTTGTCCAGGAGTGTATAAAGAATATTCTTCATTTTATCTGCAGTATTATACTGAAGTGTGTATTATAAAGTTCAGTAGTGTCTTAAAATGTCCGAAGTCCTTTTCATCAGAAGCCGCAAATGTTTGCCTGTTAAGGCAAAAGTGATAGTTAAAAGTGTTTATTTAAAGTTAGTGGAGCGAGGCCACGAAAAGTACTTTTCATTGATGGAGACATCAGCTTTAACAAGCATCCCTGAAAATACAGTTTGGAAAATTGTAAATAATTCGATAGCGCCTAAAAAAACACGAAAAGACAAAGGTGTGTCGAAATGTATTGATTCTGTCAAGAAGACTTAATCCGCCGCAAAATTTATGAAATGTATGCAAAATAAAAGTTTGTACGTTATTATCACTTTGACGGAGGCGTATTCTACATCGTTGGGTTTTTGTCCAAAAAAATAGACAAAAGGCGAGTTATAATGGAATCACGGCGCTTACAATAACTCAGAATGGAATATCTTGAAAAAATAAATATAGCTAGATCGGAAAATCGAACGATAATCTATCTAGATGAGACTTGGTATGACACCCACTACTCACCCAGTAAAGGATGGATTGATAAATCCAAAAAATGCCACACCAAAGCTCCATCAAATAAAGGTAAAAGAATAACTATTTTACATACGGAGTTAGAAGAAGGCTGGATACCAGAATGATAATCCAAGCTGGAAAGCTTGGATTATTATTGTGATATAACCGCTGAAGTTTTTGAAGATTGGCTTCAAAACAAATTAATGTCGAATATACCACCGAATAGCTGTATTGTGATGGATAATGTATCCTATCATAGTCGCCAAATGAATAAGGTACCAAGTTCCACCAGTAGAAAAAGGGAAATACAAGCCTTTTTGTGCGAACGTGACATATACGAGGCATATCCACAAAGTAAGTTCCGTTTGGTTATATAAAAAAAACGTGTACAGATACAGAAAAAATATTTATTGTACAAAAATCTACAACTGTTAAACTAATTTTCTACATAGCTTCCGAAATTTTGTAGGCACTTGTCATAGCGTGGCACAAGTTTTTGTATGCCTTCTTCATAGAAGGTTGCCGCCTGTGTTTTCAACCATGTGGTAACATGTTCTTTCAGTTTTTCATTAACAATTTCATGAATTAGTGATCGTGAGATTTGCGGAAATTCCATAGCAAGAGCACTAAACTTACGGTTTTGCTTAAGCTTCTCTTCAATTGCGTGAACCAGTTCATCAGTAACCAACGACGGGCGTCCACATCGTTCTTCATCGTGCACTTGTTCACGTCCTTCATTGAACTGTCTGACCCATCTTCTAACCATTGAATCACTCATAGCAGTTTGTCCGTAAACCTCGCAGATTTGCCGATAAATTTCACTTGGTTTAACTTTCTTTGCATTTAGAAAACGAATCACAGATCTGATTTCACAAGCGGCGGCATTTTCAATTAAGGCTGACATCATAAGGAAGCACTACAAAGAACACGTCGGCTGCAGCGATCTGAAAATGGCGTACATTTCTTCTGCTTGAGTCAGAGTAACTGTCACGCATGCTCGGAACTGCGATCGCAGCGTTGCCGCGGATAGAAATAGAAACGGAACTTACTTTGTGGATATACCTCGTATTTCCATGAAAGTTGAAACAATTGTTAGAGGTTTTTAAAAGTTACAGTTTTTCAAAGGAATATGATTGTGATAAAATTTCAAAGGAAGCAGGACACGAAATATTTCGTCTTCCAGCATATTATTGTATCTTTTCAAGTTGATATGGCATAAAATAAAGTCTAATATACGTGCTCACAATAATACACCCATTTTAAACAGTTGTGTGATTGAGTTGATAAAGATAGAAGTCAAAATGTAACCGTTGGAAACTGGAGAAACAGTATTCAACACGTCAAAAAAATTGAAAACTTATATAGATGTATGTACATAAATATAAATAGTTTAGAAGCTATAAAAATACTTATTATTGATTTGCAAGATAGTAGCGATAGCGAAATTAAACTAGATATTAATTACTCAGTATATATCACCACTACACCAAACACTTTATTTTTGTACTCGACGCGCGTTTCGCTAACCATGTTAGCTTCATCAGGAGCGATGATTGACAATCATCGCTCCTGATGAAGCTAACATGGTTAGCGAAACGCGCGTCGAGTGCAAAAATAAAGTGTTTGGTGTAGTGGTGATATATACTGAGTAGTATCATTGTGCCAAGATTCCACATTCCCAACTTAGTAGATATTAATTAATAACTAAAAACAAATGTACGTGAGGACACTGTACACTGTTTTAATATATTTGTGTAATTACTATATTGTGTATTATTCAGTACATAAAATATTAAAATTCAGCTGTCTTATCACAATAAAATTTTAAACCCGACAATTATACAATCAGGTTCAGTGCGGCCCTGCACGATGCATTGTCATTAAATAGCCATAAATTAATCACTTTCGAATTTTGTTGAATTTTCAATGGTATAGGTAGCTAAGTCACTTTCTTAGATCGTGAAAAAATACTATACTGCGCCATGTTTATTTCAGGCCTACAGAAAAGAGACAGGTATTGGCCGCACAGTTGCTCTGTCTCTTTCTAGAGAGTAGTCAATTTTTGACGGTAACGCTTAGTCCATCCTCTATGTCTGTGGTGCACCTACTTCAAATCAGTAGCTAGCAGTGTTGCCAAATCTAATAAAATTTGATTAGATCTAGTAATTTTCTACATATTACTTTCTTTGTTAAAAGAACCTGCTGTGATCGTGAAAAAACACTCTCCGGGATTTTTGCATTTCTTCACGATTCAGGGTCCTTAAATTACGGAAAATATAGTCCCTATTTCCATCGGCATATCTGTTCTCAAGATAGCTCTCATACGAAATGATATACCAATTTCAAATTTGGTAGCAGGAATGGAACCTATAATTTTTGAGCGATATCGCTTTAGGAAAAGAAGTTGAAAGGGGCGAGGGTCGATACATTTACAATATCGTAATGAGAATTTTTCGGGATTTTTTGGTGGCCAAATATGTGTTTTTGCACGAATATGTCTAAAGCTAATATCCTTATATTATGTGAAGAATGTATATTTTTGTTTGCTTGTTACAACACACATTTTATAAATAATAAGTTTGTAATAGCGATATCACGGAATGCATTGCATACTAACACGTAGGCTGAAAAGTTTTTGGTCTGATACATAAAGGTCGCTTTTTACCAAAAACTTTTTACGAAGTAGCAACCTTCAAACGATACGTGTAAAAATTTCATAACTTTTTGACTATTAGTTTACAAGTTCCAATAGTTTTAGTTGTGACGCTACTTTTAATATTTTCAAAACAATGGAAAAAATCGAATTTCGTGGGTTGATTAAACGGGAAAAAATACCTTTGAAGCAAAACAATGGCTTGATAAGTGTTACTCCTGGGAAATCACTCATCACATCATTTACTGGTATGCGGTCGTACAGACAAGAATGATGCTGAACGCTCTGAACGCCCAAATGAGATATTTACACCAAAAAACATAAAAAAATCCACAAAATTGTTTTGGATGACCGTAAAGTGAAGTGAGATAGCTGACATCCTAATCCGATATCAAAAGAACGTGTTAATCATATTTTGCATGAACATTTGGGCATGAGAAAGCTCTCTTCGAAGTGGGTACCGCGTTTGCTTACAGTGGAGCAAAACCAGCAACGTGTTGATGATTCTGAGCGCTGTTTGGACCTGTTTAAGCGCAATAAAAAGGATTTTTTTCATGCGATATGTGACAATGGATGAAATATGGATCCACCACTACACATCGGAACCACATCGGCAGTCAGCTGAGTGGACAGCAGCGGTTGAAAGCCTCCCGAAGTTTTGTTTGTTTGTTTCTGTTGGGCAGGGCGCATCGACAGCTAAGATCATTTAGCGCCCACTAGAGTTAGTTTGGTATAAATAGGTTAGACTATGAAGTTGAATTCTTTTAAGTAATTGGTTATGTGACCAAAGACACAACAGTCGGCTGGGAAGGTTTTGGCCTCTGTATTTTGGGATGCTCATGGAATAATGTTCATCGACTATGCTGAGAAGGGAAAAATCATCAATGGCGAATATATTAAGTTATTGGTGCGTTTGAAGGTAGAAACCGCAAAGGAACGACCTCAAATGAACAAGAAAAAGTGTTCTTTCACAAGTTAATGGTTACGATGGAAAAATTGCATGAATTGACGTTCAAATTGCTTCCCATCCACCGTATTCTCCAGATTTGCCCCCCAGCGACTGTTATCTATTAGCAAACCTCAAAAAAAAATGCTCGCGGGAAACAGATTTAGCTTCAGTGAAGAATTTATTGCTGAAACTGAGGCCTATTTTGAAGGCAAAGACTACCTTCTACAAGAAGTATAGAAATGTCAGAAAAGTATTGGACTGATAGTATCGCTCTTGGAGGAGACTATGTTGATGAAGAAAGTCAAATTTTGCAAAAAAAATGTATTTTTAAGTAGCTAGACCAAAACTTTTCAGCCTCCGTGTTATATATTTGAAGTTTTTTTCATCTATATCGTGTGAATACAATACTTCCCTTTAACAAAGGAAGGAAGTAACAAAAGAAAATATTTTTGGTCAAATTGAATAATACGAAATACGTTTAGTATTTCTTTCAATGAATGGAAAAACAAATTAAAACAACACCTGAGTGGGAAAAAGCTATTTTCATTTTAAAGAAAATATCCAAGAGTATTCTAAAAATACGTAAAACAAGTAGGAAGTATAGCAGCTAATTAAAATTATCCATTATCACGTATTTTAATCAAAATTATTTTTGCACGCGCCCGTGATTGTTATCTTTGTATTTTCTGGCTAATCAGCACTCTTAAATTTCATAAAAATATTCTTCAGTATCCTTACCATGCGTCTGAGCCAAGTCTGGTGAGTAAGCCGCATGGGGTAGACCTTCCCAGCTGAGTGCTTCTAACGTGTCGCGAACTGGTTTTGCCATATGAGATGGAACATTGTCATGAAGAAAAATGACTTTGTGCTGCCTCTTTCGGTACTCTGGCCTTTTTTCAAGCAGTGAACGGTTCAAATCGGTCAATTGTTGTTGATAACGTTTAGTATTAACCGTTTCCCCAGGTTTTAACAGCTCATAATAGACCACGCCCCTCCGGTCCCACCAAATACAGAGCATCGTCTTTCTGCCAAAGCGATGCGGTCTTGCGGTCGATGTGGATGGTGCGCCTCGGTCTACCCATGATTTTTTCCGCTTGGGATTCTCAAAATAAATCCACTTTTCATCCCCTGTAACTATACGATGCAAAAACGACTTCCTTTTGGACCGAGCGAGCAAAATGTCACACGTATTTTTGCGCTTTTCCATTTGCCTCTCATTCAACTCATGTGGTACCTATCTACCGGTCTTCTGAATCTTTCCCATCTCTCGTAGCCGATTGGAAACAGCTTGTTGACTAACGCCCAATTGCTCAACGAGTTGTTTTTGTGTTTGCGAATCATCTTCGTCCAATAATGCTTGCAATTCCACATCTTCGTATTTTTTTGGCGGTTTTCCACGTTCCTTATCTGCAACATCGAAATCACCACTTTTGAAACGCCGCGCCGCAACCATCGTTCACAAGTATCTTGCGATGGAGCATGTTCACCATAAACCTGTCGAAGTAATCGGTATGATTCAACAGCAGTTTTCTTCAAATGAAAACAAAAAATTAATGCTGTCCGCGAATGCTTTTTGTTCGGTATAAATTTCGAAATATAAGATCACTTCGGTGTCTGTCCGTCTGTTCGTCTGTAACACCCGATTTTCTTCGAAACTATTTATCATAGAAAGTTGAAATTTGGTAATAATATAGGAATTGATGGCCTCGTCAGAGCCATGTAGTTTTGAAAGTTAAATTTTGACTTAAGGGGTTAATTTTGGAGGGTGAAATCGGAAGTGAAAAAAAAATTTTTTTTACTAGGTAATCGAGTGTGATGTCAAATGAAAGCTTGTGAAAACACGAGCAAAAATATATATATAATGTAATACTTGCACGCACTTTTCTTTGTATTATTTTTAAAAATCGCCTTATCTCGAAAAGTACTTATCAATAAATTTTGAAAAAATTCTGGAATATTCTCCACGGGGTGTAGATTGAACGAAAATTATCACGAGTGCATTACCTTTAACAATTTATCTGGTATATAAAAAAAAAAACAAAAATTTCAAGGTCATCAGATTTCAGTAAAGATTGGAAACAAACTTTGTTGAAAACTCATTTGAGGTGTTTTTGTGAAGTCACTGATCATTTTATACTTCTGTAACAAAATTTTTTATTTGAAAAGCAATCAACGTACGGAACACTAATTGCGCAAGTTCAAATTGCACTTGACCGGTTTTTTTACTGTAGTACAATACCTAATCTAGTGCTTTAGATAGTATGCTATTTTTTTTGTAAACAATAATTTTGAAAACAATGTACTTCAAACATGGTTTGTTTCTGTAGTTTCAGATGCTTTTTAATACTGAAAATTGTAAAAATTAATTTATTACAATGAACAAGTAAAGTCAGAAACTTTTAATTTTAAGCATAACAACATTGTGACAGACTGAGTTATTATCAGAATCCGCGGCAATGGTATTTGACATTAATATAATGCGATGAGGTTTATTAAATAATTTGTTGCTGGTGGAATCTCGATGGGTTGAATTGCTTTACTTCTTTTAAAAGTCACAAGTCACCACTGTGTTTTTTTTTACGATTTCAGTACAGAAGAACTCCCTAAACTTTTATCTTTAAATTTTTTTAATGTTGTTAGAGCGTTCACATAAGGGCAACTCTGTCGCGCCACAAAGGGGCGCTCCCCCGTCGCTCACAGTCGTCGTCCTACTAAAAACCGTTAACTTACGAGTGCCTTTACTCAGGTACTATGACTTTAAAAGGGACGACGACTGGCAGCGATGGCATGGCGCCACTTAGTGGCGCTGTTAAGTAGTGCCTGTAAAACACCACTAACAGTTCGCGTTGTCGGGTTTTATTTATGACGTAACCGAAACTGAAATAAATGAAAATCCTGTAATGTACTTTTAAATAGGTGCTAGAAAATGGCTAGGTCTGTAAACAATATCGCGTGTGGATTATAACACTGTAATTTGACTACACTAAAGGCATCAGATGTTGAGCACACTGTATCAGTTAACTTATACAGACATGAGCTATTTATATATTTTGTTTTCTTATTTGTCAGCCAAAATGGGAATCTCCAGGTATATTCAGCAGATGAAGACAGTAATCCTCAATCCGGTTACAGTTCGGATAAAAGCCCGGGACAGGAATATAAGAAGAGATTCGGTTTTAAAACAGCTGCGACCGCTTCGAGATTGGCAGCAAGAATTAGCCCCAAGAGTGTTAGGAAAAGAACGAAATATAAACCCGTACTTTGTAAGGTAAAGGCATAATTTTTTGATAATTTCAGATGTTTATATAAATTTAAGGGTTATTGAAACGATTTTGTGGGATTTAATGAATTTTATTCGACTCGAATAGTAAAGAGAGCCGAGTATTCTTGTTTATATTTTAACATGACAAATATATATATATATATATATATATATATATATATATATATATATATATATATATATATATCTCCCAACAAGTGCTTCAGTGTATCCATCATCCCTTTCTAAACAGGTGATTGTTCTTCGAGAAAAATCTTTTATTACGTCAGTTATAGCTTCATATGTTTCCCTAATGACTCTCTCAAGATGACCAATATCTTGAAATAGCCTTTTAAGATAAATAATTTCTTTTAAGTAGCCCCATAAAAAAAAGTTTAGAGGAGTGATGTCTGGAGACCTTGGGGGCTAACTAAACTGCACATACCTCCTTATTACTCTACCGTTAAAAATGTGGAGGAGATAATCTCGAACATTTCTCTTACGTGACATGATGCAAAATCATGTTGGAACCATATACGTTGTCTTTCAATTATTGGTAGGCGTAGGTATTTGAAAATTCTAGGTTCAACTATTCTATTAATCTCGAGTTTGGCTATTGAAATTAGGATTAACATCGCTCCACAGCGATAGTTTTGGGAACTTACTGTCCATTAGACGTAAATGTCACTTCGTCAGAGAAAAGTATTTTTCTTACCATAAACCTGTTATCTTCCAACTCTCCTTTAAACCAAGCACAAAATTCAAATCTTCGTTCAAAATCTCCTGCTTCTAAAGTATGGGTAAGTTGGGGTTTGTATAGTTTAAATTTATTTGACCTTAAAATTCTCGCAACTGTAGCTTTACTTACATTCCATAAAACTGATCTTTTCAGAAGTGAATCTTTTGGCTTTGCTACTACATTATTTGATTTTGATTATCTTCATTTGAAACCTATACCCGACGTTTCTTTTTAAATTTATTTTCAACACTTTCATAAAAGAATGAATTTATTTATTAGATATCCTACAGTTGTAAAGTGTACAGTTTTTTCAGTGAGTCTGTTATTAAAGATTTCTACTGCTGCTCTGAAAGTTTTATAATTATCTCCAACTATGAGAACAATTTCAATTTTATCTTCAACACTTAATATCACTGGCATTTCTAATTATCGTAAATACAGACTGACGATAGCTTTGAAGTTTATTGACAGTCGTTAGGTATTTCCTAAGATATGTTCATTTATTTTTACCCTAAAATTTGTAGTGATTTCGTTTTCTGATATTCAATAAATAATTCAACAATTACTAACAACTGGAGTTTTTTTGACTTTTTGACTAGGAAGGCCACAAATCTAAACGTGAACATAATTTTTTTAGTTCCTATTCTCTGTATTTAAATTTAAACACTTTACTCTTCATTATAAATGATTATTTTTTATTTTCCCTGTATACCATCAAATATTTTAAACTTTTGATACTTGATTATGGATTTTGATGTGATGCAGAACTTTTTATCAAGAATAATTTTTTTTTGTAATATGTAAGATAAACTTTTTCTCCACTTGTATAAAACTTTTTGGGACACACTGTATGTATATATATATATATATATATATATATATATATATATATATATATATATATATATATATATATATATATATATATACACATACAGTGTGTCCCAAAAAGTTTTATACAAGTGGAGAAAAAGTTTATCTTACATATTACATATTACAAAAATATATATATATATATATATATATATATATATATATATATATATATATATATATACATATATATATATATATATATATATATATATATATATATATATATATATATATCATAAATCTTTATAACAAAACAAGCTGTGTTTTTCAGCTTGTATGCTAATCGCTACAGTAAATATACCAGTCAAAAACAATCGACTAGCATTTTGACAATAACTTGAACCACGTCCTGCCTACGCCCTTTTTTTTATTGTTTGTTATACATTTCAAAAAAAAAAAACACCTTTTTCAGTGTACAAAGCAGCTAATGTTGCTAAAAAAATCTGTTTAAATTACAGCGTTAGTTGTTTACTATTCACTTAACAAACACACAATTTTATGTCCAAAACTAATAATCACTACATTTTTGTTAAAAAAAATTGTTCAACTTTTATTCTAGTAGTTTTATTATCGGCACAATGACACAGTATAAATAAATCCAAGATGTAAGTTTTTGACACTAAATGCTACAATCGACGATAAGAAATTTAACGTATACTAGGGAGGGCACAAGTAAGGCTTGAACTCTAAAAAACTGATCATGAAAGGCACTTTTTACGCGAAATAAGTATTATTACGTTCACTATTTATTACAAAACTTGTAACTACTTAATCCGTAGAAAGTTGTAATTTACAAAGATAAATTGGCATCGGGCATTAAATTTCCTAAACTATAAATAAATACACTGGCAACCTGTACGATATCACGCAAAGCATTGCGTGATATCTTGAGGAATATAAAACGGTTGACGCTTATGAATCGCAAAAAAATATGTAAAAGTGATACCAGAATGTTATATTTATTTAAACGGCCATTTTTTTTTTATTGTAGTGAAGTACGTAATATTTAAAAATCTACTGCTAGAATGCTAGTTTTTTTAGTAAATAATTATTTTGAAAACACTGTACTTCAAATACGGTATGTTTCTGTGATTTAAGATGCTTTATAGTACTGAAAATTGTAAAGTTAATTTATTACAATAAACAAGTAAAGTAAGAAATTTTTAATTTTGAGCATAGCAACATTGTGTAGGCTAAGTTATCAGAATCCGAGGCAATGGTATTTGACATTGATATAATGTGATGATTCCTCCACATGCTGAAGAACCGTAAAATTTCAGGATCAAGGTTCTCAGTAGTTATTAAGAAACGCCATTTATCAGTATTTTTTTGCAATTGCTATTGATACAAGGATTAACTGGTTTCAATATACTGAGCGATTTTCATAACATCCTATATATACAGTCCCTGGCCAAATTATTAGACGCACTGCAAGATTTCATGTAAAATATTAATTACCGAGTGATATTGTACCGTTTTATTATTTTAAATTGATTTGTTTTTTATTTTTATAATATCCAATCAATTACTTATTTATTTGACATAAATCAAACAGCATTAATTTAGAAAAGCATAAGTTTATTAAGTTTTAAAGAAAAGTGAAATTAATGTTAGTAAAAGTCAATATTTAGTTGAGCCACCTTTAGCCGCTATCAAAGCTTTAATTCTGCGCGGCATGCTATCAATGCAAGATTGTACTGTCTCCTGCATTTGAGGATGATGATTCCACACATGAATAATCTTTTCTAGGAGCTGGGTTTTGTTGGTAATCACATCTTTAGCCACTTCTCTTTTCATCAGCTCCCACACATTTTCAATGGGGCTATTACCCGGCCAATCCAACAGAGGGATATTTTTTTCTGCCAAAAAAGCTTTAACAGACCGAGCAGTGTGGCAGGGAGCTCCATCTTGCATGAAAGTGATTGGTTCCCCATTTGGAAACCATTCTCTGAGCTGCGGAATCAACCGATTTTGTAATACTTCTTTGTACTGATCTTGCCTCATTATTCCTTTGACGACGTACAGACGTCCAGTGCCCTTGCCGCTGATGACTGACCAAATCATCACTTTGGTGGGATGTTTAACCGTCGGGACGACACAATCAGGATTAGACTTTTCTCCATGACGACGACGCACATACTGAGCTTTATTCTGCAAAATTTCGAATGTGCTTTCGTCACTGAAACAGACCTGTCAAAAATAGGAAAAATATATAAACTTCCATGTTTATTTGCTTTATTTAACTGAAAATGATAATAATGTATCAATTATTGATTAAATAGCTGTATCTTACCGATCTCCAGAAGTCCACATCTTTGTCTTGCCATTGTTTGGCCCACTTCAGGCGCTTTGCTTTCATTGCAGCTGTTAACTTGGGCTTCCTGGCGGGGCGACAGGCCTTAAAATCTAATTCTTTCAATTTTCTTCGAACAGTGCGCTCAGAAGCATTTACGCTAGCATCCTGGAGTTGTGATTTTATTACCTTTGTGGTAGCAAATCTGTTTTCTACACAAATTTTCTTCAAACATCTCTCTGACCGTGGAGTGAAAATTGGTTTTCTACCGCATCTTTTCTTTCTTTTCGGACTTAATTCCTTCCCTGACTCAATTTTCTTTTTTATGCGTCGTACACTAGCTTCAGAAACCTCCAATCTTCGTGATATTTCTCGGTTTGTAAATGTTTTCGCAATCACAAGGGCCTTCACTTCAGCTTTTTTACGTGGTGAAAGATCGCCTTTTCTACTCATAATGAAAATAGTCCAATTACTTTTTTAAAACACTGCATACAAAATAAACTAATAACTGAGTAGTATAAAACTGTTAAACAAACAATCATAGTCCATAAAGCCACAGAAACACGTCCGTACCTAACTCGATTCCGATCGCGACTGATACAGGTTTGTACTTGTTTACATTCATGTATCACTTTGTCAACACAGTGTTGCCATATGTTAAAAATAAATACAAATATGTAGTCTACAATAATTCTTTTAAATAAAAATCAATAATATTGTAGTTTAAATATACCATTATTGCATAAAACTCTTAAGAAACATAAAATACAGTGCGTCTAATAATTTGGCCAGGGACTGTATATATATATATATATATATATATATATATATATATATATATATATATATATATATATATATATATATATATATATATATATATATATATATATATATATATATATATATATATATATATATATATATATATGTACATATATATATATAACACATGGGCTGAAAAGTCCCGGGCCTAACAAAGAAAACACGGTTTTTTTGGTTCAAAATTAGCTTTATTCATCAACGTAATCTCCATCAAGAGCAACGCAATCATTCCAGCGCCGCTCTAACATTTCAATACTACTTTTGTAGAACGATTTATCTTTTGCCTCAAAATAGGCCTCAGTTTCAGCGATAACCTCTTCATTCGTGCGAAATTTCTTACCGGCGAGCATTTTTTTTCAGGTCTGCGAACAGCCAGTAGTCGCTGGGAGCCAAATCTGGCGAATACGGTGGATGTGGGAGCAATTCGAAGTTCAATTCATGTAGTTTTGCCATTGTTTTGATTGACTTATGACACGGTGCGTTGTCTTGATGAAACAAAATTTTTTTCTTTGCCATATGCGGTCGTTTCTTTGCAATTTCGGCCTTCAAACGCTCCAATAACGCTATATAATATTCACTGTTGATGGTATTTCCTTTCTTAAGATAGTAGATGAATATTACACCACGCACATCCCAAAATACCGAGGCCATAACCTTTCCAGCCGATTGTTGTGCTTTCGGGCGCTTTGGACGAGGTTCACCAGTTGCTGTCCACTCAGATGACGATCGTTTTGATTCCGGAGTGAAGTGATGGATCCATGTTTCATCTATTGTCACATATCGACGCAAAAATTCCGGTTTGTTACGTTTAAACATGGCCAAACACTGCTCAGAATCATCAACACGTTCTTGTTTTTGATCAACAGTGAGCAAACGCGGCACCCACTTTGAACAGAGCTTTCTCATAGTCAAATGCTCATGCAATATAAAGCCAACACGTTCTTTTGATATCTTTACGATGTCAGCTAACTCATGCAACTTCACTTTTCGATCATTCAAAACGATTTTATGGATTTTTTTGATGTTTTCTGGTGTGTTACCGCCTCATTTGGACGTCCACTGCGTTCTGCATCATCGGTGTCTCTACGACCACGTTTGAAGTCAGCAAACCAACGTTTTATTGTTGTTTCTGATGGAGCGGAGTCCCCATAACACTTTTCAAGCCATTGCTTCGCTTGAACGGTATTTTTTCCCATCAAGAAGCAGTGTAAAATTAAAACACGAAATTGTTTTTGATCCATTGTTTTGAAAATAACAAAAGTAGCGTCACTCTTAGCACAATAATTCACAAACTAATGAATAGAATATCATGAAATTTTAACAGCTGTCTTTTGAAGGTTAGTATTAACTGAAAAAAAGGTGACTGCAATAAAACTAGCGCCATCTATGTGTTAGGCCCGGGACTTTTTCAGCCCATGTGTATATATATATATATATATATATATATATATATATATATATATATATATATATATATATATATATATATATATATATAGGGTCATTCAATAAGTAAAGAGCTCTAGCTCAAGAACGGTTTATTCGATCGCTACAAAATTTGGCCTACTTTTTGACTTAATCGCCCCCCAACGTTAATACACTTGTTCCACCTTTCTGCTAGCTTCTTGATTCCTGTGGCAAAGAATTCTTTCAGTTGACGTCGAAGCCACTTTTACACTTCATTATCGGTGAAACTCTTTACATGTAGTGCATCTTTGAAAGGTCCGAACAGGTAAAAATCACACGGAGCCAAGTCTGGGCTGCTTCTGCTACTAAAAATCTAATAACAGAACGCTGCTCTTCTAAAGTGCAGTCTTCCAATGGACTCGCCATGGTAAACTGGATATTTTGAGGTTATATTTACATTACATGATCGAACAGCTGATTAAAACTCATCACTTGCACTCCTAGAATTATGGAGCTGTTTCGGTGAATAGGTTTAGGTTGAGACCAATGGTCTCTTTGCTTATTGAATGGCCCTCGTATATGTATATAATGTATAAAGAACATAAAATATACTGATCCTTTATCCAATATTCATAGTTAAACGGAAAATGAAACTTTAAGCAGCATACCAAAAGTTTTAGATCTAATACAAATCGTAGTTTCAGTAAACTGGAGCTACCGTTTTATACTTAAAATCGATTATAAAACTCTTTACCTAGATATTTCTACATCGATTTTCATAAATATTTCAGCGGTTTTATAAACTGGAAAATTCTCCGGTATTTTTCAATTTCCGCTAAGATTAACGACTTTATTTTTAGTCAAAGAAATTTAAATATTTATAGGATTTTTTAAACCGAAACGGTAAGCAACAAAATTAAAGGAAATTCCTGCCTTTTATTCCTAGACATTTTAAAGAAGATGAAAAGTTCCACAAAGAGGCAGAGAAAAACACTTTCTCGAAATGAATAATTTATTTAGGCTTTTCTTGGCTAAGATAAACCGGGTGAAATATTAATAAAAAGCTCTAATGCAAAGAAATGAAACAACAAAAAATAGGTAAAATTCACTTAGTAAACAACTGATGACTAATTTACCGACTGAATCATTATTGCTCAACTCACATCACTAACTCCATAATTGTTCCATAGAATTAATATAGATCAGAGGTTCCCAAACTTTTTTTTCTCGTAGACCACTTTCAAAATTTTACTGGTTTCGGTGGACCCCTGCTGCTACATTTCTACCATATTCCCAAAACTCGTCAAAAAATGTGAAGATTAGATCTAACGATGGAAATTTGCGTCGTGGCTGAGTTCCAACCCTAAATTCGGAGTGGTAAAAATAAAAAGAAAAATAATATATTTTCTTGTGTTCTATTTATTAAAATAATATGATTACAGACTTAATAGAATTAAAACTAATAACGTACCGTAACTTCAACAATGCAAATCAAAATTTAAAAAAAAAAATAGTCATAATTTTAATGGGAGGGATGTACTTGATGGATTGACAGCAAATTATCAATATTTGGCTTCAGTTTTGTAAGGAATAACCACAAATCTCCCCGTTCTGTGATGTTCAATCTGCTCCTATGTCTGAATATCCTCATCAAGACATTCTGCCTGTGAGAAGTTTGGAAACTGGGAGAATTCGCGCCGACTAATATTTTGCTTCATAAATTTCGATTTTCCAAGAAAAGCCGCCCTTTGTTTTTATTAAATTTAGGCTGTCCCCTTGTAACTGCAAGTTAATGTCATTAAATTTTTTGAACAAATCTGTCAAATACGCGATGTCTGCTTTCAATTTGATAAGGTTTTCTTTTAAATCTGGATCTTTACTTTCCAGAAACTCTAAAACTGATTCAAAAAGTGAGTAAAATCTTGTTAAACATGCACTTTTCGACAACCAGCGTACTTCAGTATGTAAGAGCAATCGTTGGAAGTCTTCATCATTTTCGTCGCACAATTGTGCAAATAAACGATTATTCAACGCATTGCTTCTTATTTTGTTAACTGCTTTAATCACAAATTAAAGCGATTGGTGCAATCTATCACTCAAATTTTTCGCTACCAGGTGTTGTCGGTGGATGACACAGTGAATTGCAGTTACTCCTGGTATAATTCTTTTAAGATGGCTTATAAATCCACGATATCGCCCGAAGATGGCAGGAGCTCTATCTGCTGCCACCGAAATAATATTTGTAAATGGAATCGATTTTTCCTTAAAAAAATCACTCAAGACATTAAATATTGATTTGCCTTTAGTGTCCGTCTCCAAAGCTTTCGCGAATAGCAGCTTTTCATGGATTTCTTCGTCCATAACAAATCGAACATATGCCAATAATAATGCTTCAATACTAGGTAAAGTTGACTCGTCCAGTTGAATAGAAAAATGAGTTGTGTGCAGATAATTACACAAGAAGCTTTCAATATCAGAGCTCATTTCATCAATACGTCTTTGTACAGTGTTGTTACTCAAAGGAATTCTTTTGAGTACGTCAAATGGAGGTTTGTGCAGAACAGTTTTTAAAACCTCTTCAACAGCGAGTAAAATTAACTGTTCTCCGATGGTGTGCGGTTTTCCAGATCCAGAAAAAATTTTTCAAGCCCGTGGACCAAAAAAAAAAGCAAAATATTTGCAATATTATTTTTTCACGCTATCTGTTAGGATTGCATGAGAACCGTAGCTCCTAAAAAATTTTAGCCAAAAAATCTGAAAATTAGAATCTTAAAGCTTCAAAATGCTTTTTTTTTAAAGTCTCAATACGACCATTTTTCACCGAAATACAGCCTGTCAAAAATCACCGAAAAATTTGGAATTTTTTTTGCTCCCTTAATTTTTTTGAGTAGTGTATTATCTGCCTACATTGATAGGTAAAGCCAAGCCAACATTTTTGTTCTTTACTATCAAAACCAGATAAATTTTCGTGGACCCCCACTTACAACTTGTAAACCCCCATTTTTTTTCACGTCAACGTAGACCCCCGTCGAGTCTCCCCTGAACGACTTTGGGAATCACTGATATAGATAAAACACCCGTTATGAAAGAATTTTTTAGAAAATTTCGCTACTAAGTTTAGGATTAAAAGAGGACGTCGGAGAAAGTAAATTTATAGGAAAATATTATGAAATTTGTAATGCATTTTTAAGAGTGAATAAACACCCTGTACAAAACTACCATTACCTTTCAAAGACCAAAATAAAATTCAATTTTAAAACCACAACAAATATAAAATAAAACAAAGAATTAATGACCTTATCCTTTTCCCTGTAGGTTTATCCGACGGAATTGGAAGCGCGTCTAGAATTTCACGAATTCAAGGAATGGCTTCATACTTTCGAGTTGTATAGAGGCAAAAAGACTGGCGAGGAGTCCGAAGATGAGAGCCGAGTAGTCGGATATTTTAAAGTAAGTTTCGTTTAACAAAAGGAAGTCCTTATTATTGTCTATTTGTTTCTTAAAAGACAATATTCCGAATTGAATTTTATAACAAAACAATAAAAGTAATTAAATAGAAATTAGCCAATATGTGATGGAAATCAATTTTACCAGAATAGAAATGAAACTAAGTGATCAATGACTTCCCGATGGAAAGTGGAATTGGCAATTTTCTCTGGTGGTACAAATTCCTTATGTGTGATCCGCTGACTACCAAGAAAACAAATGATCATCGGTATGAGACGAGGAGTCTCAAAATAATGCTCAAAAATCCATAATTCCTTACCGGTGATTGTACTACTAATGAATTCTAACTTCTTCAGAGAAAGATGCGGAAGATCACGACACATATCTCTCTGATTGGTCTTCCGCTCAGTCATTAGGTTCTTTCAAGGTTCTTTGGAACAACTTTAGTGCACACTTTGCTGATGTTCAAACCCTGTGCTGATGGTGGTGCAATCCTGGGGATCTATTTATAGCTTTGTTAATGACATCACGTCTTACTTTGACTCGAAAATATTACTTGCACATATTCACGCGCAACGCACTATTACTTCCGACTCAAATTACTACTCCGTATAATCACTAATATTTTTTTTATTTTAGGGAGCAATAAAAGTATACAAATGGCCCTTTCCAAAGGACATAGAAGATCGGACAATCATGGGTTTCGACCCACAATATGGTTTCTTCCAGGGGATATCTTCGAATGACCCCATAAGAGTCTTGGTAAGAGTCTACATTGTGAAAGCGAATGACCTTCACCCTATGGATCTAAATGGGAAAGCGGATCCTTATATAGTTTTACAGTTAGGATCGAAAAGGATTAGCGACAAGGATAACTATATTTCGAAGCAATTGAATCCAGTTTTTGGAAAGTAAGACATTTTTATTCTATTATTTTGTAGTACAATTTTCCCAGTTTTCTTGGGAACCCACGAAATTTTTTTTTTTTTATGGGTCTAGCTCGCGTGCTGCAGGGAAGTCCCTATAGCGCTCCAGGAGCGGCACGAGTGCGGAAAAAGCGATTTACGTTGTTCTTGAATCGCTGTAAATTGTACTCGGTGGGAAACACAGCGCTGGGCAAATTATTCCAAAGGGATGACGTTCTCCATATAAAAGATTGCTTGAAAAGCGTTGTACGCGGAGAAACAAGCTGAACCTCATACGGATGCGAAGCACCAGCGCGACGTGTATTTCTAACATGCACCGCTTTGGGAGGAATTAAGCGGGCTACATCCTTCGAACACTTTCCATAAAAATACTTGTAGAATAGACTCAAGTCGCCAACCGTTCTTCGATGTTCCAGCGAATCAAGGCCGCCGGTCAATTCCGGGTCCCCAATCAGACGGACCGCTCTTCTCTGAACAGAATCCAACAAATGCAGTGTATGTTTGGGAGCGGAGCCCCAAACGTGGGAGCAGTATTCCATAGTTGGTCGAATTTGGGCTTTGTAAAGAATTAACAGTTGCTGTGGGGTGTAAAGCTTTCTGGTTCTAAATAATATTCCCGACTTTTGAGAAGCTGTCCTTGCTATGCCTGCAACACGTTCATGCCAAGACATATTTGCTCCCAAACTAGCCCCCAACAAATTGAGCGACGATGCTAGGGGAATGGAGTGCCCCGACATAACTATGTCGGGTTCAGCAACATTAACTTTTTTAGAAAAAACTGCCGCTTGAGTTTTTGTAGCGTTAAATTTCACTTGGTTACTGTCACCCCAAGATAGAATTTCTTCCAGGTCTTTGTTAAGTTGAACGACTTCCTGCTGTCTGCGGATATTCGCCTGAGCAGCCGATGTCCGAGCGTTCAAGGTGAATGAAGAGACAAGCGTACTGTCATCTGCAAAGCTATAGATTGGATTCCCGGTCTTTTCCAGCAGATCGTTAATGTAAATAAGAAAGAGAGTAGGAGACAGTATGGAGCCCTGGGGCACACCGGCGTTGATAGTGAGGGTGTTAGAAAGAAATCCGTCGACCGCCACTCGTAAAGAACGCTCTCTGAGGAAACATGAGAGCCACAAACAGAACCTTTCAGACATACCATAAGAGCGTAACTTAGCCAACAGTCCATCGTGCCAAACACGGTCGAATGCCTTGGATATGTCAAGAGCAACCGCTCGAGATTCTCCAAAGTGTTCAATTGCGTTGTTCCAAACATGTGTTACATAAGTCAGAAGATCTCCTGTTGATCTATGTTTACGAAAACCATATTGGTGATCGCTAATAATATTGAATCGTTCAAGATATTTTAGAAGATGTTCATTGATAACTTTTTCCATGACTTTCGATATTATTGAAAGCAGTGCAACTGGTCGGTAGTTATTTGGCAAGGTTTTCTTACCTTTTTTAGGTATCGGCTGAACCGTGGCACATTTCCAGCAGGACGGAAATATTCCCTTTCTGTAGGATAGGTTAAAAAGTCTACAGAAAACTGATGTTAGTTCCCTTGCACAGTTTTTGAGAACTATGGCAGGTATTCCGTCAGCGCCAGAACCCTTCTTGGTGTCTAGCTTTATTAAAATACGCTTTATGATGCGCTGTCTGAAGACAACATCGGGCATCCTTGACTGCAATATGGGAATAGTAGGTGGTGTTTTTCCTTGGAAATCGACAGTAGAATGTGAAGCAAAGAGTTCAGCCAACAAGTTCGCTCTCTCAACAGGTGTGGTTGCAATGGAATTATCTGGCCGTGTGAGTGGTGGTATGGTGGATTTGGTAAAATTTTGACTAACTGCCTTAGCGACTGCCCAAAAGGACCTGGAATTGTTGGGACAAGCGAGAATTTTGTTTCTAATTCGTTGATTGTATGCCTCCTTGGTTTCGTCGATAATTCCCTTGCATCTGTTCCGGGCATGAACAAAGATGTTACGATTTACGGTGTTAGGATTTTCACGCCATTGTCGGTAGGCAATATGTTTAGAAGCAACAGCTTCTTTGCATTTTCGGTCGAACCAAGGCTTGCCGTTGGAGGAACATTTCTTCGAAAAAGGGATGTAGGCTTCCATACCAGCCAAAATAATATCGGAGACCTCCCTGGCACAGTCAGATGGGTTATCAGATCGAAAACAAATGTCCATCCAAGGGAGAGTTCGAAAGTATTCCATGAGATCTTCTCATTTAGCAGATTTGTAGTGCCAAATCTTGCGCGGCCTAGGCGCCTCTCTGTCACTGATTGGCAGGATACTCGATGTCGAAAGCAGTTTATGGTCGGAAGAACCTAACGGCGGATTTACGGTGACCGTGTAAATCTCCGGATTGGTGGTTAAAAACAGATCAAGAAGACTGGCGAACTCCCCGTCTCGATCAGGGATCCGTGTTGGTTTGTCAATAAGCTGAGAAATATTTCAGTGTTGTCTACCGAGCTTTGAAGGATAACTCGCGAAGCTTAAAAAAATATATTTTCTAAGATAACTACCCTCTACATTAATACACGTAGTTCAGAGTTGCTTGAGTTGTTTCACTCTATCTAAAAAAAATCTTTTGTTTGCGTCTCAAATAACAACACTAGAGCGGCTTTCAACTCTTCATCTGAGAAAAATTTTCGACCCTTGATATCTTTCTTCAGACGTTTGAACACAAAAAAATGTAGAGAGCTAAATCAGGGCTATAGAGTGGCTGTTGTAAGTCAATGAATCCACAGCTCTCACTAATAGCTTGAAACCTGCGAGCCTTGCGGACAGAAAAGTTTTGGTTCTCCATGAATTCGGAGGCTTTTCTCTTTTTCTCTTATTCTTCCGTAAACTTATGCATTAATTGACCCTTTTTCCATACATTGATTTTTCCTTCTTTGGAGGTAGTTGCCGTATACTTGTGAATTTCTTTCAGGAATAACTTTTGCTCCAATAAACTTTATTACTACACGATACTCCAAATTACCTTCGCTATAAACTCGAACAAAATTTCCCCAAAGTACTTCGAAAGAACACCGACAGTAAATTGATAACCAACCCTTCTTTTTATGACGTCATTGGCATGCCTAGGTAGATAACATGAAAAAACACCCCAGTATGGGCATTTGTGATTAAGAGAAAACACCATTTCATAACACCGTAAAGAAAAGAGCACCGGGAAGATGTTTTTTAGCAACAGGGATTTGGTGAGAATAGCAATGCCAGTCAAAACAGGTAATAGAATTTGGCGGGATTAGTTATCTGTTGTGATTGGTATTGTTAATCCCGCCAAATTTTCGTTGCTATAAACATTTTCCCCTCGCTCTTCTCTTTATAGTGTTGTAAAATGGCGTTTTTAGTGTTCCGTACGGAACACTTATAAGATCACTTCGGTGTCTGTCTGTCTGTCTGTCACACCCGATTTTCTCCGAAACTATTTGACATAGAAAGGTGAAATTTGGTAATAATATAGGAATTGATGGCCTCATCAGAGCCATGTAGTTTTGAGAATTAAATTTTGAATTAAGGGGTTAGTTTTGGGGGGTGAAGTCGGAAGTGAAAAAAAAAATTTTTTACTAGGTCATCGAGTGTGGTGTCAAATGAAAGCTTGTGAAAACACGAGTAAAAAATATATATATATATATATAATATTACACTTGCGCGCACTTTTCTTTGTATTATTTTTAAAAATTCGCGAAAAATCGCTGTCCCGGGCCTTATCTCGAAAAGTACTTATCAAAAAAATTTCGAAAAAATTCTGGAATATTCTCCACGAGGTGTAGATTGAACGAAAATTATCACGAGTGCATTACCTTTAATAATTTATATGGTATATAAAAAAACAAAAATTTCAAGGTCATCAGATTTCAGTAAAGATTGGAAACAAACTTTGTTGAAAACTAATTTGGGGTGTGTTTTGTGAAGTCACTAATCATTTTATACCACCGTAACATAAATTTTGACTTAAGGGGTTTGTTTTGAGGGGTGAAATCGGAAGTGAAAAAAAAAAGTTTTTACTAGGTCATCGAGTGTGGTGTCAAATGAAAGCTTGTGAAAACACGAGTAAAAAATATATATATAATATTACACTTGCGCGCACTTTTCTTTGTATTATTTTTAAAAATTCGCGAAAAATCGCTGTCCCGTTCCTTATCTCGAAAAGTACTTATCAAAAAATTTCGAAAAAATTCTGGAATATTCTCCACGAGGTGTAGATTGAACGAAAATTATCACGAGTGCATTACCTTTAATAATTTATATGGTATATAAAAAAAAAAAAATTTCAAGGTCATCAGATTTCAGTAAAGATTGGAAACAAACTTTGTTGAAAACTAATTTGGGGTGTGTTTTGTGAAGTCACTAATCATTTTATACCACCGTAACATAAATTTTGACTTAAGGGGTTTGTTTTGAGGGGTGAAATCGGAAGTGAAAAAAAAAAAGTTTTTACTAGGTCATCGAGTGTGGTGTCAAATGAAAGCTTGTGAAAACACGAGTAAAAAATATATATATAATATTACACTTGCGCGCACTTTTCTTTGTATTATTTTTAAAAATTCGCGAAACATCGCTGTCCCGGGCCTTATCTCGAAAAGTACTTATCAAAAAATTTCGAAAAAATTCTGGAATATTCTCCACGAGGTGTAGATTGAACGAAAATTATCACGAGTGCATTACCTTTAATAATTTATATGGTATATAAAAAAACAAAAATTTCAAGGTCATCAGATTTCAGTAAAGATTGGGAACAAACTTTGTTGAAAACTAATTTGCGGTGTCTTTTTGTGAAGTCACTAATCATTTTATACCACCGTAACATAAATTTTGACTTAAGGGGTTTGTTTTGAGGGGTGAAATCGGAAGTGAAAAAAAAAAGTTTTTACTAGGTCATCGAGTGTGGTGTCAAATGAAAGCTTGTGAAAACACGAGTAAAAAATATATATATAATATTACACTTGCGCGCACTTTTCTTTGTATTATTTTTAAAAATTCGCGAAAAAATCGCTGTCCCGTTCCTTATCTCGAAAAGTACTTATCAAAAAATTTCGAAAAAATTCTGGAATATTCTCCACGAGGTGTAGATTGAACGAAAATTATCACGAGTGCATTACCTTTAATAATTTATATGGTATATAAAAAAAAACAAAAATTTCAAGGTCATCAGATTTCAGTAAAGATTGGGAACAAACTTTGTTGAAAACTAATTTGGGGTGTCTTTTTGTGAAGTCACTAATCATTTTATACCACCGTAACATAAATTTTGACTTAAGGGGTTTGTTTTGAGGGGTGAAATCGGAAGTGAAAAAAAAAGTTTTTACTAGGTCATCGAGTGTGGTGTCAAATGAAAGCTTGTGAAAACACGAGTAAAAAATATATATATAATGTAATACTTGCGCACACTTTTCTTCGTATTATTTTTAAAAAATCGCTGTCCCCTACCTTATCTCGAAAAGTACTGATCAAAAAATTTTGAAAAAATTCTGTAATATTCTCCACGGGGTATAGATTGAACGAAAATTATCACGAGTGCATTACCTTTAATAATTTCAAGGTCACCAGTTTTCAGTAAAGATTGGAAACAAACTTTGTTGAAAACTCATTTGGGGTGTGTTTTGTGAAGTCACTGATCATTTTATACCACCCTAACAAAAATTTTTATTTTAAAAACAATCAACGTACGGAACACTAATTGTGCAAATTCAACTTGCACTTGACCGGTTTTTTTTTTCTTAATTACAAACGCTCATAATGTGGAATTCAAGGGAGAGCCTACTTCTCAAAATCAGAATTACTTGTGATGTTTTAGTTTCGTAGAATGACAAAATTTAAAATAAAATGTCAATTTTGATTGAGAATTTTTTAGGATTCCTTACACTAAACGTAAAAAACAATTCTGTAATACAGGTCGTGCGGTCGTTCGTCCGTTTCAGACCTACTCAGCTAACAACTTGAAATTTGGATTATGTGCATAAGTTAAAGTCTATATCGTTGTAACCGACCGTTGCTTTATAATAATATCAATGCTCGTAATGATAATATTTAATACTTGATATTATTATTAATAATAATGCCTTTTATGTCTTTTGTTAAGAAACTAAGAATAATAATAATGTAATAATGCACTAATAATGTCTTCTCTAGCTGATTATTTTATACATTTACTTTTTAAAATTTACCATAGGCGTACTCTTAAGTTTAGCTAACAAATATTTACCAATCATCCTAATGATTACAGAGTTTGGGAGTAGTAGTTTGGAAAGTAGTTGTTTTACTGAACTATTAGTAAGTGTACATAGTATTTCTTTTATTGAGAATTGGTTATTGTTAAACTATAGCTTTGTATTATACTCATAGGCGTAGCTAAAAAGCGGAGCTAAAAGGCAAAACAATATAGTAATATAATAATAAAAAATAGTTGGTTTACAACAATATGTAGCATCTCTAACGAGGTATCAGTCTACAAGTCTCGGTTTGAGTAACTAAGCTATTGCTTGTTTAAATTTCATATTTTAGGTATTTTAGAAGATTTTTTAAAAACCTGTTTTTCTTTTATAATGCTGAAATTCCAGAACTTCTATAAGGCACTATATATAAAGATTACGGGCAAATTATCGTGGATTTTTTGCACAAAGCAACCACATCCTTGACTGGCTTTATTTTTTAGGTGTTTTGAAATAGAAGCGACCTTTCCACAAGATTCTCTGCTGACTGTACAAATCTACGACTGGGACCTGGTGGGATCAGACGATATGGTTGGAGAGACCAAAATCGACTTAGAAAATAGATTTTATAGTAAACATAGAGCAACGTGCGGGCTTCCAGAAAAATATGAAGAGTAAGTAACATAGCATTAGTTGAAGGAATATTAGTTAGAATAGGTGGTAAATTACACACGAGGATATTGTATCGGTTGATCAGTATTGTTTTGACCTGGTAGTAGCAAATGTTGTGCCATGTAGCATTATTGATGATCAAACGTCAGTCGGGGGGAAAAACCTCTTAAGCAAAATGGATATAAAGATCAGAAGAGCATTAGAAAGGTAGCGCCATCCACAGACAATGACAGAGAAACGCGACCTTAACCAAAGTAGAGTCCTATTACCGTATGTGAAAGGAGTTACAGATAGGATTGGAAGAGTCCTAAGAAAACACAACATAGGTACAGCATACAAACCACAAAACATCTGGCAGACATTCTGGGTAATCCCAAGGACAAGAGAAAACTGGGAAACCATGGAGTTTGCAGCATTCCATGAGGAGACTGCCAGAAATTGTACATAGGGCAAACAAATAGTAGAATCTCCACTCGGATCCAAGAATATAAAATAAGAATCAAAAACAAAGAAGCAACATCAGCTCTTTTTCACCACCATCATAACACTTGTCACAACATCAATTTTGAGGGATCTAAACAAATAGCTTCAATTTCACATTATAAAACACGCATAGTCAGAGAAGCCTTGGAAATCGAAAAGAATGGACAGCCAAATAAGCGCGATGACGCACTGAATATCTCCACTACAGGGAAGGGTCTACTTGCTAAACCAAGGAACCAAAACATAGAGAAGGCGACAGTTAACGTAGCGCCAGAACCCGTAATTACCACTGATACGGGCACCCAGCCGGTAAACTCCGATGCCCGGACGAACACTTCCAACCCGTCACCTACAGTCTGCTCTGACCTATAAAAGACGACGACCGCACTTCGGTTTCTCAGTTAGCTTCGAGCAGCAGCAGCAGTAAGATCACAGTGTCGAGTAGCAGTAGCAATAAGAGCACTTGAAAATGCCAAATGAGGTTTTAGCGAAACGTCGTGCAAATTCCTTGTTAGACGAACGGATTAAAACCCGGAATTTTAATGTATTATATATATATATATATATATATATATATATATATATATATATATATATATATTTATTTATTTATTTATCATACATGCCTTACAGGTTACAAGACCCAACTACAAGGCCGAAGATACAGATAAGAGCCACTATACATAGAAATATAATATAATAATAGAGTATTAAGCAGATACAAATTCCAATCACAATAATAATAATAAAAACAATTAGATATGAAAACAATAAGAAAAGAAAGATGCCACAGCCCCTCAGTGTTGCAATATTTTACCTATCATTAACATAGTTGTGTTGAAAAAGTCGATGCTTATTTCTTGATTATACATACTACACATTGAAAAAAGTGGGGAAAATTTTAATATATTTGTTCTTGGAATAGGTAGATAAAAAGTGTTATATTGTCTACTAGTTATACGCGGCACACTAAAATTTATTCTTGACAGAACAGCGGGAGAATCTATATCATTATTTATAATTTTGAACAGAATCGTCAGTAGCAAGTAACCACGACGAACCTTTAATAACGAACAGCCGTTATCTGCAAGTAGTACCTCATTCGAAAACCCCTGTTGTGGATAGATACCATCTCGTTTAAAGCTAATATATTTTAATTGGCGCTGGACCCTCTCCAGATTATCAGTATGGGTGTCATAGCCTGGAGACCGGACCGTAGCAGCGTATTCCAATTTAGAACGAACATAACAAATATATAAAGTTTTAATTACGTCAGGATTATGAAAGTCACCGGTGCAGCGTGCAATAAAGCCATATGTTTTAAAAGCTTCAGAGATTATGGTGTTTATATGATCTGTAAAAGAAAGTCTTGGATCAAATGTTACGCCCAAGTCCCTGAAGACATTCACACGGGAGATATTACTCTTCTCCAGCAAATAATTATGAATAATCGGTGAGATTTTATTTGAGAAAGACATGATGTTACATTCCTTAATGTTAAGCTGTAAATTGTTTGTTACGCACCATTGGCCAATTATTTCCTTCTGAAGATTTATGCAATCCCGAATACCTCTTACCCCGCTGTACAATTTTACATCATCGGCATAAAGTAAATAACCAACATCTAAACCCCTCCCAATATCATTTATAAAGAGATTAAAAAACAGGGGTCCCAGTACAGATCCTTGGGGAACCCCAGAAGTAGCATCATAAGATCTTGATTTAGAGCCATAAATTTCCATATATTGCTTACGATTAGTAAGGTAAGAATGAATCAAAGACATCAATGAGTCTGAAAAACCAAAATATAATAGTTTATTAAGTAGGAGAGAAATATATATATATATATATATATATATATATATATATATATATATATATATATATATATATATATATATATATATATATTATTTATATATATATATACATATATATATATATATATATATATATATATATATATATATATATATATATATATATATATATTTATATATATATATACATATATATATATATATATATATATATATATATATATATATATATATATATATATATATATATATACACAATTGTGGTCAAAATAATAGCAGTGCTTACTAAAATTTTATCAAAACATATTTATTAAGTTTTTTTAATAGAACAACTAAAACATAAATATGGTTACTTTGACACCCACCTAAGATGCATCAAAGTAATATAAGGCTAATTAATTAATTTCTTAAAAATTAAAGAAAAAACGACAAATTTTTAAAATTATGGTGGACAAAATAATAGCAGTGTTTTACTAAAACAACTAATTAACAATATTTTTCTTTTATGAGCATCAGATACACCTAATACTTAATTGTAAACCCTTTATTGGCTCTGACAGCTTCACAATGTCGCGGCATAGAGTTAACCAAATCTTGACATCTAAAAACAGGAATGCTTTTCCAAGAATCTCTGATTACAGCCCAGAGCTCGTCTTGATTCTTAGGTTTTTCACGTGCTACACTATCTTTAATATCGCCCCACAGATTTTCTATCGGGTTCAGATCTGGGCTTAGAGCTGGCCAATTTAAGACATTAATTTTTTTCTTTTCTAAAAATTGTTTACATAATGGACTGCTAGGTTTTGGGTCATTGTCATGCATAAAAACCCATTTAAGTGGCATTTCATATTCTGCGTAGGGCAACATAACGTCCTGTAAAATTTCAACATAAACACTGGCGGTCATTATGTTTTTAATCCAAAATATAGGCCCTACTCCGAAGTAGGAGAAACATACCCATACCATTATTTTTGAACCTCCATGTTTAACTATCTTAATAGTGTACTGAGGCTGATATGCGGTTGCTAAAGGGCGTCTAACGTATGTTTTGCGGCCTACATTTTCAAATAATACAATTTTGTTTCGTCGGATCACAGTATATTACGCCATTTAAATCGAGGCCATTCAATATATTCCTTCGCGAACTCTAATCGCCTCTTTCTGTGTCTTTTATTTAAGAAGGGTACCTTACGCGGACTTCTTGCTGGTAACTTTGCTTCCTTAAGTCGTCGTCGTATCGTCCTAGGAGCTACATCCACTCCCACAATCTCCTGAAGTTGTGTTGACGAAGCAAATGGATTTGCTTTTGAAGCTCGAACTATAAGTGTGTCCTGTCTGGATGTAGTTTTGCGTTTACGACCGCGAGTTTCAGGTGTAGGTTGCCATCCTAAAGCGTTTGCTACCATTTTAGCTGAGCATCCCAAAATATTTTGAATCTGCATGTAAGATTTTCCATCACGACGCAATTTTCTTATCAATTCACCTTTTTCTTGATAACAGTGCTTCTTTCTTCCCATAGTTGTATTGAAAACAGAAAATGTGTTGATAGATCTCACACAAAACTATTCTAAGTTTAACAATTTAACCGAATACAAGGAGCAAAAACCATTTAGGTTTGAAACACACCAGTGTTAAGCGAACACTGCTATTATTTTGACCAAGCAAAATTGATCTCCTGCTACAAAAAACGTAAATACTTTGTTTATATTTTTTTTATATACATTTTTTGTTGAAACCTCAGCACAGTTGATAAGTTTTTAAACGATAAAATATTTTTTGTCTTAATGGAATTTTGCAGTTACCTTTCAACAGTTTTAGTTATTTTTATTGAACCACTGCTATTATTTTGACCACAACCGTATATATATATATATATATATATATATATATATATATATATATATATATATATATATATATATATATATATATATATATATATATATATATATATATATATATATATATATATATATATATATATATATATATATATATATATATATATATATATATATATATATATATATATATATATATATATATATCTATATATATATATATATATATATATATATATATATATATATATATATATATATATATATATAATATATATATATATATATATATATATATATATATATATATATATATATATATATATATGTATTACTGTGTTACTGATTAACGACTCCGAACTAGTTACCACTCCTTTAGGACATTTCTCTTGTTGTAAACCTCTGCTAAATCTGTAAGACTTCTGTACTATTTTTTAGGCAAGGATACAATGCCTGGAGAGACGCAATGAAACCGACTCAAATCCTAACGAAACTCTGTAAAGACTGTAAACTTGATCCTGCCGTTTATAGTGAAGGACAAGTAAAAGTTGGAAATCAGATATTTTCGGTACAGAATGAAGATTTTGATTTTTATAAATCTAAGGAATCGGAGGAGCATATGGCGTTAGCTGTGTTACATAGGTAGGGGGGTACATTGAGCACATGATAATAGGGATATATAGTATTATTGCGTAAACTTTTTACTGTTGTAGGTGGCACGAATTTCCAAAAATTGGCTGTCATTTAGTTCCGGAACATGTAGAAACAAGACCTCTGTACAATCCTGATAAACCTGGCATTGAACAAGGTAGGGCATTGACACTGGACGTGTAATTTTATTATGTACAGAAATTTTTGGAAAAAGACTAAAAAAAGCTGTTTTCTGAAAAAAAACATTTCACAACTTTAACTAACCCAGGATGTCCTGTCTAGTTGATAATAATTTTTTGTAATCTTTAAATTATTTAGTGTTTATTCGCACTGCTGGCAACGGCATTAGATTAGTTGTTTGTTATTTGATTCAGGAAATTGAAGTTATTCAAAAAATATTTCAGGCAAATTAGAAATGTGGGTAGATATGTTTCCTATGGATATGCCTCTACCGGGACCACCTTTAGATATATCTCCAAGAAAGCCAAAAAGTTACGAAATGAGAGTTATCATTTGGAATACCGACGATGTAGTATTAGAAGACGATGCCTTTTTTACCGGAGAGAAAATGTCTGATATTTATGTCAAAGGGTAAGAAAATAACAGAGTCGTACTCCTCATTATTCTTATCTATCTGTTTCTAATTACTGGTCCTCATCATAATTTTGAACAAATGATCAATTTAGTTTTAATTTTACCATTTTTTTGCAGCTGGTTAAAAGGCCCAGAAGACTGTCAATGTACAGACATCCATTACAGATCACTCACTGGAGAAGGCAACTTCAACTGGAGATTTATTTTTCCTTTTGACTATTTAGTAGCAGAACAAAAAATTGTGATATCCAGGAAAGAATCGTTATTTTCCTGGGATGAAACGGAATGTAAAATTCCAGCTAGGTTAGAGTTGCAAGTCTGGGATGCCGATCATTTTTCTGCAGACGACTTCCTAGGTAAATAAATATCAAACGTATTATCAAAAGTATCTGTGGAAAATAATAATAAATGGCGATCCTTTATAAATAACTAGCCGTGCCCGCGGCTCCGCTCACGTGGACTTGATTCGCTGTTACCGTCACTGCTTATTCCTTATGTTACTTAACGTAACAGAGAACATATGTATGTTCTTGAGTGCTAAGCGCACTAACGGATAGACAGAGAGACGTTGCGTTATATATATATATATATATATATATATATATATATATATATATATATATATATATATATATATATATATATTTTTATATATATATATATATATATATATATATATATATATATATATATATATATTATATAGATTATATTTATTATATAACCTGGCCAGAGAACATATGAATGAATTTAAAAAAAAAAACACGTAAATCGGATAAGTGGTTCCTGAGTGATAAGCGCACTAACAGACAGAGAGATGTTGCTTTTTATATATATTATAGAAAATTATAGTTAACCTGGTCAGGGAACAAATGTATGAATTAAAAAAAAAAACACGTAAATCGGATAAGTGGTTCTCAAGTGATACGCGCACTAACGGAAAAAAAACAAACAGACAGACAGAGAGACATTGCATTTTATATATATTATGGAAGATTATAGATAATCTGGCCAGAGAAGGAATGTATGAATTAAAAAAAAAAACACTTAAATCTGATAAGTGGTTCTCGAGTGATAAGGACAGACTTCCAAATTGAAAGCATGAAAGATCTTGTGAAGATTGTCCTCAGAATCGGACTGCATCATCGGCGTAGCAGATCACAAAAAAACATATTTTCTCCTTTCCGACACTGTGTCTATATGACACAACTGAATGTCTGTCTGTCAGTCTGTTGGCACCATAATTTTCAAACAAAATGAGATTATAAAACTTAAAACAGAAATGAAATCTGTAGTTTTCGAGAGATATCGTTTTAGGAGAATGAAGTTCCCCAATATGTTGTATGATTTTAATTGTATTATGAAAATTTATTTTACCTTCACTTGAAAAAGTCAAATTCGTTACTTATTTTGGAACTGCCTGATTACAAGAAGAGAATTGTACTACTCAGTATATATCACCACTACACCAAACACTTTATTTTTGCACTCGACGCGCGTTTCGCTAACCATGTTAGCTTCATCAGGAGCGATGATTGACTAAAGCTAAACTACAAATCTACCCTATTTATACTTAGCCTAACCCTTGAATTACTTAAGCGGAACTAATGACATAGGCAAGGCCGTCAGTTCCGGTCAAGTAACCAGTAGAGGGGACTATAAGGAATACGCCCTCTGTCTTCATTTTATGATTTCCATACTTTCGTATGCGTTCAACAATCTCCTATCAGATACATTTTTTATTAATCTTAGATTATCTAATGTTACAGTATGATCAGCTTCAGCTTTAATTTAGAAAGAAAATCATCAATATTTGCTTTTTTGTATCACAAATCGCGAAAATATCATCCACATACCTATACCATACCCTTGGGAAATATTCGAATTCTTGACTGGCTTCGATTTCAAACTTACTCATGAATAAATTGGCTATGAAAGGTGATAAGCAATTACCCATAGCTGTTCCTTCTTTCTGAACATAAAATTGATTGTTAAATTGGAAATAATTTTGTTCCATACAACGTTTAGATAATGTTAAATATTCACGAATAATTTCGTCTTCAAAGTCATTCATTCTAAGTAATTCTTCGAGATATTGTAAAGTTTGTGGAATTGGCACACTTGGGAACAATCTTTACAATATCTCGAAGAATTACTTAGAATGAATGACTTTGAAGACGAAATTATTCGTGAATATTTAACATTATCTAAACTTTGTATGGAACAAAATTATTTCCAATATAAAAATCAATTTTCTCATTCCCAACTTAGTAAGAAAAGAATTGGGTAAATCATTTCACCGATTTTTTTTTGGCATTAATTCATGTTTATTTGCGTTCATTCGCGTTAATTAGTTTTATTCGGGGAATTATGTAATAATTAATTAATATAGAATAGTTAATTAATTACAATGGATAATTTACTTTATCTCTTAACAAAAAACTCCAAATATTTTTTCTCTGCTTTTAGGAGCAATAACTTTGGATTTAAACCGCTTTCCACGAGGGGCTAAATCTTCGAAATTATGTACGTTGGATATGCTTAAACCAGATGATTCTGTACCTATGGTTAATATATTCAAACAGAAGAGAGTCAAAGGTAAGCTATAGTATTCTCAAGATGCTTTATGGTAAATCTAACTCAAGCGAGTGGTCAATATATACGCACCTAGTCGTAAATATAAATAAACAAAAAATTTTAATAGAATTCCATTTCTGAAGAGCTCAGAATATTACGTATGAAGTATTTTATGCTACCGATTTTTTTTCCTTAGGTTGGTGGCCTTTTTTTATAAAGAAAGACAATGAAGAAATGGAACTTACAGGAAAGGTTGAAGCAGAGATACATTTACTAACTAAAGAAGAAGCGGAAAAAGTTCCAGTTGGTCTCGGAAGAAACGAACCGGATCCTTTAGAAAAACCAAAGTGAGTAACGATGAAAATGCCTACGGTTATTCTTAGTCGATAAACATGGCATTTTTTGACGGAATAACTTTCGTTAAAATTTTATTTCATTGACGGAGTAACGACGCGGAGATCAGTCGATTTCCGCACCATCTTCGAAATAATTTTTCATTAATTAGATTTATCCATAAGAATCTATTTCTTTGTTGCTGTTCTTTTTTTAATATCTGAAGCCCCAGGCTGACCACTGATCCATACAACATCTATATAAATCATTGGTATGACATCGACTTACAAATTGGATTTTTCATTTCATTAAAAAACAAAATACAATTTGATGAAAGTTCCACGGAAGTCGTGTAGCTGGCATTATCACGACAGATACAGTCGGTCAAGTAAGAACATGTCGGGCATTGTTCATTAAAAAATGTATTTATTTAAAATTTTATTACATCACCCGACTGCAAAGAATTGCCAATAAAATGCTCATGATTCAATAGTTCGTTCAGTCCCCATTAGCGTCGAAGATCGCCTGGCACCTTCGGGGCCTACTTTCGACGAGATCTTTCCGCCTATTCTTGGGGCACAGATCTCCAAATTGCCTGAATTTGCCATGACGGATGCTTCACTGTCTACACCTGTTTACTACGAAGCGTCTGCTTATGATTTTTATCCACAAACTACCTTTTGGCAGTCGGTACTAATGCCTATTTGTAATCCGGAGCATTTTTTCAGCGTTCAATGTTTTCCTCTGCCCACGCAAGTCGTATATCCCTGAATCTTTCGTTCAGCAACGGTTTTTTTGATTGTTCTCTGTCACTTATATACATATACATATATATATATATATATATATATATATATATATATATATATATATATATATATATATATATATATATATATATACAGGGTTTCAGGGAAAGTCGTCCTAGATAATTAAGGACGTTATAGCTTAGGTCGTTTCTGACCGATTTGACTCTATGACATGATGTCCTAAACTTAACCGTTTTCGAGATATTGAAGTTTAAAGATTTTCTAAAAAAAACATGTTTTTTTTTGCTTTTATATCGATTTTTTTTTGATTAGAGGTTCTCGAGTGCGATTTTTTGGTTATTTTTAGTTAGTCTGTATGTCAAGTATCAAAAATCATCAAAAAAATTTGAACTAGTTACTAACAGTTTCAAATGGCGGCTTGTTAATGTTTCTAAATTACGAATTTTTACCAAGTGTTTCCTACTTTAATTCAATAAAGAGAAAAAAAAATGTATGGAAGTTATTCTGCAAATTATTGTAAAAACTTTTACGTCTTTTTAGCTATCTAAAAACGGTATAATATCTACTGGCTCTATTGAAAATTCTAAGAAAATGAGATTTCAATAGGCCCAAATGTAGAGTAACATAATAATAGAATTTAGATACTACTAATTACCGGTTTACTACCTGCACCTTCAAACAATAAAAAGGGTTGGGTAAGCATTTTTTCCGGTCGGGGTACTCTGTGCGAGTGATATTTTTTGTTCGCTAAACATTATTGAATGATTTTTAGTCTGCTCATGCGATTCGTCCGTGGTAGATATGCTATACCGTGCTTTTCAAAAATATTTGTGTTTCATCTTCTGACTGTGTGAATTGGCTCGTAACTGGATTTTGATCTCTGCTTGTGAATATGACAACGTATACCAACGAGGAATATGCTGACATCCTTGGTATTTCGCAGTGGAAGGTATGGTTTGTAATGCATACTGTTGGGCAACACCCTTACCACTATACGCCCGTGCAAGTCATTGAATCATACCGATGTCGAAGATGCATCTTTTTTTAAGAAAATGCTATGGACTGACGAGTCGAAATTCGACAAAGACGGTCTTACAAACTACCACAATGCCCACTATTGGGCTTCTAAAGAGGAAGGCAACCCAAACAAAAAAAAAAACGAAAGGATCACAAACAAGATTCAGCTTAAATGTGTGGATGGGTATAATTTCAAATTATTTGGTTGGGCCATTCTTCCTGCCAGATAATTTGAATGGCGAGGAATACGACAATTTTTTGCGGAACGATTTACCTAATTTGATGGAAGACCTACCTATTGGTTTGAGACAAAACATGTACTTTCAACACGATGGCTGCCCAGCTCACTACAGAGGAAGTGTTCGTGCATGGCTCAATGACAATTATCCCAACAATTGGATTGGAAGAGGCGTTGTGAAAAGTAATTTACGAAAAAGAATGAGAATTTGTGTTAGAAATAGGGGCGACCATATAGAACATGAATTATAATTAATAAAAAATATTAAATTGCAAGGTTTTTTGTTTTATTTGTGTATTTTTCGTATTTTCACCTAGAACTAAAAAATTTACCTTTTGCTACCCGAGCCCGCTTTAGGTGTCATTCTGTGTACAGTTTTCCTATTAAACTCCTAGTATTATACCTTTTTTGATAGCTAAAAAGACGTAAAAGTTTTTAAAATAATTTGCAGAATAACTTCCATACATTTTTTTTTCTCTTTATTGATTTAAAGTAGGAAACACTTGGTAAAAATTCGTAATTTAGAAACATTAACAAGCCGCCATTTGAAACTGTTAGTAACTAGTTCAAATTTTTTTGATGATTTTTGATACTTGACATACAGACTAACTAAAAATAACCAAAAAATCGCACTCGAGAACCTCTAATAAAAAAAATCGATATAAAAGCAAAAAAAAAAAACATGTTTTTTTTAGAAAATCTTTAAACTTCAATATCTCGAAAACGGTTAAGTTTAGGACATCATGTCATAGAGTCAAATCGGTCAGAAACAACCTAAACTATAACGTCTTTAATTTATCTAGGACGACTTTCTCTGTAACCCTGTGTATATATATATATATATATATATATATATATATATATATATATATATATATATATATATATATATATATATAATATATATATATATATATATATATATATATATATATTATATATATATATATATATATATATATATATATATATATATATATACTATAATTAAATACTTATGGAAAACTTTACTCTTAGACAGTAATTTACTTGTCCAAAATATTTCTCACAATTCGTGCAACATAGCAATTAGTCCTGTTGCATGTCCCCCATGCAGTATCAACGGTAATTACAGGTTCCGGCGCTATGCGACTGTTGCCTTCTAGATGTTTTAGTTATTCCTTGTTTAGCTAGTACACCCTTCCATATAGCTCTCCACTACATGGAAGGGTGTACTAGCTAAACTAAGGAATAACCAAAACATCAAAAAGGCAACAGTCCGCATAGCGTCAGAACCTGTAATTACCACTGATACTGGCACTCAGCCGGCAAACAACGATGCTCGTACGAACACTCCCGGGCACTGTCATGTTGAAAAATGACTTTCTCGTGTCTTTGAGCGTATTCTGGTCGTTTTTCCTTCAATGCTCGATTCAACTTTATTAATTATTGTCGGTATTGATCGCCAGAAATCGTTTCACCAGGTTTCAGCAATTCGTAAGACACAGTTCCTCTGCTATCCCACCCAATGCACAGCAAAGCTTTCTTTCCCTGTATATTGCGCACTGGTTGTGATGTGGAAGGCTGATCTGGGTCTACCAAAGGTTTTTGGGTTGGAGCATGTTTACCATAAGCTACAACCAACAATCTTTAACTTTTAGCAGCCGTTTTCTTAAAATGAAAAAAGGTTATTGAACTGTCCCGCAAAACGTCTTTTTCTGGTACGAAAAACGACATATTTAAAGCTATGAAGAACTATATTTTTCGCACAATGACAATTAATAACAAACTGGCTCTTGATGGTGTATGTTTACCTTCCAAAACGCCATAGATGTCACTCGTCTATACCAACAAGTGTATTAGTAACGCCATCTCTTAGCAAAGTCGACATCATTAACCGAAACACCTCTTATATTCAAACATATCTTTTGATTTTCAGTCGGCCCGATTCATCCTTCATGTGGTTCATGAACCCCATCAAATCGATCCGATATATTCTATGGCACAACTACAAATGGACGATACTCAAGCTGCTCATCATAATCGGCGTAGCAATAATTATTTTACTGTTCTTTTACTCTATACCTGGATATGCTGTTAAGAGAATGCTTGGCGCTTAAGTACTTATACATATATACTGATAGTATGTAGGTATTAAGGATCAAATTTCCAGAAAATAGTTTTTCAATTTTTTTTCTACAAGCGTGCAGAAATTTTGTTTTTTTCCGCATTGCTGGGAAAAGTAGTACCTGTTTAATATCCGGACTAAGTAAGAATGCACCAATTGCCCTAAATTTCGATAAAGAGCAACCATCAAATTTGTAGATGACACTAGACTAGCTGTCTCAGCCATGGATGGAGATGGACTAATCCACGATTTTTCGATGAAATGCAATAGTACGAATAAGTGATGTTCAATAGATTCACTTTGAAACAGTGACATCGTATTTTTTTAACAATATACCCAGAGCCAATACTGATGGCAGGAACAGTGGTGAAATTGTTAAGAACTTATCTGGATTCGAGCAATCCACTATCACTGTAAGCCTAATTCTACCCAATGCTGGATGTAGGCCTTCCCCTTGAATTTCCCTCTCAATCAATTGGCAGCTGTTGTTATCCATCCAATGCCCGCAACTCTCTGTGTATCATCCCGCCATCTTGTTTTGGGACGTCCTACGCTCCTTTTCTGTTGTCGTGGTCTCCATTGTAATGTTCGCTTAGTTCATTGATCATCAGTCGTGCGTGCTACATTTCCAGTCCATTGCCACTTTTCTGCTACGTGCTTTATAATATTGTCGTTTGTTCACGTATCCACTTGTTTCTTTTTCTATTTTGAAGTTTTATCCCGATCATCTGTCTTTCGTGTGCTCTCTGGGTCCGAGTTAGTTTTTGTATATCAGCTTTATTCAGTGTCCCAGTTTCAGTGCCATATGTAATTACGGGTAGGATGCACTGGTCGTAACTTTTGTACTTGCCCCATGGGCACCATCCAAGCCTGATTCTTCTTGAAATTTCATCCGAGACACTGCCTCTCGTCGTTGTAATTTTTTGCCGCAGATACACATAATCCTTAATAATCTCGAGAGCTGTTCCTTCTAAATTTATAACTATATTGTTATTAGTGTTGGTTAATATTTTTGTCTTACTTTTATCCGTCTTAAGATCAGTTGTCTTTGAGTGCTAATTTTGCTCATTTATCATTTGTATCAGACGAAGCTATAGTATAGCGAAACGCGTCATACAGTTTCAGTGAAACTAAATAAAGTGGAAATTTGACAAAAATAAGGCTTTCATTACATTCGTTATGAATTTCCATCAAGTAACAGCCACAACAATTCAAAGGATCTAAAACCAGCCTGTTCGCATGGCGGTAGGAATCTAACTTATTTTTTAATCTATTGGAGATGATTTTAATGAAAAGTTTATAAATATGAAATAGTAAGTTAATCGGGCGGTAATTGTCCAACTTTCTGATATCTTCCTTTTTTGTGTAGGAGTACTACTACTTCTGATGTATGCCACAATGTTGGTATTTTGCCAGTTTCTGGAGACATGTTGAAAAGTTTGACAGGTTCTTGTTTTAAGTCCTCTCCGGCCTCCAATAGTATTTCCGATAAAATACCATACGGGCCTGCTTCCGAACCTATATTTTGTATTTTCTTACAAAAAAAAAATACAAAATTCGAGTAATTAGGATACAGAAATAGGTCATGTCCGCATAATAGTGACGGCCTGTGGCTCCGTGGCGTAGTAAATTGCTTGCGGTACAGAAGGTCTAGGGTTCTAATATCGGCAGGTTGGTCCGTGGCAGCAATAGTGCGTTGTCTACAAAGTGCTGTGAAATACAAAAATGTATATATATAATAAAAGACTGTTTTTAGTCAATTTCCACTGGTTTATTTAAATTGCGATGACGCGTTTCGCTGTCGATGCAGCTTCTTCAGATCTACATTTTACACTGTCAAGTTAGGTTTAATATTCACAGTTTTATATAATTTCCTAATTATAATATTACACCTAATTAAATTACATTGATAGTATTGGAAAATCCACACAGATTTGGAGTTAAGAGAATAAATCCAATAATGGTGAATTGCTTAAATCTACCTGGTCGTTGAGTAAAGTACCTGTAGTCCTTAATCGATTTATTTGCATAGTCTCTAAAAGGTTTAGTTTTAAACCTGTTTGTTGGCTGTGTAGTATTTTGAAATTCTTGTTAAATGTGTGATTTTTCTGTTAATAGATGATTAGCATATGTTGAATTAGATTTTCTATGGATGAAACTTTTTTCGTGTTCTGTAATTCTTTGTCTAAATGTACGTCCAGTTTGTCCGATGTATGTTTTAGGACATGACCCACATGTTAATTGATAAACCCCTGATTTATTGTCTTTATTGATTTGTGATTTGTAGTTTTTAAGGTATTTCCCTATAGTATTGTTAGTCTTGTACGCTATGTTGATATTTTTTTGATTTAAAAATTTCCCCAGTTTTTCCGTTGGTTTGCCGAAATAGGTTAAGCATTTAAAAGTGGTATTTCTGTCCTTAAAACGTGGATATATTTCTGAGATAGCCTTATTTCTAAGTTTTTTCTTAACGATACTATTGATTAAAGTAACCGAATAACCGTTGTTAACGGCTACTTGTTTTATGTAGTAACAAGTAGCCGTTAACAACGATTATTCGGTTACTTTAATCAATAGTATCGTTAAGAAAAAACTTAGAAACAAGGCTATCTCAGAAATATACCCACGTTTTAAGGACAGAAATACCACTTTTAAATGCTTAACCTATTTCGGCAAACCAACGGAAAAACTGGGGAAATTTTTTTAAATCAAAAAAATATCAACATAGCGTTCAAGACTAACAATACTATAGGGAAATACCTTAAAAACTACAAACCACAAATCAATAAAGACAACAAATCAGGGGTTTATCAATTAACATGTGGATCATGTCCTAAAACATACATCGGACAAACTGGACGTACATTTAGACAAAGAATTACAGAACACGAAAAAAGTTTCATCCATAGAAAATCTAATTCAACATATGCTAATCATCTATTAACAGAAAATCACACATTTAACAAGAATTTCAAAATTTTACACACCCAACAAAAAGGTTTAAAACTAAACCTTTTAGAGACTATGCAAATAAATCGATTAAGGACTACAGGTACTTTAATCAACGACCAGGTAGATTTAAGCAATTCACCATTATCGAATTTATTCTCTTAACTCCAAATCTGTGTGGATTTTCCAATACTATCAATGTAATTTAATTAGGTGTAATATTATAATTAAGAAATTATATAAAACTGTGAATATTAAACCTAACTTGACAGTGTAAAATGTAGATCTGAAGAAGCTGCATCGACAGCGAAACGCGTCATCGCAATTTAAATAAACCAGTGGAAATTGACTAAAAACAGTCTTTTATTATATATTTATAATGAATTTCCATCAAGTAGAAGCTACAACAATCCAAAACAAAAATTTATGTTTCGGCACTTGGACAACGTTGACAGGTATTACATCCCGCTGGTATCCTCAGGATATGAAAAAGGGTAAAATCCCTAGTCAGGCGGGGAGGTAAACAATAAAAAAAATTCTTCACGTTTTGTAGAAAAAATAAACTTATTCCTAACAGTTGTGAAAAGTATCTTTTCCGCCCACATTAGTGACGGAACTCAACCACGCATCGTTCGGTCAAGTAGAATGTCATGTGGAAAAGATGCACTTTCCGCAAAGGTTAGGTCACAACAACAGTATGTGCGCGAACGGCTACTGTCTTAAGCTCACCGTTCGTGTACTTTTTCAACGCTTTTATTACATTTTTTGTGTATACAGCTGCGCTGGCGCAGTTTTATTTTTAATTTTTCTTACTCATTACTTAAATGTTTTTCTATTTCTACAGGGTACCTCACTAAAATCCGGACAAATCTAACAACTTTTTTAAGGGCATGTTTTATAATGAAAAATGTTTGTTTGAAAAAGAAATCGTTTCACATGGCATTTACGGCATTTATGTTATTAACAATCATTCAATGTATCCCCCATTATCATGAATAACGGCCACCATTCTGGATCAGAAGCGCTGGCACGTCCTCTGTAAGTAAATCTGCGCTGTTCATATTGGCGAAATTGCCTCAGTAGCGGTCATTAATGATATCACATTGGAATGCCGAAACTTGTTTGTTGCCCTTTCAACTACACTCCATTCGTAGTAGTCCCAGGGATTCAATTCTGGACCATTAGGAGGGCAGTATTCGTTGGACCAAAACATGTCAGAGTTCTGTAAGAGCCAGTTCTGGATCAAATGGCTCTTGTGAGCCGGAGCACCCTCCTGCTGGGATGGCACCGAAGGTCTTCCTTAACAATTCTACGCATTGTTGGCTCACTTACACCCACAGTCGACGCCAATTTTCGTACCGATTGCCCTAAGTCCTCCGAAATCAGCATTTGAGTCCTTTTGATGTCTTCAGGGATCCTCACGGTAGATTCTTTCAAGTGGCACGTCCTCGCCAGCGTACTGGAACCTTCGTTGGATTGTTCTTAAGCCTTGTACTTGGCTACAATGTCATAAATAGTTAATTTCGAATATCCGAAAAACCGAAATATTTCCGGTGTTGACCGGCCGGAATGAAGCAATTATACACCTCCCTTGTTTCCAATAATTTTGAGAATAACATTATTTACTTACATAATATGGGGGAAGATTTTAATTGAAATTTGTCCGCACCCTGTACATATATTTTTTTTTTTTTTTTTTTTTTACATGTGTTTTATGGCTTGGCTTTAACCAATTTGCCAGCATCTCTCTTTGTTTTTAGACACACAAATTTACACATTCACACAGACAAATCACAAACACCCAGCCCAGACACGGAATCGAACCGCGTGGGCAAGTCTAACGCCTTAACCCACTGCGCCAATCAGCCGGGCTGTACATATATTAATTACAACAATAACTAAGTAATAAATAAAGTTAAAAATTATGTACTTAACATGGCTTAATTTTCGTGCAAAAGCTTGAACTACAATATATTAGCTTATCTTTTCCACAAATTAAAAAAATGTAGTTATTTATATATCCAAGTTCGGAGAGTGGTGTTTTGTAAGATAAGTTAACCTCATTTACATTAACGATCTGCTGGAAAAGACCGGGAATCCAATCTATAGCTTTGCAGATGACAGTACGCTTGTCTCTTCATTCACCTTGAACGCTCGGACATCGGCTGCTCAGGCGAATATCCGCAGACAGCAGGAGGTCGTTCAACTTAACAAAGACCTGGAAGAAATTCTGTCTTGGGGTGACAGTAACCAAGTGGAATTTAACGCTACAAAAACCCAAGCGGCAGTTTTTTCTAAAAAAGTTAACGTTGCTGAACCCGACATAGTTATGTCGGGGCACTCCATTCCCCTAGCATCGTCGCTCAATTTGTTGGGCGTTAGTTTGGGAGCAAATATGTCTTGGCATGAACATGTTGCAGGCATAGCAAGGAGAGCTTCTCAAAAGTTGGGAATATTATTTAGAACCAGAAAGCTTTACACCCCACAGCAACTGTTAATTCTTTACAAAGCCCAAATTCGACCAACTATGGAATACTGCTCCCACGTTTGGGACTCCGCTCCCAAACATACACTGCATTTGTTGGATTCTGTTCAGAGAAGAGCGGTCCGTCTGATTGGGGACCCGGAATTGACGGCGGCCTTGATTCGCTGGAACATCGAAGAACGGTTGGCGACTTGAGTCTGTTCTACAAGTATTTTCATGGAAAGTGTTCGAAGGATGTAGCCCGCTTAATTCCTCCCAAAGCGGTGCATGTTAGAAATACACGTCGCGCTGGTGCTTCGCATCCGTATGAGGTTCAGCTTGTTACTCCGCGTACGACGCTTTTCAAGCAATCTTTTATATGGAGAACGTCATCCCTTTGGAATAATTTGCCCAGCGCTGTGTTTCCCACCGAATACAATTTGCAGCGATTCAAGAACAACGTGAATCGCTTTTTCCGCACTCGTGCCGCTCCTAGAGCGCTTTAGGGACTTCCCTGCAGCACGTGTGCTAGACCAATAAAAAAAAAAAAAAAATAAGTTAACATGTTTTCAGGCAATACTGCAGACAGAGTCCTGATTGGGGATGGGCGATAATTAATTTTAGAATCATATAATAAATAGTTATCGAGATATTGATAACCATCGAGGTATCGATAATTATTATTCAAAAATTAATTACCGAGGCCGGGAAGCCTTTCAAAAAAAGAACCTTGTCTTCTAAAACAAATTCTCAGCTCTAGAATTGATGACTTGGAAATAAGTGATACTTATCTATAAGTGATGCATCTATAATTATCGATAGATATCAATATATCAGTAATTAACGATAGATATGTTTGTTTTTGAAATGACCTATTGTTATTCAATAGATCGTAACCATCGATATAACCAAAAAAAATTCCCATCCCTAGTCCTAATAGCTTACAAGCCCTATTACAACAGTACTAATTTCCGGTACGTATAAAATTATTTGTTCAATTTTATAAATTAAAAATAATACAAATAATTATTTATTTGTCAAAATTTCCTAGTGGCTAGCCGCTACCTGGAAAAAATCGTTCGAAAAACTATATTTTCCCCACTGGTACAATAAAAATTATTTTCCAAATAAAACAATTGATCAAAAAGTAATAATTTTCCTCACGAATGCACAAAAACCTCGTATTAATACTTCAATTCATCATTCCTTGATAACTACTAACTCTATACTCTTACGAACTACACTATAGCATATCGTTGCTCAACCTGGGGATCGCTACCCCTAGGGGGATCGCGTTTAGGTATAAGGGGGGGTCGCAATCTGTTCAAAAAATAAGACCCGTAGACGAAACATCCTTTTATGGAATAAAGTATAAAGTATTTTCAATTATAATTAAATATTATCTTACCTGGTAATAACAACCTAACAAAATAAACGAATAGCTAAAGTTGCCTAAAATATTTAATCACAATTATTAATGAGACGGTTGGCTTTGTTTCTCACTTAAAATTTTTTCTATACATGGATGGTCATTGCAGACACACATAAGTGATAGTAGACGATTTCTGTATTTAGACCATAGACGAGAAATCTTTTTCGCATAAGTAAGAAATAGCAAAAAGGTCAATGTTTTCAAAGCTACCGTTACTAAGTTTCCGTATTCACAGCGTCGTGCAAGCCAAAACTTATCTAAATCTTGAAAAAAAAATTCTAATTTTAAAGTTTTGTCGGCCGATATTTCAATTAGTTGGTTGTGAATCTCAACATGTAATTTGATAACATTTTCATCAAACGGATTGAAAATTCATTATTTCGAGAAATGGAAAATATTCCAGTAACTGAATTTTCAATTCGCATAATTGCGTTCTCATGCTCACCAACACGCGATCAATAACAGAATTTTCTAAGTTCATATTTTTGTCATTATAATTAGAAGTTGCAGTAAATACGTCAAAATTACGTTTTTCAAGACGAACAATACAAATATTTGCTTCTTGTTAAAGGCATTGACTTTGTCTGTCATTAGTAAAATGATTTTGTTATGGCCTTGTAAGCTCGTATTCAAGTCATTCAAATGTGAAAATTTATCACTCAAGTAAACCAACAGTATTAACAACTCTTTATCTTGTAAAAACTCTAAAAAAGAGTTATTTTTATCTGTAAAAAAACCATTTTTAATTCATCTCGCAATTCAAAAAGTCTCCTTAGAACTTTTCGTCGCGACAACCATCTGACTTCAGTATGAAACAGCAATGAATTGTTCTTGGCATCCATTTCTTAGCACAGTGTGGAAAGCAATCATGTCTGCAACGGTGGACTTTTAATAAAATTAACAATTTTTACAGCTTTGATTGTGTTAGACGATACTTGTTGAAAATTCATAATAAAATTATATAAAAACAACACTGTGTTTTAATTTCCAATATACTTAAAGTAACTTGACAATTGTTTCACCATACAATGGCGTCTTCAGAAGTAAATAAGAAAAAAAATATTTGGTAGTAATCCTGGTTATGTAGTGCTTAAAACTATCCTTAATTACCTAAGATTATGCTAATCATTTTATTATATTATTTACAGACAGAATTATTTTAAGAATGCAAATCTGTGGTACTATTTCAGAGAACTAATAAAGATTAAGTAAGAGTGAATGGTTTAAGTCTACCTGTTCGTTTAATAATAGATTGGTGTTTTTCCCTTTGTTAATTTCAAAACATTCGAGCAAATTTAATTTTTTAGATTTATTTTCTACATGTAGGATTTTTAACGTATCATCAAAATTATGGGATTCGTTTATTATATGGGTTACGTAATGTAAATTGTTCTTATTTTATAAATAACTATGTTTATGTTCTTTAATGCGAGTTTCAAAAGATCTACCAGTTTGTCCTACGTAGGTTTTAGTACAAGATCCACAATTTAATAAGTAAACTCCTGATTTTAAGCATTTCTTAGATTTGGTTTTGTTATTCAAATTCTAGAATTATCTCATTTGATGTACAAAACTTATTTCCTAGTATCCCACCATATGAAGTCATAAAATTAATAGATAACCTCTTAATCAAGAATAAAGTAAACGAAATTATTAAACGGGATACTTTAAATTTACTTACGACGTGCTTAGATCAAAACTATTTTGAATTCAAAGATAACTTTTATACATCTAAAGAAGGTCTAATAATGGATAATCCTTTAAGCCCTTTACTAGCGAAAATTTTCATGGATCATTTAGAACTAAAAATCATCAAAACGCGGTAAGCAAAAATATTGTTTACTGGTATAGATATGTTGACGATATCATTTCCTGTTTCACGGGAACAGATAGACAACTAACAATCCTCCTTAACTTACTAAATAATTTGCATCCTAATATTAAATTAACCTTAGAATTAGAAACCAATAACTCTATAAATTTCTTAGACATGTCTATATCAAAAGTGAACAATAAACATGATTTCTCGATTTTTCACAAACCTTCACATACTGACAAAGTCATACACAATAGTTCATCCCATGCTTATACTTACAAGATGGCAGCTTTTAACTCTCATATATAGATTGTTACATATCCCTATGACTAAAACTAATTTTAACGAAGAATTCAACATAATCAAATAGCAATTAATAATGGATATGACCCCAACATTATAGATAATATCTTGAATAAAAAATCCTTTAAACAAGCAATCTCTCTAATTTATCCCACAATTAATGACAAAAAAAGAAAATTTAGTAAACTCACATACACAGGGAAAGTAACTAGAACAATTTCCAAACATTTAATAAAAAAGAACAATAAAAAAGCATTCAAAACCAGTAATACCTTAGGGAATATAATTTTGGATAACAAAACCAAATCTAAGAAATCCTCAAAATCAGGAGTTTATTTATTAAATTGTGGATCTTGTACTAAAACCTACGTAGGACGAACTGGTAGATCTTTTGAAACTCGCATTAAAGAACATAAACATAGTTATTTAAAAAATAAGAACAATTCACATTACGCAACGCAACGCACAAACGAATCCCATAATTTTGATGATATGTTAAAAATCCTACATGTAGAAAATAAATCTAAAAAATTAAATTTGCTTGAATGTCTTGAAATTAACAAACGGAAAAACTCCAATCTATTATTAAACGAACAGGTAGACTTAAACCATTCACCCTTACTTAGTCTTTATTAGTTCTCGGAAATAGTACCACAGATTTGCATTCTTAAAATAATCCTGTCTGTAAATAATATAATAAAATGATTAGCATAATCTTAGGTAATTAAGGATAGTTTTAAGAACTACATAACCAGGATTACTACCAAATATTTTTTCTTTCTTATTTACTTCTGAAGAAGCCATTGTATGTTGAAACAATTGTCAAGTTACTTTAAATATATTGGAAATTAAAACATAGTGTTGTTTTTATAGAATTTTTACAGCTTCAGACAGAACATTTTTTAAATTATCTGGCATCTTTTTTGTGGCAAGAGCATATCTGTGAAGAAAGCAGTGCGTCCATTCCATCTGTGGGATAATGTCTTTTAATTTGACTATCACGCCACTCTTCTTACCCGTTATCGCTTTGGCACATTAGTACATGCCCCAATTTATTAATTCCAGTCCAAGTTTTCATTTTGTGTTGCATCAATAAAAACTTTAAAAACTCCTTCGCCAGTGGCACGACCAGGGATTGATTTGCAAAATAGCATATTTTCTTTAATTCGTATCGGACGAAACATAAAAATTGAGCCAAATTCGACACGTCTGTTGACCCTTCAAATTGAATGACAAAAATTCACTTAATTTTACCTTTTCAACTATTTGATTGTGGGCAAAGAAGAGCCACAAAGATTCAGAAAAAACAGATCCACTATCAATGCTATTTTATCCTAAAACAAATAACTGAACAGTCACTAAAGTTTAAGAAACCAGCATATATGTGTTTTGTGGACATAACATGATATGCGCTGACTTACAGCGCATATCATGGGATGACATTTATTATATTGAGGATATTGAGGACAAGGTCAGATTTATTAATTTTCATTTGTCATGCGTATTTGGGGACCATTGTCCTCTCAGAACGGTAAGAGTAAACAAGCCTCCAGCTCCCTGGCTAACACCTGCTTTGAAAGCGCTAATGATAGAAAGAGACCGAGCATTAGCTCAGTTTAAGAGAAATAAAACTCAGGAGAGTCATCAATATTACAAAGAAATGAGAAATCTCACCCTTTACAGTGTGCGTCGTGAAAAATTGGGATATCTTGAATATTTAGAGACACAAAAGAATGCAAAATCATTATGGAAGGGACTTCAGCAATGCAATGTTCACACGGGTTCAAAAGATACCCCTCGTCTGCCTGCACATTTGGCCAATGTGAATGATATAAATGAATACTTTTTGAGCGTTTTCCGAAAGTCTGACAACTGTGCTGGTAAAATATATTATTACAGTAACAATAAGAGGAATTTAGATCTGAACTTTAATTTCCTAATGGAAACCCCTGAGTCAATTTGCAGGTGTGTTAATAGTATAAAGTCCAATGCTGCTGGAAATGATGGTTTGACACTTTTTATGCTTAAGCTTAGTTTACCTGTTATCTTATATCATTTAACCCATATTATTAATTGTTGCCTGGAGAGTGGGTGTTTTCCGGAGAGCTGGAAAGAGTCTATTGTGTGCCCTGTTGCTAAAGTTAAAAATCCTTTAACCGTCAGAGATTTGCGTCCAATTAGTTTGTTACCAGTTATGTCAAAAGTCTTGGAGAGGGCAGTACATACACAGGTCTCAGAATATCTCTTGACAAATGAGTTGCTCCCCTTGCATCAATCTGGCTTCCGGAGGGGTCATAGCACATCAACGGCTTTATTGAATTTAACGGATAGCATAATCAGAGCTATTGATAAAAATATGGCTGTTATATCAGTCTCGCTGGATTATTCGAAAGCCTTTGATGTGCTGGATCATAACCTACTTTGTGCTAAACTGCACTATCTGGGCTTCGCTGATCACTCCGTACAATTTTTCTATAGCTATTTGTCGGGTAGATGGCAGAGGGTGCGAATGAATGATGTTTGTTCAGCTGCTGGTAAAATTATCTCCGGAGTGCCCCAGGGTTCAATACTGGGGCCTCTTCTGTTTCTTATATATACTTTTGATATTTTCCAGACAGCTGTATATTCATCGGTTCAGTCGTATGCTGATGACACACAGTTGCTTCATTTCTTTGAACCATCGGATCCTGAGTCTGCAGCAGAAAATTTAAATCAGTATCTCATGGCTTTGTCAGTTTATTCGGATGAACATAATTTGAGGCTAAATCCAGACAAGACTCAAGTTTTATTGTTTTGGAAGGAAAATCGGCGACCAACCTTGAGCATGGCTGTGAGATTGAGGCTGGCTGATCAGGATTTGCTGTTTTCTGATTGTGCCAAGAATTTGGGTCTTTGCATTGATACACATCTCAGATTCAGGAAACATGTTAGGCTGCTCCTACAAAAAAGTTATGCGAAAATGAAGGTTTTATATGCAAATCGTTTTATTCTGAATTTTAAGATGAGAAAAAAATTGTGTGAATCTTTGGTCTTGTCTTCATTTCATTATTGTAGTATTATGTACTATCTTTGCTTGGATGCGCTTTCAAGGAGACGATTGCAGTATGTACAGAACGTCTGCTGTAGGTTTATATTCCATTTGAGAAAATATGATCATATATCTTTAAAAATAAATGAGTTAAAATGGTTAAATTTTGCTAATACTGTGCAATTGCACTTCGTAATATTCTTAATGAGGGTCTTAGGAACTTCAGTTCCGATTTATTTAAGGGATAAGCTAGTATCCCGAAATTTGGTACAGGATAGGTATATTAGACGGCCTGATCGCTTGACTATGCCTCAGCATCGCACTGGCTTGTTTCAGCGCGGTTTTACATATAATGCAGTAAATACGTACAATACTATGAATCCAGAACTGAAAACGTGCACTATTGGCCGACTTCGTCGATTATATAGGGAAGAGCTGTTAAATAAGCAGAATTCTCAGACGTAGTTTATTTGTATTTTGATGTATCTTGTCGATTATTGATTTTACTATGTTAGTATGTAATTGTTGCTTCATTTTTGTTTGTAAGCGCGTTGTGTGTTGAAGAGGTTAGATGTAAGAGTAACCGATGGTTAAATCTCGCCTCTTCTACTACACGATGTGTGTGGGTAATATGTACTCACATCACATGTAATTAACATCTTAATAAAGACGATATTTATTTATTATTATTTCACATATAATTCGACAGAGTACGCATCACAGATATAATAGAAATAATGAAAGAAAATCAAGTAAATCAAAGGATAATACAAATAATACACGAAATGAACAAAAACTGTAAAACAGCAATTAAAGTAGGATATACGACAAGCAAACAAATAAACATCAACGACGGTTTAAGACAAGGAGATTCACTGAGCCCATTTCTTTTTAACATGATTGTGGATAGGTTCATAGAACAACTTCCCAAAGAAGCCGGATATAAAATGAGAAACTCTTACTTCCATATTATATGCTATGCGAACGACGCTGTACTCATCGCATCACAGCGAAAAAACCCATAAGGTGTAAGCTTGAAATGGATGGAAAAATTATACAACAGGTCATGAAATTTAATTATCTGGGATCAGAAATAACAAGTAATGGTAATATACAATAAGAAGTCAAAAAGATAACGATGAAAGCCCTCGCGTATTTCAGGATGCATGAAAGACATAATATTGAAAAACAAATACCTCAACAACGAAAATAAAATAATAATATATACGCGGCGGTAACCAGAGCGGATACCTCAAAAACGATGCAAATGATGAGAACAGCAGAAATGAAGGTAATAAGAACGATTCATGGAAAGACACTCTACGACAGAATTAGAAGGGAAGACTTAAGAGAAATGAGTAACATATAAGACGTAGCGAAAGTAGTACGACAAAGGAGAAAGTAATGGAATAAACATGTCGATAGAATGGACAACACTAGACTAGCCAAGTGTGCAAAAGCTAACAAACCAGTGGGTAAACGAACACAAGGAAGACCACCGAAACGATGGCGAAAATGTTGGACAACAACATCAGAAGAGGCTTAAGAGGAGAAAAAACAGGCAATTGCCTACCTATTTGGGCAACCATATATGAAAGAAGAAGAAGAAGATTGTGGACATCAATGGCCATTTTATTAATACGTCTGGATATTGTGTCATTTGAAAGTGGTATAGTTTTCAATTTTTTACTTCTTCCATTATTAAATTGACCATATCAATGGCAGAGGGTAAAATGAGATTTTCGCAATTGTGGGGAGCTTAGACTGTAATGAAAGACTGATATTGTCAAATTTCCACTTTATTTAGTTTCACTGAAACTGTATGACGCGTTTCGCTATACTATAGCTTCTTCTAATACAAAATGATATTTGAATATTAGTGTTGTTACATTTATACAAATACCCTAAGGTAGATAGGTAATAAAATTAATACTATATGCTAATGTATATTGCTGGGAAATCCATTCTGAATATTAATTATATAAACTGAGTAAGGGGGAGTTACCATGGGCCAGACAGGTATCTTTTTGTTCGTTTAAGCGGATGTCGGAATTTTTAATTCTATTTATTTCTAAATTTTCTAATAGGTTTAATTTTACGCCTTTGTTTTGTATGTGTAGAATTTTAAATTTATCGTCAAAAAGATGATTTGATTCTGTTAAATGATTGCTGTACGCTGAGTCAGTTTTGTTTTTTAAATAGCTTCTTTTATGTTCTAAAATCCGAGTTTCGAATGAGCGACCTGTCTGACCTACGTAACTTTTATGACAAGAATCACAATTCAACTGATACACTCCAGATTTTTTTGATCTATTTTGTTTTCCCTTTACGTTTTTAATGAATTTTCCTAGTTGTTTTGTTCTAAAAGCTATGTTGATATTATATTTGTTTTCTTTCTTGGGGTATACTAAAGAAATAGCTTTATTTTTTAATTTTTTGTTTAGAATTGAGTCTGTGGTGTCAGGAGAATATCCGTTGTTAACAGCAATTTGTTTTATTAGATTTAATTCTTTATTAAAATCATCTACAGATAAGGGGACACTTACAAGTCTATGTAACATACTGTGGTAAGCTGCCAATTTGTGTTGTAGGGGGTGAGCTGATTTTATGTTTATTGTAGTATCTGTATGTGAGGGTTTGTGAAAAATAGAGAATTTGTGTTTGTTGTAATGTCTGGTTATCGTTAAGTCAAGAAAATTAATTTTATTGCCGATTTCTAGTTCCATAGTGAATTTAATATTTTCATGTGTTGAGTTTATATAGTTAAAAACATTGTCAAGTTGACGCTCTGTACCATTAAAACAAGCAAAGATGTCGTCTACATATCGGTACCAGTACAAAAATGATTCGCTAAATTCTTGTCGATGTATTTGTTTTTCTAGGTTATCCATGAATATTTCTGCTAAAAGCGGGCTAAGTGGACTACCCATTATGAGACCCTCAGAACTATTATAAAACGTATTATTAAAGTAAAAATAATTTTGATTGAGGCTCGTGTTTAATAAATTTAGTATGTCTTGTTGTATAACGATATTAACTTTATTTTTGATTAGGAATGTTTTTATGATTTTTATTGTTTCATCCGGGGGTATGCTAGGGAAAAGGTTTTGGACGTCAAATGATACTAGTTTTGAATTATCTGGTAGAAAGACGTTGGAAATTTTTTCCGTTAATTCTAACGAATTTTTTATTGTGTAAGTTGGGGTGAAGTTAATGTTCGTTTTAATGATATCTATGAGAAATTTTGAGAGTTTGTAAGCTGGGGCCGATATGTAAGAGGCTACAGGTCTAATAGGATGATTTTCTTTATGTAATTTGACTAATGAATAAAGTAGACGGGGCTGATGATTCATGACTGTTAATTTCGAGATTTGGTTGTCTGATATGATGCTAGAAGCTTTACCTAACGCTGTTCTAATATCTTTCTTGAATTTTTCTGTCGGATCTTTTAGTAATATTTTGAAATTTCCTTTCTTAATAAATTCTAATGTTTTGTCTATATATTGTTGTTGATCTATAGCGACTATTGTGTTACCCTTATCTGCTTTTGTGAAAATAATATTATTATTTTTAGCCTTATTTTGTATTGATCTAGCTACATTTATTTCATCATCTAAATTTGGTTTGTTGTTAAGAAATTCCTTTTTTATAATATCTGCGCAAATGTATTTTTTTGGCGTGTTGAATGGTACATTTATTAAAGCTATTTCTGTTTCTATAGCCAAGATAATAAATTTGATTTAAAAGAATCTATTTTAATTTAGAAATAAATAGAATTAAAAATTCCGACGTCATCTTAAACGAACCAAAAAGATACTTGTCTGGCCCATGGTAACTCCCCCTTAGTCAATTTATACAATTAATATTCAGAATGGATTTCCCAGCAATATTCATTAGCATATAGTATTAATTTTATTACCTATCTACCTTAGGGTATTTGTATAAATGCAACAACACTAATATTCAAATATCATTTTGTATCAGAAGGAACTATAGTATAGCGAAACGCGTCATACAGTTTCAGTGAAACTAAATAAAGTGGAAATTTGACAATACCAGTCTTTCATTACATTCGTTATGAATTTCCATCAAGTAACAGCCACAACAATTCAAAGGAGCTTAGACTCCCTGGCCACTCTTAATACTACTAAATAGGATGCTTGAAGTGCTGCAGTCTCACTGCGGCTTGATTTGTTGATAGAAATTTACCGACTTTTTCAAGACAAGTGATTTGGGCTCGAATAATTCTAATGGTTTGTTTTATGAAGACTGGTGTTTTGTTTCCAGCTGTCAGATTAATTTCGAAGGCTTCATACTTTCCGTGGACAAAACTTGATAACAAATAAGACATTGGGGCTTGTCATCCAATCCATATTTTAAATATATATCGTTGTATAACCTAGTCTATTTCTACACTGTTTCACCAGATGTAGAAGGTACATTTCATTTCATCAGATGTAGACGGTGCGTTTTGTTATTTAAATCCTTCTACTTGATTCCGTAAAAACGTAATTAACAATGAAACTCTTCTCTCGTTCTTTTGTTTTTATAACACTGTCGTCACAGTAAACACACTATACAGTAGCGAAACTCAAGTATAATCGCATAGGAAAATCGGGTTCGTTTTCAGAAGGTCACGTGGCAATCCGCCATGTTAAAAGTGGACCAGCGCGAGATTTGAAATACAAATAAAGTTGTGCAAAGTTTTATCATTCAAAATCATAGATATAGAAATGTTTGAAAATTTTTGATTTGTTATTTAATACAGCATGAGTAATATAAAAGTTAACGCAGCATGAGTAAAAAAACAAAAAGAATGGAGCACTTTGTTAGAAAAGAACTGAATACAGGTGAAAAAACTTGATAGGAAGGTATTTGATGGAATTCTTCATATTCAACTTCAGTTTTTAATAACCTTATCCAAAAATTCAAAAGTCTATCAAAGTTAAACGTCACTGTTTGAGGTTAAAGTTTTATTTACATCATTTTTCAAGTAAATTTGTGATTAAAGATGTTTTTTAAGGACTAAATTAATTTAATCTTCATTACTAAGATGTCAACATCTTCTAAAATAAGAGCATTTTTTTCTAAGCAGTGTTGTGTTGTTTGGTGTGATAGATCTCTCGTTAATTAAAAAACACTGTATCTACTTTTTTGGTACTTATTTTTCCTTAAACTACAAAACTATATTGTGTAACTTCGAGAAAGGTTAATATAATATTATTAATGAATTATGAACGTATATGTATAGACCTTTATTTTCTATGTGAATGATTCTTAGAGGTTCTATACCTTTCTGTGTTCTGTTATCTGTATTGCTTTTTGATAGTAGTAATTAACACTTGCTTTTATTTACAATGAATTAATATTTAGATCACAGAGTCAATACAATAATTTCCTAATTATAGTTACATACAGTTACAGTTAGTTATGACCAAGCCGACTTGTCAATTATTGGGAATGTGGAATCTTTGGCACAATGACACTACTCAGTATATATCACTACTACACCAAACACTTTATTTTTGCACTCGACGCGCGTTTCGCTAATCATATTAGCTTCATTAGGAGAAATGATTGACTCATATATACTGAGTATTGTCAATTACAGTTTTAAAAGGAAAATAACTATATTTAATTTATAGTATAGGTATACAACAATAGAAATAAGTTCTTTATAGGAGGAATATTAATAACAGGTAACTAAATCTTCAAAATTTTAATAGTAACCATAATTACCATCAAAATGGACTTCGATTAGGTGTACTGTCCATTTAATGAACTTATTTTCAGAATATTTTACCCTCCGGCACACATCGTCTGACAAAATCATATTACAAAAATTTCTTTGGAATCACATTAAAAATTTTTCTTATTTTAATAGCATATTTGATTCAATAATCCATTTATATCAGTTATTTAAACTTTCAAACCAGCTTATAAGAAAATAAAATATACTGTCTAAAATTTGAAAATAATAAATATGTTGTTATAGGTTCTGTATTCCTTACAATATATTCACAGAAATTTTTGAAAGATTGGTATGAAAAAGGAGCAATGTAATTTATAGAGAAAAATAGAAAAAAAAAGTCACTTTCAGAGTATTAATTGTACTTGCATATAAACAGTGTTACTTTTATCAGGTTTACTATTAGAAAAGGTGTGTCAAACAATTAATTCAGATGAAGTTATTGAAAACTAGAAACCTCTTGAGAATACACCTTTTAGAAAAAAATAATATGTTTTATTTATAATTTATCAAATATAAATAGTTTTAAATAACTGAATACTAGTTTACACAAAAATAAATCTTTTTAAAAACCAGAATTTGGAGGATTATTTATTAATCATAAAAAAAATTACACAGGCACACAAAAAAAGTTTTTCACTACCGAACAGATCGCTATACCTATATGTATTTTTGGGCGCTGAAACCGAATCCAAGGTCAGAATTGAGCAATCACGTCAGGACTTTTAAATAACCAGCCAAACTAAGTTTAGAAATAAATTTCAAGCTTTAATAACCAAATCACTCTACCAATACGAACGTTTTATTAAATTAATCAAGGTTCTCTGGAAGGCCGTCTCTTGAGCAAATACGCCTAAACAAAATGTACATTAGTAATGATAATATTGTTTCATGCATATGTATTTTTTCAAAAATGCATTTAAGATAGTGAAAAGTTGTCTTGTGAAAGCAAGCAATAGAGATTTATTAAAATAATCAACAACTCCAACAACTTTAATCGCATACCATGATTTCTATGAAATCATAGTTTCAACTAAAAACAGAGGAACTGCAAAAAAAAACCATTAATCCAGCAGCTTAACTTTGACGGATAATATTGTTGATGATTACATGTGATGTAAAGAAAGCATAATTAAATTTAGTTATGATTTAGAATAATAGTCTTAGCGTGCCCTGATTAAGTTAGAAATTTCTTATTTGCAAATTTTAGAGCATAAAAAAGTGTGACTCGAGCAAATAATTTGTGAAAATAATTATATGGAATATTGCAATTCTCAACGGCACAACAATAACCTCCTTTCCCCATGATTATATAAATTGTTTCTTAACCTTTTCGATTCTCTTCACTTACAAACGTTTTTAATTCTCTTTTTCTACAAACTCTCTTTTCCTTCTGTCTTTATATCCATATAAACTGCAGTCACATCAAGAAACGATGGACAATACATTTCCAAAGACACATTCCGAGATCGGATGTAAACACTGAGCGGCCATTTTGAAAAAGGACCCGTCGACGCACGCGCCGTCAAAATCTCGTCACCAAATTGGAGCTCAGTTTCGCTACTGTAGTATGTTTACTGTGCTGTCGTCCTGTGCGTGACAAAACGCACAGGACGACAGTGCCGCTCGCGTAGCCTCGCAGTAATATGAAAAAAGAACAAGCATGTGTCTTGTGGTTTGAACTTGTTTGTTGGTATTTATGGCAAAGGTAAACATTCTTTGCCACGTTAGAAATGTAAAACTTTGATAACGACAAAAATATTATATTGAGGGGATCGCAAGGTATTTACTTAATTTTTTGGCTATTTAGGGGGGTCGCGACCACCAACTAAAAAGGTTGAGAAACGATGCCATGAGGTTCTCGATAAATTTGAACAATTATGTATTGTATAGAATATATATATTTATAGTTAATAGTAAAAATGTGTATTTTTCTGTAAATAAAAGTAATAATGTAAATTTTCTTGCCGAGTAATTCTGAAAAAATAAATAAAATCCTTCTCATTGTTATGCATTCCATATACCAAATTAAGAATAAAATAAAAAAATACAAATCTGTGACGGGTATATTAAGCTAAGATATATGTATTTAAAACGAAAAGACAAAATATCAAATCAAAAGCTATAATAAATCTATGATAATAACATAAAGCTACATATTGTTATCTATTTTGCCACTGTATAGCCTTAAACACTGTAACACTAAAATAAACAAATAAAATATCATAAATTATTAAATGTCTTTTTTTTAATATATTATTAACTAGCAGGGCCCGCGGCTCCTCGCGTGGACTTGATTCACTACTATCGTCACTGCTTATTCCTTATGTTACCCAACGTAATAAAATATCTCCCATTATTTCCCCTTATCTTCCAATATCAATGTCCACAGACCAAACATTACATTCCCCACTGATTCTATTCCCCACAAATTACTCATCCAGCACAATATCTCCCCCCTCATTACAGCTACCCCCTCCAAACCACCTTTCCTCCCTGGCTCTCCCCTCTCCCGAACATTGACCTAACTTTGCACTCCTATAAAAAATCAGAACATTCAAACATATTCTTTAACAAGCTCTTTCTTGACAGACTATCCAATATCTATCCCAATCATTTACTTTTCTTCACAGATGGGTCAAAGACGGAAAAGGGAGTTGGGGCTGCCTTCTTTTTTGATAATATCGTCCAAATGTTTAAATTACCTAAACACATCTCTATTTTCTCTGCAGAATTGTTGGCAATAAAGGAGGCTATCAGATACTCCCTCCAAGCAAACATACAACAACCAACTCTCATAATTTCTGATTCCATAAGCGCTGTCAAAGAAATCAATTCTAGAAATCTTAATTTCAACTATATCAGGCAAATTCTGGATCTGATGTACACGGCCACCTTGAAAAAACGTACCACATCCTTGCTTTGGTTGCCTAGTCACATAGGCAACCCTCATAACCACAGAGCGGATTATCTTGCTAAACTTGCCATAGAAAGGGGCAGTATGAACATGGGAGAGAATCACTACTCTGACTTTAACATCTTCATAAAACACCTACACAGCTCTCTCTTCCAACTGAAATGGGACTTGGAAGATCCCAACAACAAATTATGGTCCATCAAAACCTATGTATTTCCTCCCCTTAATTCCACAGAATTGAACCGAAGACATAATGTAATAATGAGAAGACTGGCATTGGGACACACTTACTCCACGCATGTACATCTATTAAAGAGAGGTCCCCCTCCACTCTGTCCTGTGACTCCCCCTTATCAATGTTACATCTAATCGAATCCATTCAACATCAAAACTTGAGAGACACCCACGGCATCCCATCGAACATCACCATCCTCATAAAATCTTTTGTCCCACTTAAAGAAAACATAACCAATTACTTAAAAGAATTCAACTTCATAGTCTAACCTATTTATACCAAACTAACTCTAGTGGGCGCTAAATGATCTTAGCTGTCGATGCGCCCTGCCCAACAGAAACAAACAAAAAAAAAAAAACAACAATATTTCTCCTTATCTCCCATTATCTCTACATAATTTCCATTATCTATTCTTGTCTCTGCTCATCTCCCATTATTTCTCCTTATCTCCCATTATCTCACCTTATCTCCCATTATCTAGGCTTATTTCTACTTATCTCGCAATATTTCTCCTTATCTCCTATTACTTCTCCTTATCTCTCATTATCTCACCATAACTCCCATTATTTATACTTATCTCCCATTGTCTCACCTTATCTCCCATTATCGAGGCTTATTTCGAGATTATTATTATTATATAACCTAGCCAAAGAATATATGTATGAATTTAAAAAAAGACACGTAAATCGGATAAGTGGTTCTCGCGTGATAAACGCACTAATGGACAGACAAACAGACAGAGAGACATTACATTTTATATATATTATAGATTATAGATATTCTCTGCTACATAATATTTTTCCATATTTAATGGTTTAGGCTGGGTATTGCAAGAGAATGCGCTATCGGCAAACTTTTTTCCGACTTCATTCACTATTATCGTCACTGCTCATTCCTTATGCTACCTAGCGTAATAAAATATATCCTATAACCTGGACAGAGAACATATGTATGTTTTAAAAAAAACACGTACATTGGATAAGTGGTTCTCCAGTGATAAGCGCACTAACGTACAAACAGACAGACAGACAGACAGAAATACGTGGCATTTTATATATATTATAGATGAAATAAAATATATATGAATGAATTTAAAAAATCACGTAAATCGGATAAGTGGTTCTCGAGGGATAAGCGCACTAATGGACAGACAGACAGACAGACAGAGAGACAGAGAGACATTACATTTTTATATATATTATAGATTATAGATATTCTCTGCTACATAATAGTTCCATATTTAATGGTTTAGGCTGGGTATTGCAAGGGAACGAGCTATCGGCAAACTTTTTTCCGACTTCATTCACTATTATCATCACTGCTCATTCCTTATGCTACCTATCGTAATAAAATATATCCTATAACCTGGACAGAGAACATATGTATGTTTAAAAAAAAACACGTACATCGGATAAGTGGTTCTCCAGGGATAAGCGCACTAACGGACAAACAGACAGACAGACAGACAGAAATACGTGGCATTTTATGTATATTATAGATGAAATAAAATATATATGAATGAATTTAAAAAATCACGTAAATCGGATAAGTGGTTCTCGAGGGATAAGCGCACTAACGGACAGACAGACAGACAGAGAGACGTTGCATTTTATATATATTATAGATATAGATTATTATTATTATTATTATATAACCTGGCCAAAGAATATATGTAAGAATTTAAAAAAAGATACGTAAATTGGATAAGTGGTTCTCGGGTGATAAACGCACTAATAGACAGACAGACAGACAGAGAGACATTACATTTTATATATATTATAGATTATAGATATTTTCTGCTACATAATAGTTCCACATTTAATGGTTTAGGCTGGGTATTGCAAGGGAACGCGCTATCGGCAAACTTTTTTCCGACTTCATTCATTATTATCGTCACTGCTCATTCCTTATGCTACCTATCGTAATAGAATATAGCCTATAACCTGGACAGAGAACATATGTATGTTTAAAAAAAAACACGTAAATCGGATAAGTGGTACTCCAGTGATAAGCGCACTAACGGACAAACAGACAGACAGACAGACAGAAATAAGTGGCATTTTATATATATTATAGACGTAATAAAATATATATGAATGAATTTAAAAAATCACGTAAATCGGATAAGTGGTTCTCGAGGGATAAGTGCACTAACGGACAGACAGACAGACAGAGAGACGTTGCATTTTATATATTATAGATATAGATTATTATTATTATTATATAACCTGGCCAAAGAATATATGTATGAATTTAAAAAAAGATACGTAAATCGGATAAGTGGTTCTCGCGTGATCAACGCACTAATGGACAGACAGACAGACAGAGAGACATTACATTTTATATATATTATAGATTATAGATTATAGATATTCTCTGCTACATAATAGTTCCATATTTAATGGTTTAGGCTGGGTATTGCGAGGGAACGCGCTAGCGGCCAACTTTTTTCTGACTTCATTCACTATTATCGTCACTGCTCATTCCTTATGCTACCTACCGTAATAAAATAGAGTCTATAACCTGGCCAAAGAACATATGTACGAGTATGTTTTTAAAAAAAAAGTACGTAAATCGGATAAGTAGTTCTCGCGCACTAACGGACAGACAGACAGGCAGACAGAGAGACGTTGCATTTTATATATATTATAGATAAGCAAAGATTACACAGGCCAACAAAAAAAATATTTGTAAAAACTTTTTAAACCAATACATCTAAGTGTTATGTATTTTTGGGTGCTGAAACCGTATGTAGTATCATGTGGTATCAGTTTTTTTTGTATCGCCCACAGTTCTCTCACATATGACATCGATTAAATTTCAAAATAGGGATCATGGCAGTTAGCGAAATCTTCTTCCTGCTTGAAAAACTGAGCAAACTGTTGATCTCTTGTTCTATAATGGTAAATAGATGTTCCAGATTCCTTTCAGCCTAGAACCAAGAAATTCTGCTTTTTTCCTTAGTCAAACCCAAATCTCTCACTAAATTATTTAACTCGGCTTGTGTAAACAACTTTGGTTTTAAATTTCCTAGAGAACATTGAAACTCATCATCATCCGGTCGACTTTCATTAAATTCGGGACTGAACTGTAAAACGTCAGCAATAGACTGAGGTGGCTCAGGGACGGAAAGTCCTGATCCATGTCCTACCGGCCGATTAGCTGAAGTAAAGTTAGGATAGACAATTTCTTTCTTATTTTTGGAGTTATATCCAGAAACATCAACGCTGCAAAAATAACAATCATTTGAATGATTTTTTTGCTCCCTCCACACTGGGTACTGCAAATCTAAAAGCTTTCATTTCTTTCTTATACCATTTCCTAACATCCTCGACACAAACATAACATACTTTCTGAAGAGCCCAACATTTTTCTTGATTGCCGATTTCTACACCAAAATATGCAAAGTATACTTTTTTACAAAGTCAGTAATGTTTCTTTGATGTTTTTAGTGTTCCGTACGGAACACTTATAAGATCACTTCGGTGTCTGTCCGTCTGTCACAACCGATTTTCTCCGAAACTATTTGTCATAGAAAGTTGAAATTTGGTAATAATATAGGAATTGATGACCTCATCAGAGCCATGTAGTTTTGAAAGTTAAATTTTGACTTAAGGGGTTAGTTTTGGGGGATGAAATCGGAAGTGAAAAAAAAATTTTTTTACTAGGTAATCGAGTGTGGTGTCAAATGAAAGCTTGTGAAAACACTAGTAAAAAATATATATATATAATGTAATACTTGCGCGCACTTTTCTTTGTATTATTTTTAAAAAATCGCGAAAAATCGCTGTCCACCCGCCTTATCTCGAAAAGTACTTATCAAAAAATTTTGAAAAAATTCTGGAATATTCTCCACGGGGTGTAGATTGAACGAAAATTGTCAGTGCATTACCTGTAATAATTTATCTGGTATATAAAAAAAACATAAATTTCAAGGTCATCAATTTTCAGTAAAGATTGGAAATAAACTTTGTTGAAAACTCATTTGGGGTGTGTTTTGTGAAGTCCCTGATCATTTTATACTTCCGTTACAACCCTTTTTATTTTAAAAGCAAGCAACGTACGGAACACTAATTGCGCAAGTTCAACTTGCACTTGACCTAACTACCAACTCACCACATATATAGCAAAAATTGTTGTGAGAGTTTTTACAACCACGATTAGCCACACTTTGAGTGTGAATTAAAGCACATGGGTTAAACACTGCAATGCGAGGTTATATTAACTGAAAGAAAACAAACAGCTGTGACATTTATCGGAACTGCCAACCTAATAACATTTGATTTTACTGTCAACCTTATAAAATTCGGATTTTATTGCCAACCTAATAACATTCGAATAAACTTTTCACATTTTAAATATTAAAATGTGAAAAATTGGTGGGTGATATGACTTTTTTATTATTATTTTTGGACTCAGCACACCAAAAAACATAGAAATCAGGTAAAATTATTAAAAAAGTTTTTTCATCGTTGGCCTGTGTTACTGAAGTGATTTATCCAGTGACTTCCGTTACAAAAATTGGTCTTCCTCGCACTAGAAAATAGTTTAATCCTGTCTGTGCCAAGGCTCCATACTATCTCCTACTATGTTTATCATTTACATTAACAATCTGCTGGAAAGGACCAGAAATCCATCGGCTACTCGTGCAAATATTCGCAGACAACAGGAACTTGTTCGACCTAACGAAGACCTGGAAGAAATTCTATCTTGGGGTGACAGTGACCAAGTAGCATTTAACGCGACAAAAACCCAAGCGGCAGTTTTTTCTAACAAATTAACGCGGCGAAACCCGACATACTTGTGTCAGAATACTCTATTCGTCTAGCAGCCGACTGATTCCAGTTACTAGACGACCGATTTGGTTTTCGCGATTGATGAGACTCATACCGGTGGATTAACTGCTCACTGGTACATCGAGAAGATCTTGCAGGAAGACGTCGTACCTTACGCTAGGTTTGTTTGCGATAGCCTCATGCTAATGCACGACAATGCGAGGCCACATGCTGTTGCATTGGTGCGGCAATACCTGGCGTGGGAATTCCCACATTAGACTGGCCTGCGCGGAGTCCTGACCTCAGTCCAATCGAGAACATGTGGGATGAGCTCAAAACAAGAGTTCGAGCCAGAAATCCAGCTCCTGCATCGCTGAGGAACTTAAAGGTTGTGTTGACGGAAAAGTGGTAAAGAATCTCACAGACAGTGGTAAAAAAGCTCACCCGCTCCATGAAAAACCGACTGGAACCAGTAATAAGGGCTAGGGGATAATACAAAATATTGATATGAGTTTTTTTCAATAAATTTAATCGTTAGAGTTAAAATTTGTTTAATTCTGCCTTTCTCTTATCCCTATTTTCAATCCTTGTTTCCCTTTTCAATCATTTTCAGTAAAAAGCTATGAGATATGCTATGGAATTTGGTAAAGAGAATAGAATGGTCTTTCAAATGATACTAAAATCCGTAAAAATATATTAACACTAAATTCTAGGATCCATGTTTAATGAAACCAAATAGTCTGAGTGTAGTTACATATAAAGCAACTTCTATTTGCGCGGAATATCTAAGAAATTCGACGGCAGTAGCCAGTCGGCTTCGTTTTGCGGCAAAGTTTTATTTTACGAGTTTTTGTAGCGATAGCTATATTTTCTGTGGGTAGGGTTAGAGGGATAGCTCGTTATCGTATTATAAGTCCTTTTCAGGGTGTCTGGGGTCAAGGAATCTGAAAACTGTGTTACCTTTTCATTATTTTCACGTAACTGAACTTGTAAGAAGTTAATGACGGAGGAGCGGGTGCGGGATGGCTTCCATTTTTTTTCATTTCAGGATGCGTGAAATGGATGAATCTAAAAATTGTATTATTTTTTCAATATTTTCAATTGGTCAACCATGTAAGGTGTTAATAAGGTAGAGTAGGAGGTAAGGGCGCTATTTCGTATAGTATTATAAGTCCGTTTAAGGATACTTATTTTTTCAACATTAACTTGTGTAACATGTAAGCGAATATTAAGGTAGAGGAATGTTTAAGAAGCATTCCTTCGTACGTGTATATCGTATTATACGTTTTTTTTCAGGGTTCTAAAAGAGAAAGAATGTAAAAATGTGTTATTTCTTATTATTTTTGATTTTAACAGAAATGCTATGCAGAGCTATCTATGATTTCGGTCGTAAATATTTCTGAAACTCTTCAGTATTATTTAAAATGTGTGGTGTTAGGATTAAGTTATTTTTTACGGTAAGAAAGTAAAATTCAGTACTTATTTTAGAAATAAGTCTTGCAAGGAAGGTGCAGAATAAATCACTTTTTTAATTTTTTCGCTAATGCAACAGTTTCTTTGAGCAAGGAAAGTAATTATACTCTATTTATTTCAAAGTGATAGCAATAAATCGTCTAGAATTATGCAAACTAGCATCTAGAAGTAATAAGGACCCCAGAGTTTTTCTTGCATTTTACCTGTAATGCAGCAGTTCAACAACTTTGTTGGAATACCATCTGGCTTTTTTCTTCTTTGGGTCTAAATAGTTTGAAATAGTTCTGGCCAGTGGTGGTGCGCCTGGGCGTATACATATTATCTGCGAATAGTATATATATATATATATATATATATATATATATATATATATATATATATATAGTTATATAGATATATATATATATATATATATATATATATATATATATATATATATATATATATATACATATATATATATATATATATATATATATATATATATATATATATATATATACATATATATATATACATATATATATATATATATATATATATATATATATATATATATATATATATATATATATATTTATATATATATATATATATATATATATAGATATAGATATATAGATATAGATATATATATATATATATATATATATATATATATATATATATATATATATATATATATATATATATATATATATATATATATATATATATATATATATATATATATATATATATATATATATATAGATATATAGATATATAGATATATATATATATATATATATATATATATATATATATATATATATATATATATATATATATATAGATATATAGATATATATATATATATATATATATATATATATATATATATATATTTTATATTTTACGTGTTCTTGGAATTCGATCATTAAAACTGTTCTTGGTTCTGTTATATATTTATTAACGTTTCGACCTTCGGAAGAGGTCTTCTTCAAAATTTGCTCTAAAAGATTACATTAGATGAATTAAATATAGCTAGTATTAATCGGTTTGTTGTATATTTCGGGGTTAAATATTTGTGTCTTTTCGTAGTTTTTAATTTAATAAAATTAACTGTATACATTAATGAGAGCCTTACCTTAGAAAGTAGTTCATTTCGTGGGGTGTTGAGTTTAAAACACTATTAATATCACATTTTTTCTTTTTACAAACAAACCACTTAACTTGAGGGACTTTATATGACTGGTAGGTAGATACGGTTTAAGTTATTTACATCTGTTTTTTCGTTTATTGCAGTGGGTGTCAACCGAATATGAACGGATTCGAGAATTTCTCTTTTTTTTGTATTTATTTCGGTGTTGATAATTTTGATGTTTTTGAAATCAAAGGTATGCCTTTTATTTATTTCATGATTCGTAAGGGCTGTACTATATTTTTTGTCGTATTTATGGCCTTTGATTCTATTTTCTAGATATTGGCTTGTTTGCCCGACGTAAAATATAATAAAAATATATATACCAAAATCAAAGAACCTTACACTCAACAAAAAAAATATATACATATATATACTTTTTTAATTTTTTGGCTAATGCAACAGTTTCTTTGAGCAAGGAAAGTAATTATACTCTATTTATTTCAAAGTGATAGCAATAAATCGTCTAGAATTATGCAAACTAGCATCTAGAAGTAATAAGGACCCCAGAGTTTTTCTTGCATTTTACCTGTAATGCAGCAGTTCAACAACTTTGTTGGAATACCATCTGGCTTTTTTCTTCTTTGGGTCTAAATAGTTTGAAATAGTTCTGGCCAGTGGTGTTGCGCCTGGGCGTATACATATTATCTGCGAATAGTATATATATATATATATATATATATATATATATATATATATATATATATGTATATATGTATATATATATATATATATATATATATATATATATATATATATATATATATATATATATGTATATATGTATATATATATATACGTATATATATATATATATATATATATATATATATATATATATATATATATATATATATATATATGTATATATGTATATATGTATATATGTATATATGTATATATGTATATATATATATATATATATATATATATATATATATATATATATAGTTATATAGATATATATATATATATATATATATATATATATATATATATATATATATATATATTATATTTTACGTGTTCTTGGAATTAGATCATTAAAACTGTTCTTGGTTCTGTTAGATATTTATTAACGTTTCGACCTTCGGAAGAGGTCTTCTTCAAAATTTGCTCTAAAAGATTACATTAGATGAATTAAATATAGCTAGTATTAATCCGTTTGTTGTATATTTCAGGGTTAAATATTTGTGTCTTTTCGTAGTTTTTAATTTAATTAAATTAACTGTATACATTAATGAGGGCCTTACCTTAGAAAGTAGTTCATTTCGTGGGGTGTTGAGTTTAAAACACTATTAATATCACATTTTTTCTTTCTACAAACAAACCATTTAACTTGAGGGACTTTATATGACTGGTAGGTAGATACGGTTTAGGTCATTTACATCTGTTTTTTCGTTTATTGCAGTGGGTGTCAACCGAATATGAACGGATTCGAGAATTTCTCTTTTTTTTGTATTTATTTCGGTGGTATGCCTTTTATTTATTTCATGATTCGTAAGGGCTGTACTATTTTTTTTTGTCGTATTTATGGCCTTTGATTCTATTTTCTAGATATTGGCTTGTTTGCCCGACGTAAAATATAAAAAATATATATATACCAAAATCAAAGAAACTTACACTCAACAAAAAAAAATATATATACATATATATATATATATATATATATATATATATATATATATATATATATATATATATATACATATATACATATATATATATATATATATATATATATATATATATATATATATATATATATATGCGCCATATCACGTTGTTCTTGAATCGCTGTAAATTGTACTCGGTGAGAAACACAGTCCTGGGCAACTTATTCAAAGGGATGATGTCCTACATAAAAGACTGCTTGAAAAGCGTTGTACGAGGAGTAACAAACTGAACCTCATACGGATGTGAAGTATTAGCGCGACGTGTACTTCTAACATGCACCGCTCTGGGAGAAATTAAGCGGGCTATATCCTTCGAACTCTTTCCGAGAAAATACTTGTAGAATAGGCTCAAGTCGCCAACCGTTCTTTGATGTTCCAGCAAATCAAGGCCGCCAGTCAGTTCCGGGTCTCCAATCAGACGAACAGCTCTTCCCTGAATAGAATCCAACAAATGCAATGTATATTTGGGAGCGGAGCCCCAAATATGGGAGCAGTATTCCATAGTTGATCGAATTTGAGCTTTGTAAAGAATTAACAGTTGTGGAGTGTAAAGCTTTCTGGTTCGGAATAATATTTCCAACTTTTTAGAAGCTCTCCTTGCTATGCCTGTAACATGCTCATGCCAGGACATATTTGCTCCCAAATTAACGTCAAACGAATTGAGTGACGATGTTAGAGGAATGGAGTGAATGAAGAGATAAGTGTACTGTCATCTGCAAAGCTGTAAATTGGGTTTCCCATCTTTCCCAGCACATTGTTAATGTAAATGAGAAAGAAAGTAGGGGATAGAATGACGCACTGGGGTACACCGGCGTTGATAGTGAAGTTGTTACAAAGAAATCCGTCGACTGCCACTCGTAAAGAACGCTCTCTGAGGAAACATGAGAGCCACAAACAGAACTTTTCAGAGATACCATAAGAGCGTAGCTTAGCCAACAGTCCATCGTGGCAAACACGGTCGAATTCCCTGGTTATGTCAAGAGCAACCGCTCGAGATTCTCCAAAGTGTTCAATTGCGTTGTTCCAAACATGTGTTACATAAGTCAGAAGATCTCCTGTTGATTTATGTTTACGAAAGCCACATTGGTGATCACTAATAATGTTGAATCCTTTCGATATTATTGAAAGCAATGCGACCGGTCGGTAGTTATTTGGCAAGGTCTTCTTGCCTTTTTTAGGTATCGGCTGAACTGTGACACATTTCCAGCAGGAAGGAAATATTCTCTTTCTGTAGGAAGGTTGAAAGGTCTACAAAAACTGGTGCTAGTTCCCTCGCACAGTTTTTAAGAACTAGGGCAGGTATTCTGTCAACGCCAGAAACTTATTTGGTGTCTAGCTTCGTTAAAATACGTTTAATGATACGCTGTCTGAAGACAATATCGGGCATCCTTGACTGCACTATGGGAATAGTAGGTGGTGTTTTTCCTTGGAAATCGACAGTAGAATGTGAAGCAAAGAGTTCAGCCAACAAGTTCGCTCTTTCAACAGGTGTCGTTGGCCGTGTGAGTGGTGGTATGGTGGATTTGGCGAAATTTTAACTAACTACCTTAGCGACCAAAAGGACCTGGAATTGTTGGGACAAGCGAGAAGTTTGTTTCTAATTCGTTCAATGTGTGCCTCCTTGGTTTGGTCGATAATTTCTGTACCGGGCACGAACAAAGGTGTTACGATTTATGGTGTTAGGATTTACACGCCATTGTCGGTAGGCAAGATGTTTAGAAGCAACAGCGTCTTTGCATTTTCAGTCAAACCAAGGCTTGCCATTGGAAGGGCATTTTTTCGAAAAAAGGAATGTAAGCTTCCATACCAGCCAAAATAACATCGGAAACCTCCCTGGCGCAGTCAGATGAGTCGTCAGATCGAAAACAAACGTCTAACCAAGGGAAAGTGCGAAAATATTCCATGAGATCTTCCCATTTAGCAGACCTATAGTGCCAAATCTTGCGCGGTTTAGGCGCCTCTCTGTCACTGATTGGTAGGATACTCGATATTGAAAGAAGTTTATGGTCAGAAGAACCTAACGGCCCTCAATACATGCTCGACGCATTTTCGCGAATTTGCTGTGAAAATATTAGATATGGATTTCTGAAAAAGGTTTTGTACGTCTGTAATTTATAGGTCGCATTGTTCCTAGCGACTTCACCTTTAACATGCGCCCATATAAGTAAGTAAACAGTAATATTACTTTTTTTTTTGTCATTTCGTCCATGACGAAACTTGTGTACTTGTCTTTATTTCTAAGTACCTCAAGCTTTACAAGTTCTAATAATTCTCTCGTAATGCCTTCTTTTGGAAAGGAAATGTTTTTCTCGGTCATCCAAGATTGGATGTCTTTTTCAGCCAACTCACGGTTGGAACTCGATCTAATTTTTTAGAATGATAGCTTGCGTTATCCATTACAATAATACGTCTGGTATTAACTCTATCATCTGCGAAAACCAATCTTCAAAAACATCGGAATTCATATCTTCTGTTTTCTTGGACACGGATGTTAAAAGACCTCCGTCTACAAAACCACTTTCACTTCCAATATTCTTGACTGTGTACCCTTCATTTATCCACGTCCCATGTAACATTTTTCCTTCAGAGAGTAAAGTAATATATCCTTTTTCCTTCAGAGCAAACTTTCCTTAAATAGTCTCTTCTCCTCTGACGTTATTTCTGCCTAGTCTCTTTTTTGGAGAGTCTATACCCCCCTCTTTTTTCTTTTCTTATAAATCTGTAAACTGTGGCTTTACCAGCTCCGGCCATTAAGTCACACAATCGTCCACATTCAAATCACAATTTTGATCGTTTTTAATGTAGTCAAATATATTTTTAACTATATGCTTTTTATTATGGGTTAGCTGCCCGAACTGTTGACGTTTCGCTGGAGAAAACATTTTGTTAATTCACTAACTGACTTGTCACTAATTGGCTTGACATTTGAGCATGCTGCTCCAAATACGTATTTATAGTTGGCGCAACAGGAATGTATGTATGTAAATAAAATGATTTGATCGGTAATAAAACTTCGTTACAAAAGAGTATTGTTGCCTGAAAAATACCTGGGAATAGATGATAGCACGCTTCTGTTATAAGACCGCCGGTCAATCCACTGGCAGTTTTTATTACTATCAGTGTTAAATAAATAGAGTAGAGTTGTTATGGTTCTCCTTGTGCTTTTTGCATGCATTTCGACAAACCATTTATGATAATCCTGAATGAAAAATAAGGTTCTAGGCACTTCTTCAGACCCTAGACCCCGAAAAAAAAACAAAAAAAATGTATCGATGTCTCATACACACATGGAAATTTTTTATAAGTTACTTATATTATGTAGTTACCGCTAATTATTTATTTTAAACAACATGGCCACTCATCTTTTGTTAATTTTTAGGATAAATATGTTCATTCAGCAAATATATATAAAAGACCGGAATTGTATAATTTATTTTTAAAGTGAAGTTAGTTTAAAACTTTGTGTAACATTAAAAAATGTGGTAATGATGGCGTATAAGGTAAAGATATTTTAAAGGAAAAAAAATCAAAGTCTAATTTGTCGACTTTTAGGTAACAGTTTTGTTGATTATCGTCGCAGTTCTAGTAGCTGTTAGTTCATATCCTGCGGATAACTCACCTTTAGTTGGTAAAGCAAAATATGTAAGTCATCAGTTGTATTTTATAATAAGAAATGTTATATATATATATATATATATATATATATATATATATATATATATTTTTTTTTAAAAAAAGGTTTTGTGATTTTCTAACAGATGTGACAAAAATTGTTTAATTTTTTTTTCAAAATGATCGAAAAAACGCATTTCTTGTTATTTGATTAATTAACAAATATAAGAAAGAACTGTTAGAATGACTCCAAAAAAAATTTTTAATGGCATCGGAAAGCTGGCGTCCAGACCTAAATTTTGAAAAAATAGATCCATTTTGGACTAAATGGCAAAAAATAAATTAAAATTTTAAATAAGAAATTCAATTATACCCACTGGGTTCAATATTTTTGTATAAAAATTCCAGGATATTTTTTCTACAACAAAAGGCACATTTTCTGAAAATATGTACAATAAAATTTAAAAAAAAAACAGTTTCTTGCCCGTTTTTCCAATTTTGTAGGTTATATACGCATTTGAGTGACAACGAAAATTGGTTGGAAATTTCATTATGAAGAAACTGTTTTTTTTGTTTCAATTTAACTTATATAACCAGAATTATTCACATTTTAAGCACAAAAAACGCGTTTTGAAAAAAAATTGTTTATAAACAAAAGAGCAGAAATTTTTCGATGTCCAAAACGTAGGACAATACTCCTGGTGATATATATATATATATATATATATATATATATATATATATATATATATATATATATATATATTATATATATATGTAGTATTTTTATTTTTCAATTTTTTTTTTTGGGTTTGGAGTCAATTATAGAATGAAACTTATTGTGATCCTTTCCTTTTATTATTGACGTTTCGGCACTGTTTACCTTTCTCGCTAACAGACCCAGAATACCGGAAAGAGTCAATAAACAAAGCCAAAAATGCACTGGAATTAAACAACTACCCGGTATATCTTATAAACAAAATATTCAAAAGACCGATAGATAAATTTTATAATTCTATCGAAAACAAAAACCAGCAACACAAAAGCCCCAAAAAAAACAAAGCATATCGTTTTACCATACTTGAACGGATTTTTACAACAAATTGAAAACACTTTTTAAAAGGCATAATATAAATATCGCTCATAGAACCTATAACTTACTGGCAAACATCTTTTCAAAATTAAAAACCGAAACCTCAAAAACAAAAAGAGCAATCTTGTATACCAAATTCCTTGCAATAATTGTGAAGGTAGTTATATAGGGCACACTGGCCAATATTTGGAAAATAGGATAAAGGGACACAAATATGATAAAAATAATAGAACAGCACTAGCAAAGCACGGAGAGGAAAACAAACACACATTTAATTATGGAGGAAGACAAATATTAAAATCCATTATGATACAAAAAATACCAACCGCTATCAACAACAAAAAAGAAAACCTGAGCCAGATATATATGACAGTACTACAAATGTAGCCTACATGTTGTGTTCGTCCCAATTTTTAAAAATAAAAATAAATGACACTGACAACTAATTAACATGTGGTTCGTGTAACGAAAAAACGAAACAAGTACGTTGTAATTCATTGAAATGGGCTACGATAAATATTAACCTAAACATCCACGTCCGAGGTAAGAATTAACCTAACACTCATAAAGTTAATTACTTTAGTCTTAATAAATTAACAATACATGCATTTTCAAAAAGCAAACTAAACAAAAATTTTGAGAAAAGCAAACTGTGCCGAAACGTCAATAATAAAAGGATCACAATAAATTTTGGGAAGTTTCATTCTATAATTGACCTCCAAACCCAAAAAAATTGAAAAATAAAAAAAAAGTACATACGCGGTCAAAGAAAAATAATAAAATCAAACATATATATATATATATATATATATATATATATATATATATATATATATATATATATATATATATATATACATATATATATATATATATATATATATATATATATATATATATATATATATATATATATATATATATATATATATATATATATATATATATATATATATATATATATATATATATATATATATATATATATATATATATATATATATATATATATATATATATATATATATATATATATATATATATATATCTTACAATAAAGGTTTTCGCGGATGGTAGAATGTGATACATTAAACTTCTGGATTTCAATCCGTTCATCTAACAATGAATTTGCACGACGTTTTTGCCAAAATCTCATTTTGGCATTTCAAATATATATATATATATATATATATATATATATATATATATATATATATATATATATGACTTTGCAGTGCCAATTGTCTTTTGCCGTTTAGCGGAACATATGAATGTCCTAAAGTTTAAAGTCCAAAAGTTACTATGTTTGGTAAAATATTAAGTAGTATGCAAAATTTTAGATATAATTGTATTTTTGACCAATAAAAATTTAATCACAATAAGATTTATTTTTTGAATTTGAAATATATTTGTGAAATACATTTCTTTTTAAATTTCAAATTATATTTTACTCGTTTTTTACAAACAATAATTTAAAAATTCTGATTTTCGTAAAACCGCAACTGTCGCACGGACAATTTTCGAATATTTTTACCATATTACTTTTTTTTTTGTTTTAAAGGACACTTTAGCGTCATAACTTATTACAAAACATAAAGGAAAAATAACCGGTCAAGTGCAAGTCGAATTTGCGCAATTACTGTTTCGTCCGTTGATTGCTTTTAAAATAAAAATTTTTAATACGGCGGTGTAATTTGACTTCATAAAACTCACCCCAAATGAGTTTTCAGCAAAATTTGTTTCCAACCTTTGTTGAAAACTGATGACCTTGAAATTTTTGTTTTTTTTTTATACCAGATAATTTTTTAATAATTTTCATTCAATCTATATCCTTCGGAGAATATTCCAGAATATTTTTTTTGATTAGTACTTTTCGAGAAAAGGGGGAGTCGGCAGTTTTTGGCAATTTTTTAGAAATAATACAAAGAAAAGTGTGCGCAAGTATTAAAAATATATATATTTTTACAAGCTTTCATTTGACACCACACTCGATCACCTGGTAAATTTTTTCATTTCCGATTTCACCCCCTAAAACTAGCCCTCTAAGTCAAAATTTAACTTTCAAAACTACAGGACTCTGATTCCAGTTCCTACATTAGAGCCAAATTTCAACTTTCCATGTCAAATAGTTTCGGAGAAAATCGAGTGTGACAGACGGACGGACAGACAGACAGACAGACACCGAAGTGTTCCGTACGGATAAATTTATTTCGATTCTTTAAATGTTTTTTTAGTGGTCCGTATGGAACACTCATAAGATCACTTCGATGTCTGTCTGTTCATTTGTCAGTCTGTCTGTCACACCCGAATTTCTCTGAAACTATTTGACGCAGAAAGTTAAAATTTGACACTAATATAGGAACTGATGGCTTCATCACAACTGTGTAGTTTTGATAGTTAAATCTTGACTAAAGTGACAAGAATTTCAACCTCTTCAGTTTTCAGTAAAGATCTGAAAACTCATTTGGGGCGTGTTTTGTAAAGTCGTTGATCATTTTATACTTCCGTAAAAAAAAATATATTTTAAAAGCAATCAATGTACGGAACACTAATTACGCAAGTATTGGTTACCTTTAGTAAATATTAATTCACACTCTTTACTTTTTTTTGCAATAAAATTGTGATGGTAGAGTGTCCTAAAAAAAAACAACCTCAAATTCCATGCATGCTATAGAGTAAAACTATTCGATAATTTTCCTTGTGAGAGTTGCGATTTTACGAAGATAATCATTTTTCAATAACTGGCTGTGAAAGAAGTAAAAAATGCTTTGGAATCAACAACTAATTTTAAAATTCTTCTATCAATCGAACCAACATATTTCAAATTCATTCAAAAATTCTTGCGATTATATTTTTATTGTTCAAAAACTGACAAAATTCGATTTTAGTCCAATCGATCTAAAATTTTACATACTACCACTAAACCTTTTGCATATAACCGAACCATTACATTTATAATTATCTGTTTTCTCTTAAATAAAAGATAAAATAATGCTAATGATATTTTTAAACCAGTCGTAACCATATACCAGTGTTTTAATTTAATTAAAAATAATTCCTCCACTCTAACTACCCATCATATCTAACACGAAATATACCGAGCAACACCTCAATTTCCTTCCTCGTCTTTTGCATTCTTTATATGATTACTTCTAAATAGTTGAAAATAATAAAAATAACCGGTCAAATGCAAATTGAAGTTGCGCAATTAGTGTTCCGGACGTTAATTGCTTTTAAAATAAAAATTTTTGTTACGAAGCTATAAAATCATCAATGACTTCACAAAACACACTCCAAATGAGTTTTCAACAAAGTTTTCTTCAGATTTTTACTGATAGATGATGACCTTAAAATGTTTGTTTTTTTTTTATATACTAGATGAATTATTAAAGGTAAAGCTCTCGTGATAATTTTTGTTCAGTCTACACCCTGTGGGGAATATTCCAGAATTTTTTCAAAATTTTTTGATCAGTACTTTTCGAGATAATGGAAGGCACAGCGATTTTTCGCGATTTTTTAAAAATAATACGAAGAAAAGTGTGCGCAAGCATTACATTATATATAGTTTTGAACTTTTGTTTTTACAAGCTTTCATTTTATACCCCACTCGATGACCTGGTAAAAAAAAGAAATTTTCACTTCCGATTTCACCTCCCAAAACTAACCCCTTAAGTCAAAATTTAACTTTCAAAACTACACGGCTCTGATGAGGCCATTAATTCCTATATTAGTACCAAATTTCAAGTTTCTATGTCAAATAGTGTCGGAAAAAAATCGGATGTAACACACAGACGAGCAGACACCGAAGTGATCTAAAAGTGTTCCGTACGGAATACTCAAAATAGCACAATTTTCAGATTCCTGAACTACGAAAAAGATGTCTAACGATAAATGTACGGCAACTTCTTTAACTTGTTTTCCACCCTCTCGAACATTGATATGTTTACCTTTAATTGATTATACAAATTACAGACTCTAAGAAGTTTAAAAAGGCATATATCACGAAATATACGAAGCAGCCCATCTAAATCCTTTCCTCACTTCTTTACCCCTTTACATGTTTAACTGCATATAATAAAAAATAAAAACAATTTTCAAATTTCTCACCTACAAGGACCCTGAAAAGGGCATATAAAATGAAATATACGGGGCAACATCTTATCCTACTCACATTACACTATATTATTATTTTTGCTTTTTTTAGAGTGATGATGCAACGGACACCTCAAAAAACGATGAAAACTCAACGGAATCATCTGATGAAACAACAGAACAAGCCTACATACAAGAAACATTTATAGAAGTACTTCTACCAGGTATTCCCCAACTGAACGCTACACAAATAGCGTCAGTACTTAATGATACTGCAAATAAGACTGATCGTCCAAAACGAGCTGACAGTGGAGAAGATAGTAGTTCAAACGAAGATTCGTCTGAGGAAAATAGCCCAAAAAGTGGTAGTAGCACTAGTGCTCCTAGGAAAACTAGGGATGTAGGACAAGAAAATAGTGCTTCCAGCGCAAAACCTTCAGAAGGACAAAAACCTTCTAGTAGTATTACTGGTGGTTCTGTATCTAATACGGCTCAAAATGCTAAAACCAAGGAACAAGAAAATAAATCTAGCAAGAGTACTGGAACTCCTGCACTATATCAGTTAAGAAGGCCCGTTCGTAGCCCAGAACAAGAAGATAAAAGTGACTCTTCTAGTGAAGAATCTTCCAAGGAAAAAGGCGATTCATCCTCATCAGAAGAAGATAAATCAAAATCCAGTTCGGTAGCTCCTGTACTAAATACTGCTGCACCTTCTAGTCCTGCAAGTACGCCTGTATTAACTACTGCACAAAATTCAAATGTTCGTTCTGTAAGAGATACTGCACAACGCAAAGACAATAAAGGTCTAACAACAGGGTCTCAAGGGTCTAGTAGTGCCGCAAAGCCTCCCGCAGTGTACTCTACACAAAATGTTCACTCTACATCTAGTCAAGGCGCAAAAACGGCGGGAAATGTCCCGGGAGGGACATCTGGTAAACCTGCAGCGACAAGGACAATCTAAAGCTGACCTCAAAAGAACGATAAAATTGACCCAAATAAAAATGATTTCGACCAATATAAGTAATAAAAATAATTATATACTTAAATAAATGTTAAATAAGATTCAATCGATATTGAGAAATGTGTTTAAGATAATTATTATTATTCAAAAGACATAAAATATGTAATATATTAATAAAAACTATAAGTAGTTTTGTGTAATTTTGTGTATTTTGTAACTCCCAATAATAAATAAAAAACACCATCTGAAATCCTGCCAAGAAATTTTTTGTAAAAAATCGCAACTCCTTCGATCATCGATTATGAGTTTACTCTTTTGGAAAGGGCCTACGTGTTTAGATTTCCAGTGCTAAAGCTTCTTTTCCGCTTATCGACTGGCGCTCCCTTTCTATTTATCTGTTCCTCTGCCCCTTGAAGCAGATTACAAGACTGTCTACATACTACTTCCGTTAAAATTGGAGATAACGAAAAAAATAACTTGATGTATTCGAAACAACGCTTTCCCCGCTCCTCATTGGGCTATAAATATGCTCATTCTCTAAATCAAGAACAAGGAAAAATTGGTAAAATACCGTTAAAACTCTACACAATTTATCGACTCTTTAAGTGTTCACGCCCTTCTCCACAAGTACTATATGTGTATGAAATTTTCAATCGGTATTTCATCTGGTTCACAAGTTATCGTGTTACACTGACAAACAATTATAATCATATTTTTCATGATCTAGAAACCCTAAAACGTAAACAACACGTAGCGTTAAATTCTACTTGGTAACCGTCACCCCAAGACAAGAATTTTTTTCAGGTCTTTATTAAATTGAACGATTTCCTGCTGTCTGCGGATACTTGCATAAGCAGTCGATATTCGAGCATTTAAAGCGAACGAAGAAATAAACCTAGTGTCATCTGCAAAGCTGTAGATAGTATTCTTGGCCGTTTCCAGCAAGTCGTTAATGTAAATGAAAAAGAAAGTAGGAGCTAGTATGGAGCCTTGGGGCATAACGGCGTTGATAGTGAAGGTGTTAGAAATAAACCGTCGACCGCCACTAGTAAAGAACGCTCTCTGAGGAAACACGAAAGCCATAAACAGAATTTCTCAGACGTACCATAAGAGCGTAGCTTCGCCAACGATCCATCATGCCAAACACAGTCGAATGCCTTGGATATATCAAATGCAACCGCTCAAGATTCGCCAAAGTATTCAATTGCTTTGTTCCAAACAAGTGTTACGTAAGTTAGATCTCCCGTTGATCTTTGCATACGAAAGTCATATTGATATTCGCTAATAATATTCAATTCTTCAAGATATTTTGGAAGATGCTGATTGAACGCCTTTTCCATGACTTTCGATAATATTGAAAGCAGTGCGATTGGTCAGTACTTGCCAAGAGCTTCTTGCTTGGGTGTCGGTTAAACTGTAGCACAATTCCATCAGGATGGAAATATTTCCTTTCTGTAGGATAAGTTGAAAAGTCTACAGAACACTGGTGTTAGTTATTGTTTTAGGTAGTATGATCGGTATTCCTTCAGGGCAGACTTTTTTGGTGTTTAGCTTATTAAAATACGGTGTCTGAAAACAGTATCGGGCCTCCTTGACTGCACTTTAGGACTAGTTAGTAGTGTTTTTCCTTAGAAATCAACAGCACAATGTGAAGCAAAAAATTCAGTTTGGCTTTGTCAACTGATGTTGCAGCAGTATTATTTCATCGCGTGATATAGCGGATTTAGTGAAATTTTGACTAATTTTGACTAATGATCTTAACGACTGACCAAAAGGACCTGGAATTGTTCGAGTAACCCGGAAGTTTGATTTTAATTCTTTGATTGTGTGACTTTGATGTGAGATGGAGCATTTATGACGCTGGGCTCTTCACGCTATTGTCAGTAGGCAAGATGTTTAGAGGCAACAGCTTCTTTGCATTTTCGGTCAAACCATGGCTTGGCGTTGGAAGGATATTTCTTCGAAAAGATGTAAGCTTCCATACCAGCCGAAATGACGTCGGAAACCTCCTTAGCGCAGGATGATGGGTCGTCGGATCTCAAATAAGCGCCTGACCAAGAGAAAATTCATAAATGTTCCACGAGGTCTTCCCATTTAGTAGATTTGTAGTGAAAAATCTTGCACAGTTTAGGCTCTATCGCTGATCTTTAGGATACTCGATATCGAAGGCCGTTTTTGGTCGAAAAACCTACTCGTGGATTTACGATGACAATGTAAATCTCTGGATTGGTAATTAAAAACAAGTCAAGGAGACTGGCGAACTCTCCGTCTCGATGAAGGATTCGTGTTGGTTCATCGATAAACTAAGTAAAGCTGCAACTGATTGAGAATGATTCAACTTGAAGACCCTCTTCGTCGGTCGTAGTTAAATACTTAAGACAGTTGATATTGTGGACATTAAAGTCGCTCAGGATGGTAATTTCCGCATTTGGATAATCAGTATGTAAATGATCGATTGTGTCTGCAAGAAAACCGAAAAGTGTTCTAAAGTAGTACCACTTGGTGGTCGATAGAGGCAGCACATACACCTTGTGGTTTGTTGAGTAGTTATTTTTAACCACATAACATCAAAGTTTCGATGCTCCAGAGCCTCCTTTCTTTGGCAAGAGAGATTGCTTCTGACAAAAAGGTAGATTTCAAAGTTACGCCTAAACCGGGAATAGAAATCCTACCCAGGATAGAGAAAGTTGACTGTGCTGGTCGATGCACTGGCGTTGGTTTCACAGAGAGCGAGTACATGACGTTTATCTGATTGTAGGTATTGGTGCACTGAATTTATATTTGAGTTTAAACTTCATTTATTACAAAAATCTATTTTAAAATTGTGATCTCTGCATTTTGACGCCCCCGAACCAGCCCCCACTCGGATATCCGAACGAAGAGCTATTTGACCTCGGAAATTTTTTATCCTAGGAACTTCATCACTTTGGTTGGTTGGTTTGACATCAGCATAGCCTCGAAAGATTATACAACTTCACACGGGCTAAGCCGATACGTTGGTATCACACCAGGCGATCCTTGATGGGATAGGGGCATCTTGTTCTTTTAATCGCCTTCTACGACAGACTTAACGTACCGGGGCACACTGGGGTATTTACACATATAATGTTTCAGAATTCTTTACAGGTCGTCGTTTTCAGCCGATTTGAATTTTTTTTTTTATAAATGTTCGTGATTAAATAGGGAAGAGATTCCTCACGGCTTATTTTGAAAATAATAGACCCTACATATATATATATATATATATATATATATATATATATATATATATATATATATATATATGTATATATATATATATATATATATATATATATATATATATATATATATATATATATAGATATATATGTGTATGTATATATATATATATAATATATATATATATATATATATATATATATATATATATAAATATACAGTAGAACCCCGGTTATCCGAGGTAACGTGAGGGGGCACCCTCCTCGGATAACTGAAAACTCGGATAATCCGGATTTGTTTTTTATTCATTCAAAAAATAAACACCAATACTTTAAACGGTATTAACGTTATTAACATATAAATAGATACATACATTATAAAACAGTGAAATAGGTATCTATCTTTTCCTCGCTGCAATGTTTCTCCATCTATTAAAAAGAAGCAAATCCGCTGGGGTTGCCTCTGGTTGTTGTTCGATATACCTCAAAGCTTTTTCCAAAGAAGCAAAATCTTCTTGATGAGAGATCTTAGTGGGAGACTGTTCATCGACCACCGCTTCATCAACGTCATCGTCATCTGATTCCTGAAAGGCATTCGTTATTTCTTCAATACTCATTTCTTCTTCTAAATCATCTGCTGTAATCCATTCAACAACATCTTCTCTTGTCACATTTTCTCAACCATTTAATTTTTGCATTAATTCAAATAAACTTTTTTCTTTTTCTTCTATCTCGCTGTCAAAATTTGAACAGGGCATTTCTCCATGGCTTCTCATTTTTAAAGCTAATTCATTTAATGGAATATCATCTTCACTGTCATTATAGTCCTCAAAATCAATAACTTTTCACCAAGATTTTTGAATAGTGGTAGTACGCACAGAATCCCAAGCATGACTTACCCAGTAAATAACATTTTTCAGTGTGATCTTTCTCATCACATTGATAATATCCTCCTTCTCTGTGTATTCTAACAGATGTTCAGGATATAAACGCCTATAATTTTTTTTAATGTTTTCGAGGATGCCTTGATCCATTGGTTGCATTATGCTGGTTACATTTGGAGGAAAAAATTTTACAATTTCGCCCACATGAAGTCCTTCTCCAGAGTGGGAGGGGGCTTTATCTATTAACAAAATTGCTTTAATAGGAAGACGGTTTCTGTTCAAAAATTTAGTCACGGATGGCACGAACTCTTCTTCAAACCAGTTAGTAAATAAGGTCGCATCAATCCATGCGCTCTTCTGACTTTTGTAATAGACTGGGAGGGCTTTGGGTGAGATGTCTTTTAAAGCTCTTAGACATGCAGACTTGCCAATCAGTTGTAAATTTGATCACATGTGTATCCACAATCTTCGATTTGCATTTAAAGTTCTGCTTAAACTTCTCAATTGATGACACATCAGCAGAAAGTTTTTCACCACATACAGTCAGTTGTCGTACACCGTACCGTTTTTTCCAGCGGTCAGGCCATCCAGAACTTGCGGTAAACTGATCTATCTCTGGGAATTGCTTACTAATCATTATTGCTTTCTATTGTAAAATTGGACCTGACAGAGGCACACTTTTTGATCTCTGCTGGTTAAACCACATGAATAATGCTTCGTTAACTTTTTCATAGTCGCCGGTTTTCACTGATTTTCTTCCCGAGGACGAGGAGGCTTCATTTATACACCACTCTTCTATTTTTTGTGCGGTTTCTTTTCCAATCTCCAACTGTTACCTCACCTACTCCATAATCTCGTGCAACAACTCTCATTGTCTCTCCTGCTTCAGTTCTTCTGATGGCTTTTAATTTTTCTTCAATAGGAACGACGATTCTTTTACGCTTGTTTTGCTCCATTATAATACGACAAACAAAAATTCAAACAAAGCAGTTCGTATTAATTACACTTAACTACCTGAACTCCAACTAAATAAATTATGTGAGTATATTCGTACTTCTCCGTAGTAAATGTTATAACGCACTGCATTCACGCAAATTTACATGCTGAAAGAGTCCAAAAACATAAATAGGGGAACCCCTCACACGGGCCAGGGGGATTCCCCGAAGGCTCCGACGATTTTAAATGGAAAAATGTACATACATATTTTAGAAGCTCGGTTAATACGCAGCATAGACGCGCGTACCTCGAATAATCAAGTTTTTAGATTGGTTCGGTTAATCCGGAGCTTGGATAACCGCGACTCGGTTAATCGGGGTTCTACTGTATATATATATATATATATATATATATATATATATATATATATATATATATATATATATATATATATATATAAATATATATATATATATATATATATATATATATATATATATATATATATATATATATATATATATATATATATTATACAATATATTTTATTCCCGTTTCTTATATTCAAAGACTTTTCCAACGATACTCAACCTTTTTTGAGTCGCTAGTTACGAATCCGATGTCACATTTTAAAAATTCAAAATGGCGGGCGAAAACTCAAAAATTAGTTTGTTTTCCTATTCAACCAATTCTAAAATTTGGTATCCAGGGATTTTTTGAGTTACTAATTATGTATTTAAAGTTAGGTTTTAAAAATTCAAAATGGCGGCTCCAACAGGGCTGCCGAAAATTCTTAGATTTAGTTAAATCCAGTTTTTTTCAACCAAATATTCTGAATGATGGAATGCACGTTTTTTTTTGGGTTGCTAGGTATGTAAAAATTAGTTACTTTTTTTTTGTCAATAGCTTTCTTCTTAGGATTCTTCATATTCGGTTCTTTTTTGTTCTGCGTTTATTTTTTGTATATTCCATTTGTTCTAGCCTTCATAGACATAAGAAAGGCCTATGACTCAGTACCAAGACAAAGATTATGGAACGCAATGAAAGAAATATGCATTGACAAAGAACTAATATACGCAGTAAAAGCTCTCTACGAAAACAACACAGGGAACATAAAAATAGGACATAAAATAGGGAAGAGACTCCAAACATCAAAAGGCCTATTACAAGGATGCTCTACATCCCCAACACTATTCAAAATATACCTCGAACAAACATTAAAAAAATGGAAGCAAAAATGTAGTGGAATGGGAGTCCCAATACGAGAAGATTACTTATATACTCTAAGTTTCGCAGACGACCAAGTAATCATAGCACAAAATGAGAAAGACCTCAGTTATATGGTAAGAAAACTGAAAGAAGAATACACTAAAGCAGGATTAGCAATAAACTTTGATAAAACGGAATATCTAACAACAAAGGAGGGACACGTGGAGAATCTAGAAGTAGATAACGAAACAATAATCAAAGGAACCGATAGATTTAAATATTTAGGAACCATCATTTCATAAAACGCAACATCAGAAGAAGAGATTAGAGCTAGATTAGGACAAACGCGAACATGCATAAGACAATTAAATTCGATCCTGTGGGACAAGCACATTACAAAGAGAAACGAAACACGCATATACAAATCAATGATATAAAGCATAATGACATACGGGTCAGAAACATGGACGATCAACAAAAGAAATAAATCTAAAATTAACGCGGTAGAGATGGAGTATTGGAGAAGATATTGTAGAGTGACACGTATCAGAGAATAACAAATGAAGAAATAAGAAGCAGAATGAACATCAAAGAGAACGCAATAAACGCCATTGAAGAAGACGATTAAAATGGTATGGACACATGAGACGAAGCGAAGATAATAGGTGGATAAAGAAAATAACGGAGTGGAGCCCTATAGGGAGAAGAAAAAGAGGAAGACCCAGACGATCGTGGAGAGACGATGTGGACGAGGCTATGGAGGACAGGGGTCTAACAGATGGAGACTGGGAAGATAGAAACGGATGGAATCAAAGGCTGAGAGAAGGAAGACAGCGTCAGCTGTAGAAAATCCTTGTTATGTATGTATTTGTTTTAGTATCAAGAAATAAATCTAAAAATAAACTTCACCAAAATCAAATATTTGATCAACGAAAGTCCAGATTACAGCCAGGAACTATTAATAGAAGGTGAAAGAACAGAAAAGGTACAAACATTTAGGACACAAAATCGAAATATCAAAAAATAATTTGAAGGCTGACTTGGATAGAAGTCTCGTTAGCTTGGTCTGCGTTCGGAAGGTTACAATCTATATTCAAATTGGACATCCCAAATACAGTAAAAGCCAGAGTATTCGATCAATATGTACTGCCGGCATTAACATACCCCACTGAAACGTGGGCGTTAAATAAAAGCATAATAAATAAACTCCAGGTAACCTAAAGAGCAATGGAGAGGAGAATGCTGAATATTAGACTCCAAGATCGTATTCCTAACATCGAGATACGAAGAAGATTAAAAGTGACAGATGTAATGAAACGAATATGTATATTAAGGTGGAACATATCGCAAAGATGAATGATAACAGATGAACACGCCGTATAGTTGAATGGAGGCCTAGAAAACACAAAAGATGCAAAGGTAGACCACAGACAAGATGGACGGACGACATAAAAAGATTAGCAGGAGACGATTGGATGCAAAAAGCAAATAACTAAGCTCATTGGAGACAAATTCGGAAGGCTTACATCCGACTATGGATGGAATAAGCTAATGATGATAATGATGATTAGAGACCGGATAATATGCATTTGCATATTTTCATATGCATTTGCATATTTAGACCATTCTCACCGATTATTGCATATTTTACCCAAAATCTAGTAATGATGCATATTTTCTCTATATTTACAATATTTCTCGGTATTACTAGGCAATTGAATTGCTCAGGGTATTGTTAATGTCGCCGTCTGGAACCGATCTTATCGCCGGGACATTACCTGCAATAGTCCTAAACATCGATTAGGTTATAGTGCCAAGGGAATACCCAAAATTACGACGGTATTTTATTCCTTTGTTTCTTAGTCGGGATATTAAGTGATAAGTAGTTAGTTTCTAAGAATATTTTGTTTGAGCGTGGATCAAATAAACAATTTTCTCGAAGACGAATTTTTATTTTAAAAAAGGATATCAGTTTTAACATTATTGTTGACGCCCTTGCATCAGTGTAGTCTCTTTGCAATTTTTAACGTGTCGTGTTAAAGTTTAACATGTACCATGCCACCCGCAAAAAAATGTCTCCTCGTGGGTAGCTGATTATCCTGGAACATTTACATACGACGGAAATGTTTTATATTGTCGAGTTTGAGAGAAAAATGTTTCGTGCACAATAAAGTTTCAAATTGACCAGCATGTCAAGACTAGTCTTCATATCGCAGGATTGCAAAAAAAGGCCCACGACAACAACTTATAACAGCAGCAAGTAGCAGTGATTCCACTTCTATAGGCAAACAAAAAAAAAACCACTTTAGCATGGATTTATGTGAAGCATTGCTTGCAAGTAATATTCCTCTCCACAAACTTACAAATCCTACATTCAATCAAAAAATACCAGACGAATCAACACTGCGTAAAAATTACATACCAACAATTTACCAACATGTTCTGAAAGAAATACGTAATGAACTTAAGGATGACATTATTTGGATTCCAGCTGATGAAACTACCGACAGTTGTGGTCGCTATATTGCAAATTTAATTGTGGATGCACAAGATTAGAGCCTTCTTCTTCCTATTTGGTGGCCTGCAAAGAACTTGACAAGACAAATCATTCTACGATCGCCAGATTTGTGAATGAGGGTATTAAAAAAATATTTCCTGAATCTTCTGCAGAACGAAAGAGTGCTTATATTTCTCTCAGATGCTGCTCCCTATAGAATCAAGGCAGCCAAAGTATTTTTATCCAAATTTAATTCATATGACGTGCTTTGCTCACGGAGTCCATCGACTCGCTGAAGAAGTACGATCCACGTTTGGAAATGTAAATAAACTGATTTCATCAACAAAGAAAGTGTTTCTTAAGGCACCTGCTCGCAATAACGCCTATAAAGAAAAACTGTCGAATGTGCCTTTACCTCCCGAGCTAGTGGTAACTCGATGGGGAACATGGATTGAAGCTGTACTATTTCACAATGAACATTTCGAGGCCATCAAAGGTGTAGTAAATGACTTCGATATCCAAGGAAGCATTTAACGATTCTGATATTAAAAAAAAACATAGCTTTGATTAGCACTCATTTTTCCCACATACCTGTGGGTATTAAAAAGCTTGAAACTCGAGGTTTGGCGTTGACCGAATCAATTCAGTTAATGAATAAAATCCGTCAAACAAACTCCACATTGCCAGATGTATTCCCGCGTAGAGTTAAAGAAAAGTTTGAAAACATTTTGTGCAATAACTCAGGCTTTGAACCTTTGTGTCAAATTGAGAGTTTTATTAATGGGAGGGTGAAATTTTGCCAAAAACAATAAGTGCTAACATAGGACCCAAATTCAAATACTGCCCACTGAGGTAACTACCTCAGTGGATGTGGAACGGTCTTTTTTTACTTATAAAAATATGTGATCGAAGACACAATCTTACTACCCAACATTTGGAACAATACCTTATTGTTTACGTGTACAAGGATACAAATGTTAAATAATTTTAAAAAATGTTAAATAATTGTTAATTAAATTTAAACATCGTCGATAACTTGTTAATTTTAAACTAAAAATCACTACTTTTATTATTATTTAATATTGCATGTTTTAACCCTTTTCATGCATATTTTAAGCATTTTTCACGCATATTTGCACGCATATTTCAAGATTTTTATGTTGCATATAATCCGGTCTCTAATGATGATGAATGCACCCGTGATAATTTTCGTTCAATCTACACCCTGTGGAAAATATTTCAGAATTTTTTCAAAATTTTTTGATCAGTACTTTTCGTGGTAAGGGGAAAGACAGCGATTTTTAGCAATTTTTTAAAAATAATACAAAGAAAAGTGTGCACAAGTATTACAATATGTATATTTTTGAACTCTGTTTTTTCACAAGCTTTCATTTGACATCAACTTTCCATGTCAAATAGTTTCGGAGAAAATCGGGTGAGACAGACACCGAAGTGATCTTACACGTGTTCCGTACGGAACACTAATAATCGTGGCCCATAGCAAAGCCTTCTAGAACACCTCGTATTATTATTTAATGTTAAAATCCCGAAATTTGTAATTACAGTTTATACGTTGTTTTTGTAGTCTTTAAAATATATAGAAATAATAACCGGTCAAGTGCAAGTTGAACTTGCGCAATTAGTGTTCCGTACGTTGATTGCTTTTAAAATAAAAAATGTAACGGAAGTATAAAATGATCAATGACTTCACAAAACACACTCCAAATGAGTTTTCAACAAAGTTTATGTCCAATCAAATTGATGACCTTGAAATTTCTGTTTTTTTTTTTATATACCAGATAAATTATTACAGGTAATGCACTCGTGATAATTTTCGTTCAATTTACACTCCGTGAAGAATATTCCAGAATTTTTTCAAAATTTTTTGATAAGTACTTTTCGAGATAAGGCGGGTGGACAGCGATTTTTCGCGATTTTTTAAAAATAATACAAAGAAAAGTGCGCGCAAGTATTACATTATATATATTTTTTTTACTCGTGTTTTCACAAGCTTTCATTTGACACCACACTCGATTACCTAGTAAAAATTTTTTTTTCCCTTTCGATTTCACCCCTCAAAACTAACCCCTTAAGTCAAAATTTAATTTTCAAAACTACATGGCTCTGATGAGGCCATCAATTCCTATATTATTACCAAATTTCAACTTTCTATGACAAATAGTTTCGGAGAAAATCGGGTGTGACAGACGGACAGACAGACAAACGGAGAGACAGATACCGAAGTGATCTTCCTTCCGTGCGGAACACTCAAAAGTAAGACTAATTTTCAAGATAAAGCCGTTAAAGTTTCTTTGAAAAAATAGGATTTGATTTAACAATTTTTGAAATATAACCAATACACGTGAAGAGAAAATGAAAATGAGTTTATAATAGCTAGTGTTTAAATCATTAGTATCGAAATATCCTCGTTTTACTGCGAAAATGTTATCTTAACACGATTTTGTTAATTAAGTTATTATTAGCACCTTAGAAACATCGGTAATGTTTAGTACCTTGCTTTGTTAGATCATAATAAACCATTACCACTGTGGTTTTTTATTTATATGTAATGCATATTTAATTAAATACAAAATATTTAGATTTTAGCATGAATCATTAATTTTCGGTTACTTATTGTTATTATTAGCATTTATATAAACATTGTAGATACTTTAATACTTTCTAATGTTTTATTAAAACTATTCTCCGCTGGCGTTTTGAAATGTTGCCGAGGGACGAGTTTTTGGTTTTGTTTTCGATTTTGTGGGCTTAGCGTGCATCAACCTACAGCAATTTTCCCCTGAAAAATGTCTCTTTCAGAAGGAAGCATTTCAGTTAGCAAAATTTCTTGATACTGTTTTTTTCGCATGATTCCTTCTATCCTAAAGATTTTTCCAACTTTACCGTTGCCAAAACAATCCCAAACCATTACTCCTCCACCATGTTTTACTTTAGGCAACTGACAGGCTTCCAACATCCTTTCTTCAGCTAACCGCCACACGTAAACTCGTCGATTTGAACCGAAAATTTCGAATTTAGATTCGTCGCTCCAAAGGACGGAATTCCATTGTTCTGATGTCCAATTTTCATGTTCAAGGCGCTCCAAATTGTATCTGAATACATGAACTCCAACAGTTTTTGCATGTCTTCTAGTGTCAAATGTCACTTCTCAGTATGACCTTATGAGCTGTACATTACGATATACATTAAGATATGTCACGCTAAAATTATTTACTGAGGAAAATGCCCAATACTTGTTCGACAACATTATATATATATATATATATATATATATATATATATATATATATATATATATATATATATATATATATACACTACCGTCAGAAAGTATTTACCCACCTAGTTATTTCAGTCCCAAGACAATAAAAACCCAGATAATATATTTTTTTAATTCTAATAAATTATTATTTATTTTCACATTATTTACAGTCTAGAAAATCAGAAAAATATTCATGATTTTCCAGGATTTTTCTCATCTATGTGACCTCCTTTGTTTTTAATTACCGCTTTACAGAGTTTCGGCATTCTGTCCAGTAGTTTTTTTGGTTATTTTAAACCATTCTGCTTGTAAAAGTTCCCACAAGTGATTCTCTGATGTTGGATTGAGTTTTCGAACACACCTGTCCAAATGGTCCCACAGCAATTCGATGGGTTCAAGTTGGGTGATTGTGGAGGCCAGGATGTCATCGGATTTCCATTGGTCCAAAAGTTCTCTAATTTGTTTAGCAGAATGTTTAGGGTCATTGTCATGCTGAAAAATAAATTTCCCCTAAAAAAATATCTCTTCCAGAAGGAAGCATTTGAGTTAGTAAAATTTCTTGATACTGTTCTTTTAGCGTGATTCCCTCTATCCTAAAGATTTTTCCAACTTTACCGTTGCCAAAACAACCCAAACCATTACTGAACCTCCACCTTGTTTTACTGTAGGCAACTGACAGGCTTCCAACATCCTCTCTCCAGCTAAGAGCCGCACGTAAACTCGATTTGAACCGAAAATTTCGAATTTAGATTCGTCGCTCCAAGGACGAAATTCAATTGTTCTGATGTCCAATTTTCATGTTCTCGGCCCATTCTAATCGTTTACGTTTACTCACTTGCCTAAGAAGTTTCCTCATTGCAACTCTGCCGTGTAGTCCACCTTTTGCTAACCTGTTCTGCACGCTTGTCACGCTGATGGGGATGGGCCGCTCCAGGTTTACTTGAGCCGTGATTTCTGGTGTGGTTAGGCGGCGATTACGTCTGCTGGACGTTGTTATAGCTCTATCTTTTTCGAGGCCTTCCTGAACATTTTTGGTTGAGAATTCCACGTCCCGCGGAAATTTTTTTTACGATGTAGTCTACCGTTCTCCTTGGCATCCGCATATCACTCGCGATTTGTCAATTCGAGTGACCATTTTGATGTCTCGCAATTATCAAAGCCCGATTTTCAACGGAAACTTCTTTCGTTTTTGGCATCTTCACAAAACAATTGAGCCTGTATCAGTGACAAAGTACTGTTTGCGAATCGTTAATTTCCAAAAAGAGCAATGATATTTATAGTATAGTTTTATCATAAAATGTCACTAGGAATTTCCATAATCCCTAGAAACTTGAAATGAGTTCTTACCTCAACTAGAATTCTCAGAAATCGCCTCAAAACGATTATCATGCAAAACTTGAAAATTGGTTCTAATTGGTTTTTACGAGGCTGGTTTGAAAAGTCCGTGCAAAGGCCGAGAGATGGCACCACCGGCACGTATCGAGGTCATGTTTAGTTAGTAGCATCTCTTGAATGAACGCACACCAGACCAATATATATTTCTTTGTGTTTGGCATTCGTGTGAATCAAAGAAGTTGAGTGATTTTCAAGAAATGGACGAAAAAGAATTTCGTGTGGTGATTAAACATTACTTTATGAAAGGCAAAACGCCTCAGGAGACTAAAGAGAAGCTTGATAAACATTATGGTGACTCTGCATCTTCGATTAGAACAGTTTATAAGTGGTTTTCAAAATTTTCGGACTGGCCATATGGGCACAAGTGACGCTGAACGTTCTGGACGGCCTGTGGAGGTTACGACTCCAGAAATCATTGATCAAATCAATGATATGGTGATGGATGACAGAAGAATTAAGGTGCGTGAGATTGCTAGTGCTGTGGGCATCTCGACTGAACGGGTACATAAAATTTTGCATAAACATTTGGACATGAGAAAGCTATCCGCAAGATGGATGCCGCGATTGCTCACGCTTGACCAAAAACGGAATCGTGTGAAGTGTTGCAAGGATGGTTTGCAGCTGTTCCAGAAGAATCCGGAGGACTTTAAGCGTCGTTTCGTCACTGTGGATGAAACATGGATACATTACTATACTCCTGAGACCAAACAACAATCTAAACAATGGGCTACCAAGGGGGAATCTGCACCAAAAAAGGCGAAGACCGTTCCTTCGGCCGGAAAGGTTATGGCGACTGTCTTTTGGGATTCACAAGGGATAATCCTAATCGACTATCTGGAAAAGGGTAAAACTATTACAGGTGAATATTATTCATCGTTATTGGACCGTTTGAAAACCGAGCTGCAAGAAAAAACGCCCGCGATTGGCCCACAAGAAAGTCCTTTTCCATCACGACAACGCACCAGCACACACCTCAGCAGTTGTGGTCGCAAAATTAATGGAAATAGGATTCCAACTCGTTTCACATCCCCCCTATTCTTCAGACTTGGCTCCCTATTTGTTCCCCAATTTGAAGAAATGGCTGGCGGGACAAAGATTTTATTCAAACGAGGAGGTGATTGCAGACACTAATGGATATTTTGCAGACTTGGACAAATCCTATTATTCGGAAGGGATCAACAAATTAGAACATCGTTGGACGAAGTTTATAAGCCTAAAAGGAGACTATATCGAAAAATAAAAAAGGTTTACCCCAAACACATAAGTAGTTTTTATTTTTGCACCGACTTTTCAAACCAGCCTCGTAATTTGTGATTTCACCAAAAAAGGCTTATCTAAACGATATTATGATGGACTCTTGTTAAGAATTTACATAATAAAAGGGTTTAATTAGGTATTAAATTTTGGCAGTTACATTGAAATTTCTAGGTGGGCAAATACTTTCTGACGGTAGTGTATATATTTTTGAACTCGTCTTTTTACAAGCTTTCATGTGACACCCCATTCGACGACTTGGTAAAAAAAATTTTTTTTTCACTTCCGATTTCATCCCCAAAACAACCCTTAAGTCAAAATTTAACTTTCAAACCTACACGGCTCTGATGAGGACATCAATTCCCATGTCAGTGCTTAATTTAAACTTTCCATGTCAAATACTTTCGGAGAAAATCGGGTGTGACAGACGAACAAACAGACAGACACACAACGTACGCAACACTAAAAAAAAACCGCTATATATTACACCGCGAATTATTTTTTCTCCACAAAACTCGTTGCGGCATATGAAAATACTACTCTTCCCCATCAAAATGCGTTTTGAATTTTTTCAGATATCATATTTCTTCACAGAGAAATCGTCTTTCTAGCAGCAGCATTGTTTATTTGTTATCCTACATGCTGTCCCGTTTTAACGTACGAGGCTTCTTAATTTTGTTATGTCAACTTTTAGTAAAACAAGTTTCAGACAAAAGGTTTTGAAGAGACAATAAAATGATATATTTTGAAGGTCATTTCAAGGCCAACTTTGATTTTTTTAAATGAGAACTCTTTATTTTTTATGACGGTATCATGTTTCTCTAGCAAAAATACACAACTTTTGTTCAAAAAATTTTTCTCGATAATGCTCCGTTCTTCAATACTTATAATACAAATAAAGGCAAATGAATCTAACATAACCTCAGGCGTCGAGTGAAAATCGATAATATAGAAATTACATACTAAAAATCTTAAAGAAATCAAAATTTAACACAACAGAAAGGCAAATGTAAGTAAAGTGATGGCACCAATAATCGACACTTTAAGGAAGTTTGCGACTTTATAGTTAAAAAAAAACATATGGTTTTAAACTTAGAACAATGGTTAAAATTGATAATAGTAGCCGACATTCTCAAGAAGGTTTAAAATCTAGTGTTGATTTGTAAATTACTAAAAATAAACAAAAAAAAGTAAATTTCATAAAAATCTCCAGTATTGAACAACCAGTAATCGACACTGATCGACCCTCAATCCAAATGACTTAAATACGCTCTCAAGTGGGTTTTGACACAGGAACATGGAGAGGAATGGAGGTTCTGGAGTGTTAATGAAAAAAAAATGCAAAAAATAGGCATTATAATGTTAGTTAATCAAAACAAATTATATTTAAAAGGAATTCGTGTGATAAAACGTGTCAACAAAATACTCAACATCAATGGCAAATTATACAGGGTTACATGGAAAGTCGTCCTAGATAATTAAGGACGTTATAGTTTAGGTCGTTTCTGACCGATTTAACTCTATGTCATGATGTCCTAAACTTAACCGTTTTCGAGATATTGAAGTTTAAAGATTTTCTAAAAAAAACATGTTTTTTTTGCTTTTATATCGATTTTTTTTTATTAGAGGTTCTCGAGTGCGATTTTTTGGTTATTTTTAGTTAGTCTGTATGTCAAGTATCAAAAAAATTTGAACTAGTTTACTAACAGTTTCAAATGGCGGCTTGTTAATGTTTCTAAATTACGAATTTTTACAACTTTAAATCAATAAAGAGAAAAAAAATGTATGGAAGAACTTTTACGTCTTTTTAGCTATCAAAAAAGGTATAATACTAGGAGTTTAATAGGAAAACTGTACACAGAATGACACCTAAAGCGGGCTCGGGTAGCAAAAGGTAAATTTTTAGTAGTTCTAGGTGAAAATACGAAAAATACACAAATAAAACAAAAAACATTGCAATTTAATATTTTTTATTAATTATAATTCATGTTCTATATTTTCTCATTCTTTTTCTTAAATTACTTTTTACAACGCTGGTTGTGAGGTGCCGCCTCATTTCGTCAGCCGCATCAATTATTTTTTGTCTTAGGACATCCACGTTTTCAATAGGAGTCATCTGGTCGTATACGAGACTTTTCATGTGACCCAACACATAAAAATCCATCGGTGTTAGGTCTGGGCTTCTCGCCGGCCAAGGTATGGGTCCGCCTCTTCCAATCCATTTATTGGGATAATTGCCATTGAGCCATGCACGAACACTTCCTCTGTAGTGAGCTGGGCAGCCATCGTGTTGAAAGTACATGTTTTGTCTCAAACCAATAGGTAGGTCTTCCATCAAATTAGGTAAATCGTTCCGCAAAAAATTGTCGTATTCCTCGCCATTCAAATTATCTGGCAGGAAGAATGGCCCAACCAAATAATTTGAAATTATACCCATTCACACTTTTAAGCTGAATCTTGTTTGTGATCCTTTCGTTCTTTTTTTTGTTTGGGTTACCTTCCTCTTTAGAAGCCCAATAGTGGACACTGTGGTAGTTTGCAAGACCGTCTTTGTCGAATTTCGACTCGTCAGTCCATAGTATTTTCTTAAAAAAAGATGCATCTTCGACATCGGTATTGAGCATAAATTTGCAGAATTCTAATCGTCGCAACGGATCCCCTTCTTCAATGACTTGCACGGGCGTATAGTGGTAAGGGTGTTGACCAACAGTATGCATTACAAACCATACCTTCCACTGCGAAATACCAAGCTGTTGTGCGACAACATTTGTAGATGTGGTTGGGTCCACCTCAAAGAGACGTCGTATTTCGTTTTCTTCGTCTTCGTCAAAGATACGTGGTCGTCCCATGTCAGTCCGCCGTCTTTGTACGGAACCAGTTTCTCGTAGTCTTCGATAAGTTCCATCAAATACGCTAACATTAGGTACTTGACGAGTAGGATATCGCAGTATGTATTCATCACATGCACGCGACGACATTCCTTCGCAAAATCCGTAACACATTAGGATGTCAGCATATTCCTCGTTGGTATACGTTGCCATATTCACAAGCAGAGATCAAAATCCAGTTACGAGCCAATTCACACAGTCAGAAGATGAAACACAGATATTTTTGAAAAGCACGGTATAGCACATCTACCACGGACGAATCGCATGAGCAGACTAAAAATCATTCAATAATGTTTAGTGAACAGAAAATGTCACTCGCACAGAGAGTACCCCGACCGGAAAAAATGCTTACCCAACCCTTTTTATTGTTTGAAGGTGCAGGTAGTAAACCGGTAATTGGTAGTATCTTAATTCTATTATTATGTTACTCTACATTTGGGCCTATTGAAATCTCATTTTCTTAGAATTTTCAATAGATCCAGTAGATATTATACCGTTTTAGATAGCTAAAAAGACGTAAAAGTTTTTAAAATAATTTGCAGAATAACTTCCATACATTTTTTTTTCTCTTTATTGATTTAAAGTAGGAAACACTCGGTAAAAATTTGTAATTTAGAAACATTAACAAGCCACCATTTGAAACTGTTAGTAACGAGTTCAAATTTTTTTGATGATTTTTGATACTTGACATACAGACTAACTAAAAATAACCAAAAATCGCACTCGAGAACCTCTAATAAAAAAAAAATCGATATAAAAGCAAAAAAAACATGTTTTTTTTAGAAAATCTTTAAACTTCAATATCTCGAAAACGGTTAAGTTTAGGACATCATGTCATAGAGTCAAATCGGTCAGAAACGACCTAAACTATAACATCCTTAATTGTCTAGGACGACTTTCCCTGTAACCCTGTATAGTCAAAAATCTTGCTATTTCTTAAATTCAACAAATATTTTCCGACTTGATTTTTGCCCAAATTATGTAGAGAGCCGTGTCCTCATTAGGCAGGGAGTCTTCCATCGATGATCTATTCTCATAATACAATTTATTAAATAAATTCAATTTTTGCATTGAAAAATATTTTACTATTTCTGATTCTAAATTTTTTAGAAAATCTTTTTGTACCAGATCAGATTTATTGAATGTTGTCTGTGCACGGTGTTTGATTTTAAATAAATCAATGTAATCGGGTCCGAATGGATACAGGCCCCCTGCTCTAAAGTCATTTTTAATGCAATCTTGCGAAATTTGTGCAACAGCTTTTTGCAAAAATGGAGCCAAATTTTCTATTCTTAGTGTTTTGCCAAGATTGTCCATTTTCCATTCGTTAATGGCTTTTTTTTTCCATGCCACTTTAAGTGGCCTAAATACCGATAAATCCATGGGCTGGAGGCTATGTGTTGAATTGGGATATAATGCAATAACTTCAATTCCATTCTCTGAGCAATAGTTTGACAAATGTAGAGTAAGATGAGATCGGCGGCCATCCAAGAAGAATAGCAGTGGCTTTTCGGTATCCATTTTTTCCAGCCAGGTGTTAATAATATTAGTTATATACTTACTACCACACATACAACCACTGTCTGATTTTTCAATACCCCAGCTATCAGGTACACTGGATACTATATTTGACGGAATCCTTTCATAACACAGGTCTGCACCAAAAATGCTGTCTGGATGTTTTTAACTGATTTCTATGTATTTAGGTGTTCTGAAAACTAAAAAAATACTCAAAAAATTCCACAACGTCAGGTTATTTTGCAAAACGCAAAATTTTATTATAAAAAAGGGGTTTTTTGGGCTAACTTGAAGTCATAAATAAATAGTTACAATTTTATTTTGATTACTGTTTTTAAATGTATACAGGCCACAACTATCATTACTTTCTAAATAAAGAACGCCCTGTGTGAGCTAAATTAACAAACATAAACGTTGTAACCAGAACGTGCGCGCTCCGATAGTGTAGAAAGTGGCGCGGTACAATTACGTGTTAACTCGTCATTGTTTTATAGATCTTGGTTCAATATAGCGCAATGTCATCTGTGCGGAAGTATGTGAATTCGTCTAACAGTTTCTGTTATATTTGTGGCGAATATATGGTATTAAAGCAACAACTTAATATTACGGACTTTGTCAAAAAAGTATACTTCACGTATTTTGGCTTAAAACTTGGAGATCAGGGTAAAGTTTGGGCACCTCATAAAGTCTGCAAACGATGTGTTGAAGACCTTCGAAATTGGTTTAAGGGCAAGAAAAAAGCTTTCCGCTATGCGATTCCTATGGTATGGCGCGAGCAAAAGAACCATAGTGATGATTGTTACTTTTGTTCGTGTAATGTGAAAGGGTATAATTCAAAATGGAAGCAGTCCATATCATACCCCAATCTGCAATCAGCTATTCGTCCCATCCCTCATGGGACCGAAATACCAGTGCCCAAGCCCCTGCTACCTTGGAAGAGATTCCTAGTTCTGACGAAGATGGTGCTGTACCTGAACCCGATGACAAGTCAAGTTTTCAATTTGAAGATGACAGCAGTCCGAAATTGTTTTCCCAGGGCGAGCTAAATGATTTGGTAAGAGACTTGAATCTTCCCAAAAACGCTGCTGAGTTGCTTGGATCAAGGCTCAAAAGCAGGAACTTACTTTTGCCGGGAGTGTCTTCCTCCTGGTTTAGATATCGTGAGAAGCAGTTCACTTCCTACTTTGCCCAAGAGGACGAGTTGGTTTATTGTACCAATATTGAAGGTTTGATGGATACATTTAAGATCTCATACGACCCAGCACAGTGGCGTATTTTCACAGATTCTTCAAAAAGAAGCCTTAAAGCAGTTCTGCTTCACAATGGCGGTTTCTATGCTTCCATTGCTATCGGTCATTCCGTACACCTCAAGGAAACCTACAAGAACTTGGAATTGGTTCTTTGCAAATTAAAATATAAAGACCACGGTTAGCAAGTGTGCGGTGATTTAAAAATTTTGGGAATGTTGCTCGGACAACAATCTGGGTTTACCAAATTCCCTTGCTTTTTGTGTCTATGGGATAGTAGAGACCGAGCAAATCACTGGACCAAAAAGTGTTGGCCTCCGAGGGAGCTTAAAGTTGACGAAAAGAACGTCCTGCATGAAACTTTGGTGCCTCCTCATAAAGTTCTTCTACCATCGCTTCACATAAAGCTGGGATTGATGAAGCAATTTGTAAAGTCACTTTCAAGAGATGGAAATTGCTTCAAATACTTAATATCAAAGTTTCCAGGCCTCTCGGAGGCAAAGTTGAAGGAAGGTGTTTTCGTTGGACTAGATATTAGACGGCTTATGGCTGATCCACAATTCATCACAACCATGACGGATCCTCAAAGGGAAGGGTGGATTGCCTTTAAAGAGGTCATAGAGAAATTTTTAGGCAATAACAAAGACCCTAAACTACAAACAAATCGCCAAAAGAATGTTAAAAGCATTTCAAGCTTTAGGTTGCCTAATGAGTTTAAAAGTACATTTTCTTCATTCCCACCTCGACTACTTTCCAGAAAAATTTAGGAGATCTGAGTGAAGAGCAAGGTGAACGATTTCACCAAGATATTAAGGAGATGGAAAAAAGAAACCAGGGAAGATGGAGCGTCTCAATGATGGCAGACTACTGTTGGACGCTTCAGAGAGACCTTCCAGATGCTTCCTACAAGCGAAAATGTACCAAAAGGAGTCTCACTGGGAAAAAGAAATGTGTTTAGTGCTTACTAATGAATGTATTTTAGATAAAAAAATAAGTTTTGTTACGCAATTATAAATTAAAAAAAATAATTTTTAGCCTTTTATCTTTTATTTTAAGATGATAACTTGTTTAACATAAATACCTACATTGTCAGAAAACGTGACGTTCTATGACAAAATGAAAGTCATTTTCGGATTCAGTACACCCAAAAACATAAGAATTACGCAAAAAACCAAAACAGCTCAAAATTTTTATTTTTTTTTGCAGACTTGTGTAATTGAAGACTATCATTGGAGGAGCAAGTTCTCCGGCCGCATTTCCGGTAAATAAAACAGTTAAATTATCTTTTTTGTCACCACAAGCGCTGTACAAATGTGTTTCTCCTTTTTTTGCAAGCACGGCCTTGCTTTTTCGATAAAAAGAAAGGCACTTTCATCAGTATTATAGATCCTTCTTGGATCTTTGACAATATATTGTAAACCCCTTTCAATTAAATAGCTTTCTACTTCCAGAAACCAATTCCTTATGTCCTGTTCTGTTACATCATCTCGAGCTTTGGTTAGGTTTTCAGGTACTTTTTGCAGCAATTCCGAATGTCGTTTCGTGAAAGATTGAAACCATTTCTTTCCCGGTCTATTATTTGTGAAGGGGTTCTGTCTTTTCTGCTCCGTAATAATTTTTTGCACACTATCTAGTAGGCTATCTCTTGGAATTTGGGAAGTGTTTCTCACACAATGCTAGAAGCCACCGTACTAAAATATCCTCCTCCGTTTTTGTCAGTATCGTGCTTGGTCCCATGGCACAGCTGATTGGAGTCTTACCTGTGATTTTGTTAAGGAGTGTGATTCGAAGTACTCCAAATTGTCTGGCTGCAACTGCAACTTTTTCTGCACTCTTCACAGAAGCAATAGCCTTTTCCATCTGCTCGGGGGCATAATTTTTTTTCGGCGCCAGTCATCGACTTTTAAAATAGCCAATCATGGACACATTGTACTTTACTGGTACGGTAACACGTATAGATTTATTTACAGCCTATATCACCATGTTCAAAAGAAGCGCATTCTGTTCTTATCGAATACATTTATAAAAAAAATTAGTTTCAACACTTGTTGATAACTGACAGATAAAGGCAGTTAGTGAAATCCAGTAATGAACAATGGCCACAAAACAAATAGGTTATAATTTCACATGATTAAGCTTTACCACATTATCATCGGTAGGTATATACAATGCCACAAAATCAGTGAAAATCTAAATATATCTTAAAGTAAAAATTTTATAACCCAAAACTTCAACTCGTTAAAAAAAATGGATTTTCTTGTAAGAACGCCAACAACACAAAGTTACTCGGCTGCCATATTTAAACAAAATGGCCGATTCTAGTGACGTTTGTCAAATCGATGGTAATAAGTATAATGTTTATGATTGCGTTATCGCCAATTATTAGTTTTTTAAGTTTCTTTTTAAAATTGTCGATTATTGGTGCTTGTCGATTATTGGTGCCATCACCCTATAGCAATTTAGACTCTTCAAAATTCTAACCAGCCATATCGGATCCGTCATTTTCAATTTCTTACGGTTAGGAACTAACCATGACTCGATGGGGTTAAACAGACAACGAATTCGGATTCAGCGTCCCAAAAATCATACAGGGTGGCCCAAAATTACCGAAGGGGTTTGAGTTCATTATAACTTTTTATTTAAGACATAATTATATATTTTTTTTTTTAAATACAGTATATTAATGGAGAATATTTTCAATTTAATTATGAAAAATTATATCTCGCAAGTGGTGGCCATTTTCTGCTTCGCATATTCGTGCTCTTTCCAAAACATTTTCCATAACCTTTCGCAAAACTTCAGGTGTTATGTTGTTGATTTCGTCGCGTATATTGTTTTTTAATTGCTGGGTGGTTCTAGGCTTATTAATATAGACTTTTCCTTTCAAATAACCCCAAAGGAAAAAGTCTGGAGCGGTTAAAACCGGTGAACGCGGAGGCCAATTAAAATCGCTTGCACGCGAAATAATTCGTTCACCAAAGATGTCGCGTAAAAGAGCCATTGTGTCCCTCGCAGTGTGCACTATGGCTCCATCCTGTTGGAACCCTACTTGCGGATGGTTTTCCACGGCTGGCCTTAAAAAATTTTCCAACATTGTCCGATATCGAACACCAGTGATGGAAACGGCGACACCGTGTTCATTTTCAAAAAAATATGGGCCAATTATCCTTTCCGACGAAACACCGCACCAAACAGTACACTTAAGTGGGTGTAATTGTCGCTGTTGAACTACTCTTGGATTTTCCGTAGCCCATATCCTGCAGTTTTGCCTATTAACGAACCCATTTAATTGGAAATGGGCTTCGTCGCTCATAATTAAATTATGAATAAAATCATGATTTTCTTCTGCTTTTTGCCGGAAATAAATTGCATAATCAAGTCGTTGCTTGTAATCTGTCGGTTTCAATTCTTGGACAAGCTGAATTTTGTATGGAAACATTCTTATTGTATGCAAAATTCTCTGCAGCGACCCTCGTGAGAGGCCAAGTTGTGTCGAACGTCTTCTGGTTGATGTTTCTCCATCTTCCCGAATACTCTCTTGTACCCGTTCAATATTGTCATCCGTGTGCACCGTTCGTCGTCTGCCGGCACCAGGAAGGTTCCTTACTGCCCCTTGTTGTCGAAAATTTGCAACCAGACGGTTTATTGTTGACTCTGAGGGTCCAACCTGCACATTAAAATAACAACGATATGCACGCCGAGTCAAAACAATGGACCGTTGATTTGAGAAATAAAGTTCAACGATTTGGGCACGTTGTTCAATTGTGTACTGTTCCATTTTAAATTCCCCAAGTCTTCTTTACAAAATACTGAAAAGAAATAAAAAACAAAATTATAATAAAAAAGTTATAAGGAATTCAAACCCCTTCGGTAATTTTGGGCCACCATGTATAATTATACTACTCTCGCCAGCCGGGTCAACTATTTTTTTGGTATGGTTGCAACGAAAACGCCAAACTAATTAATTTCAACGGACGATTTCGTCGAGAAAAAAATAAAATATATGAAAAAATTCAATGTATTTTAAAGGGGAAGAGTAGTACTTTCAGATGCCGCAACGAGTTTTGTGAAGAAATATATTAATTGACAGTTAATTGACGGTGCAATATAATCCCGAATATAGCGAAAAAAAACCGAATTTTTAGGTTAGGATATCTTGAAAATCTGATGTAGTGGAGCAATTCTGAAGTCGGATTTGGTTTCAGTGCACCAAAAACCTTCGAAAAAGTATAGTCTGGTTTCAGAGTTTGAAAAATATTGGCCTGTGTAATCCAAATCGTGCAGCGAAGCCGCAGGCAGGTGCTACAATTTAAATTGTAAGAAAAACAATGTTGTCTTAAGTTGCGAACATATATTTTCGTTAAATAGGTATAAAATATCATGAGCATACGATCGTTTACCATCAAATACAAATTCCTTATACACATAAAATTCTACCTCTAAAAATATCACTATAAATAATAAATAAACCAACCTATAGTACAACTAGCTTCATGACAAAATCGATAAAAAAATTAATATTTACAAAAGGCGTATGTCGACGTACATATAAATTAATGAAAAACAAAAAAAAAGACATCCCTAATGCCTAATTTCAGTTACTTTGTAATTTTAATCTTTGGATTGTACAAAAATCTTAAGAGTAGTAATAGTAATCCTATCAAATTCTACTTAATATCTAAAAGATTACAACACATTCATACTAAAATAATATGTTACAGAAAACAAAATTGAAATAGTGTTGGCAAAAGCCGTAAAATTATCACGATTTTTGGAAATTTTTGGGTACAGCATGGAAATCGATTTAACTACTTTAAAACACTGTCAACATAATATAAACGAGTTTTCTCAGCCTAATTTTGAAGGCACGGCCACTTTTCTTCTATTTTAGTGCATTTTTTCACATTTTAACACTTTCGGCTTACTATTTCTTAAATATCTCAGCTTCCGTTCCGTTGTTATGCGACAAAAAAAATCATTTTACTGGTCATAAAATTGCCTAAAAAACTACGCAGATTGCATTAAAAAGTATTAAGTACATAACCTAAAAGTATTTACAACAACAAATTGAAAAATGTTTTTTTTACGAGTAACTAGCTATTGCAATGTTTACATAAACTAGCGCATCGAAGTCCAACTTTCTTGCACGAACAACCTTTAATACTCGTGCCAGTATGAATCCGATTTAGATAATCAATCGCATGATTTTGAATATATTGAACATACAGTGAAGTCTGCTTATAACGGACCCGTCTATAGTCAATTTCCGATTAAAATGAACTATTTTATAATGCACGAAAAAACTTTCATAAGACCCATACACATTTTTATCGGTTATAACGAACCCGGTTATAACGAACTTCCGAATAAAGCGAACCAAATTTGGATGTTTTGTGTCCATTTATAATGAACTTGCCACTCCCTGTACTCGATGTCGCGCGCGACATCTAGGAAATTGTTTCCGCCGCGTCGCTAGTTCGAGCAGTGCTATTTTCAATTCACTTGTTGTGTTTTGCGGTTCTAACGCATATTTGACCAAAGTAGCAAAGTGAATGTTTTTTTTAAACTGAGCACACAAAAAACGTAAAGCGTTTACTTTAAGAGACAAACACGATATTATAAAGAAAATAGAAAATGGAGTTAACCAAGTGATGTTAGCAAACAGTTGAATTTAACAAAATCTACGGTTTTTACCATATGGAATAAAAGATTATAAAAACTTTAGTTGTAAAAAAGTAAGAAAATCTACAAATGACCAAGTCGATAAGGGACTCCTTAAATGGTTTAGTCAAAAACGAAATGAACATGTTCTTTTTACCGGCTATACTTTACAAGAGAAAGCTAGTGAATTGGGAGGGAAAATAGAGAACACCGAATTTAATTGTTCTAGAAGTTGGATTGAACGATTTAAAAGCGACATAATATTAGTAGGGGTAAAGATAGTAGGAGAAACTGCAGGAGGGGCGGAAATTTGAGAAAGTTATAAATATGTGGACATTTTTGATGCGAACGAAACGGGTTTTGTTTTACAAGATGACGCTTGATAAGACGTTAAAGTTTGTCGGAGAGAATTGTGCTGGTGGAAAATTATCAAAAGTAAGGATTACTGTGTTGATAACTAATATGTATGGAACAGAGAAAAGAAAACTGTTGGTGATAGGAAAGTTCGCCAATCCCAGATATTTTAAAAACAAACATTTACCAGTAAAGTACAAATCAAACAGTAAAGCCTGGATGACATCAGAAATTTTTAAAAACGAGCTGATCGAATGGGACAAAGAATTAAAATTCACAAACAAATATTACTTTTGATTGACAACTATCCAGCGCACCCTGAAGTTGATCTACAGCAAATAAAATTGTTTTTTATGCCTCCAAACACAAGTGCAAACGTCCAGCCTATGGATCAAAGTGTGATACATTCTTTAAAATGTCATTATAGAAAGATTTTACTTATGACTTATGAAAATGTTAGAGACGATCGATAAAGGTAATATTTTTTTCTGCAACTCCCTTGGACGCTATAAACATTATCCGTATGGCTTGGCAAAGAGTCAGTAGAGAGACCCTTATAAACTGTTTTAAGTATGTCGGATTTTTTAAGGAAGGAGTGTAGATACGAGTCAGATACCGTTGACTCAGTGGATTGAAAAACATCGAGAAGATCCTACTGATTGTCTAGAATTTGTTTACGATGTTGACATTCAACAAAGTACAGTGGAAATCGAGATTAATAAGATGTTTAATCACTTTAATTTTGAAGAATATGTATGTGCTGATAATGAATTAATAACGAGAGAAATATTAACTGATGATCAAATTGTGACATTAGTGACTTCTGGAAAGATTTTAAGCGATAATGACGACGAAGACGGGCTTGGAAAAAGAGATAATATTTATGTTCCATTCATTTCAGAAATGACTAAGAAAATGTCTGAAACTCGCAATTGTTTGGAATCTCGTGAAATTTCTGAACATATATGGAGTAGTTTTTGTGACCTTGACAATTATATAAACACCATTTCTTTTTCAAGTAAAATTGTACAAACGAAAATTACTGATTTTATTGTATAAATTACGTATTTTAATGTTTTCGTGTATACTCGGATACATATGTACCAACATACATAACAGTAACTTTAGTTAGTAGTAATTATTATTCATTTTTCTAAGCATTAGCGCCTAATCTAGATAAAAAAAGTAGTGAAAAAAGATATTAGATTTTGTTTACTGTTTGTAACGAACTTCGGATATAGCGAACCATTTTTAGTGATTTTCTGGAGTTCGTTATAAACGGACTTCACTGTATATTGAATATATTATATTAAGGTAAAATACTGAATACAAATAAAAGGGAATGAACCAGACATTTTCTAGAGCAAAAGCGAAAAAAATTGAATTTTTCTTAACGAAAAAATTGAAAAATAAGATTGTTATTTGTCCATTCTTTATTTTTCTTTCTTACCATCTTGAAGAGCATAACATTTGGCATGTTTTTTTTTTAAAAAAAAAAAAGCTTTTTATGACCTTTTACCCACAAGAAAAACCCATAATAAGATTTGAACTAAAATGCGAATTTTGACCAATCTTCTCAATATTTATCAATAAAAATTTTTTTGCTAATTTAAAAGCTAAGTGGGTAAATCAAATATAAACGGTAATTTTGCTATTCTTCTTAGAATGCAGTTCTTAGCTAGATGATGTTGTGTGGAGTAGATGTTTGGTTTGTGAGGAGTGGGGGAACCGGATGGGTGCGCGCGCCAACTCGTCTTTGTCGTCAGTACAGCCATGACCGAGCAAGAGGTACCTTCGTCTGTTGCGCAACGTATTATCATCAAGTTTTTAACCAATGAAGGCGTTAAACCATCAGAAATTTTAACCCGTTTGAAGGCACAGTTTGGGGACAGTACACTGTCGCAGAATCGTGTGTATACGTGGGCGAGAGAATTTAAGGGCGGACGAGAACGGGTTGAAAACGAAAGTCATGATCGACGCCCTAGGTCAAGCCTTACAGATGACAACATCCGTGACATTAGACACCTTATCGAAGGTGATCGCCGATTAACCGTTGAAGAAATTTCCTCAGAAGTGGGTATCAGCTATGGAAGTGTTCAATCCATAATTACTGATCGACTCGGTTTCAGAAAAATTACTGCTCGATGGGTTCCAAGGTTGTTGACTGGAAACCAAAAACAGGTCGGGTCGGAGATCGCTGAAAGGCTTCTGAATCGATTTCAGCAAGAAGAAAGCGCATAGTGACATGTGATGAGACGTGGGTACATCACTACACTCCCAAGTCCAAAATGGCAAGTAAGGAGTGGCGAAGAAAGAGTGAAGGCCAAAAAACTCGTCTCTCTGCTGGAAAAGTCCTTGCAACGATTTTTTTTTGACTCTAGGGGAATTTTACTGCACGATCAACGTACGGTGAATGCGGCTTACTACTGCCAGTTGTTACAGTTGGCAAAAGCCGCCTATCAAAAGAAAAGACGGGACATGCCCATCAGAGATGTCATTCTCCTCCAGGACAACGCCATGCCTCAAACTGCGGCTTTGACAAGGGATACACTGGAAGAAATGGGCTGAGATGAGAAACCCTCGAGCACCCTCCTTATAGCCCTGACTTATCCCCCTGTGCCTATTTTTTGTTTGCGCCTATGAAAGAATCACTGGGAGGACAGCGATTAGGAAGCAATGAAGAAGTCGAGGAACACGTGCGCAAATGGCTTACAACCAGCAGTCAAACCTTTTATGACCAGGGAATACGGAAACTTCCAAATCGGTGGCAAAAGTGTGTAGATCACGCAGGAGACTATATTGAAAAATGTTAAATCAATGATTTGTGGATAAGGTTATTCAATAAACGTATAAAAAAAATTACCGTTTATATTTGATTTACCCACGTATATTTTCCTATAATTCCTATAATTGGAAGCCGTAATAACAAACTGAACGGAAGTTCAAACCATTTTTCAATTTGCCGTAGTAAATACTTTTTTTTAAGGTAATGTACTTAATTTTTTTAATACAATCTATGCAATTTTTTAGGCCATTTTATAACGAGTAAAATGAATTTTTTTTGTCGCATAGCAACGAACAGAAGCCGAGATATTTAAGAAAGAGTAAGTCGAAAGCGTTAAAAATGTGAAAAAAATGCACTAAAATAGAAAAAAAAAGTGGCATTGAGGTCAAAACTAGGTTGCGAAAACTCGTTTACATTATGTTGGTACTATTTCAAAGTAGTTAAATTAATTTCCAAAAATCATGGAAATTTTACGACATTTGCCTCCACTAAAAGGACTAGCACATTCAATAAGAAAATATTTGATTGATATTCTGCTCTCATTTTTTCAAATTAAAAAAAATCATTTTAGAAGTCGCCGGACGTATTTTACCGCGGCTTTCACTACTCTGTACATCATTTCTCGAGGAAGACATGGAAACATAAAAGACTCGACTATTTCATAGGGAAACTTGGCAGTCTCTCTGCGATGCCAGAACAGTCCAGTTAGCTTAAAATAAACACCGAATGAGCTTTACTACCAGCTACATACTTCAGTCGAAACGTTGTAACTTAAATATGAACGCAATGGACCTCCAAGAAACGTCAATTTTTCTTAGTCGAGATATGCTTTACAGAAGAATCAACGTCTAATAAAAATCCGTCAAAGTTACAGCAGCAGTTTTTGGGGAAAGCAGCAGGACATCCCCATCCTTCCAACTGCGAATCCTTCCCGCTGAGGGGTCAATACTTGAGATCAAGCCAGATTAATCCTGTTAGTCTGCAGATCTCCTTCAGCACAGGAAGAAGCAACGGGCGGACGACCCTAGACGAGAGAATATTAAAACCAGAAGCCAGCCAGGAAAGAAGTCATCAATAGCCAACCCTACAAGAGAAGAAAATACGATACTTCTTGAGGAATACCAGATCTCCAAAGGTTTGTACTTCGGTGGTACTACTCAGCAGATGTAAAGGAAGGAGCTTTTCATCTTAGCGTCGTGAGGAACGCGAAAAAAAAAGGTGAGAGGAAAAGGGTCAAGGTTCGGAGACCTGGGGACCCCACACAGTTCGCCTAGAGAAGATAGGCAAACCAGGCAACGAGAGGTCATAACTAAGCCAGAAAATGTAATAGTTTAGTAGCCTAACGTAAAGTTCCTTTTATATACAGAGTGATTAAAAACGCTTGCAATTAATATTTGAAAGATAGTAAGATGTCACCGTAAAAAACACAATTAAGAATGTTTCACAATATTTTATCAATATTAGTAGTTACCAAGCGATTTAAACAAAGTGTACTACCCTTGCTAAAGGTAAATATATATATATATATATATATATATATATATATATATATATATATATATATATAAATACATATATACATATATAAAAAAATTATCTTCCGAGATTTTAGCATTTCTTCATCACCGGTCTTCTGAATCTTCCCCATCTCTCGTAGCCAATTGGAAAGAGCTTGTTGACTAACGCCCAATTGCTCGGCGAGTTGTTTTTGTGTTTGCGAATCATCTTCGTCCAACAATGCTTGCAATTCCACATCTTCGTATTTTTTCCACGTTCCTTGTCTGCAACACCGAAGTCACCACTTTTGAAACGCCGAAGCCATCGTTCACACATATCTTGCGATGGAGCATGTTCACCATAAGCTTCTCGAAGTAATCGGTATGATTCAACAGCAGTTTTCTTCAAATGAAAACAAAAAATTAATGCTGTCCGCGAATGCTCTTTGTTCGGTATAAATTTTGACATATTGAACACAACACTATGTACACACTTTTCTCGTGCGCGTCTGACACTTGTTGATGACACAACAAAATGGCGCAGTGTCAAATCTTTATAGCACAAACTGCATTGGTGCACCATCTGTTGTCTGAAATCCGCATTTCATACTTGTACACCTGGTATCTTCCACCAATTTATGATAAAGTTGCACAAATTCCCTAAAAACTCAAAAAAACGGGCCAATTCTCTATTTTTTAAGGGTGTTAGCCCAATTCTTCAGCGGTCGCAATATTTTTTTCTTAATGTACTCATCAAGACGAATATTTTCTTAAAAAAAAGCAGAAGTATCCGATAACGATTTCTGTTTTTGGCCTGTTTTGGTCCTATTCTGACTAGAATACGTGCTGCAATCTAAATTGTAAGAAAAACAAAGTTGTCTCAAGTTGCGAACATATATTTTCGTTAAATAGGTATAAAATATCATGAGCATACGATCGTTTACCATCAAATACAAATTCCTTATACACATAAAATTCTACCTCTAAAAATATCACTATAAATAATAAATAAACCAACCTATAGTACAACTAGCTTCATGACAAAATCGATAAAAAAATTAATATTTACAAAAGGCGTATGTCGACGTACATATAAATTAATGAAAAACAAAAAAAAAGACATCCCTAATGCCTAATTTCAGTTACTTTTTAATTTTAATCTTTGGATTGTACAAAAATCTTAAGAGTAGTAATAGTAATCCTATTAAATTCTACTTAATATCTAAAAGATTACAACACATTCATACTAAAATAATATGTTACAGAAAACAAAATTGAAATAGTGTTGGCAAAAGCCGTAAAATTATCATGATTTTTGGAAATTTTTTGGGTACAGCATGGAAATCGATTTAACTACTTTTAAAACACTGTCAACATAATATAAACGAGTTTTCTCAGCCTAATTTTGAAGGCACGGCCACTTTTCTTCTATTTTAGTGCATTTTTTTTCACATTTTAACACTTTCGGCTTACTATTTCTTAAATATCTCAGCCTCCGTTCGTTGTTATGCGACAAAAAAAATCATTTTACTAGTCATAAAATTGCCTAAAAAACTGTGTAGATTGCATTAAAAAGTATTAAGTACATAACCTCAAAGTATTTACAACAACAAATTGAAAAATGTTTTTTTTACGAGTAACTAGCTATTGCAATGTTTACATAAACTAGCGCATCGAAGTCCAACTTTCTTGCACGAACAACCCTTAATACTCGTGCCCGTATGAATCCGATTTAGATAATCAATCGCATGATTTTGAATATATTGAACATACAGTGAAGTCTGCTTATAACGGACCCGTCTATAGCCAATTTCCGGTTAAAACGAACTATTTTAAAATGCACGAAAAAACTTTCATAAGACCCATACACATTTTTATCAGTTATAACGAACCCGGTTATAACGAACTTCCGAATAAAGCGAACCAAATTTGGATGTTTTGTGTCCGTTTATAATGAGCTTGCCACTCCCTGTACCGGATGTCGCGCGCGACATCTAGGAAATTGTTTCCGCCGCCGTCGCTAGTTCGAGCAGTGTTATTTTCAATTCACTTGTTGTGTTTGGCGGTTCTAACGCATATTTGATCAAAGTAGCAAAGTGAATGTTTTTTTAAACTGAGTACACAAAAACGTAAAGCGTTTACTTTAAAAGACAAACACGATATTATAAAGAAAATAGAAAATGGAGTCAACCAAGTGATGTTAGCAAACAGTTGAATTTAACAAAATCTACGGTTTTTACCATATGGAATAAAAGAAACTTTAGTTGTAAAAAAGTAAGAAAATCTACAAATGACCAAGTCGATAAGGGGACTCCTTAAATGGTTTAGTCAAAAACGAAATGAACATGTTCTTATTACCGGCTATGCTTTACAAGAGAAAGCTAGTTAATTGGGAGGGAAAATAGAGAACACCGAATTTAATTGTTCTAGAAGTTGGATTGAACGATTTAAAAAGCGACATAATATTAGTAGTGGTAAGATAGTAGGAGAAACTGCAGGAGGGGCGGAAATTTGAGAAAGTTATGAATATGTGGACATTTTTAATGCGAATGAAACGGGTTTGTTTTACAAGATGACGCTTGATAAGACGTTAAAGTTTGTCGGAGAGAATTGTGCTGGTGGAAAATTATCAAAAGTAAGGATTACTGTGTTAATAACTAATACGTATGGAACAGAGAAAAGAAAAACTGTTGGTGATAGGAAAGTTCGCCAATCCCAGATATTTTAAAAACAAACATTTACCAGTAAAGTATAAATCAAACAGTAAAGCCTGGATGACATCAGAAATTTTTAAAAACGAGCTGATCGAATGGGACAAAGAATTAAAATTCACAAACAAATATTACTTTTGATTGACAACTATCCAGCGCACCCTGAAGTTGATCTACAGCAAATAAAATTGTTTTTTATGCCTCCAAACACAAGTGCAAACGTCCAGCCTATGGATCAAAGTGTGATACATTCTTTAAAATGTCATTATAGAAAGATTTTACTTATGACTTATGAAAATGTTAGAGACGATCGATAAAGGTAATATTTTTTCTGCAACTCCCTTGGACGCTATAAACTTTATCCGTATGGCTTGGCAAAGAGTCAGTAGAGAGACCCTTATAAACTGTTTAAGTATGTCGGATTTTTTAAGGAAGGAGTGTAGATACGAGTCAGATACCGTTGACTCAGTGGATTGAAAAACATCGAGAAGATCCTACTGATTGTCTAGAATTTGTTTACGATGTTGACATTCAACAAAGTACAGTGGAAATCGAGATTAATAAGATGTTTAATCACTTTAATTTTGAAGAATATGTATGTGCTGATAATGAATTAATAACGAGAGAAATATTAACTGATGATCAAATTGTGACATTAGTGACTTCTGGAAAGATTTTAAGCGATAATGACGACGAAGACGGGCTTGGAAAAAGAGATAATATTTATGTTCCATTCATTTCAGAAATGACTAAGAAAATGTCTGAAACTCGCAATTGTTTGGAATCTCGTGAAATTTCTGAACATATATGGAGTAGTTTTTGTGACCTTGACAATTATATAAACACCATTTCTTTTTCAAGTAAAATTGTACAAACGAAAATTACTGATTTTATTGTATAAATTACGTATTTTAATGTTTTCGTGTATACTCTGATACATATGTACCAACATACATAACAGTAACTTTAGTTAGTAGTAATTATTATTCATTTTTCTAAGCATTAGCGCCTAATCTAGATAAAAAAGTAGTGAAAAAGATATTAGATTTTGTTTACTGTTTGTAACGAACTTCGGATATAGCGAACCATTTTTAGTGATTTTCTGGAGTTCGTTATAAACGGACTTCACTGTATATTGAATATATTATATTAAGGTAAAATACTGAATACAAATAAAAGGGAATGAACCAGACATTTTCTAGAGCAAAAGCGAAAAAAATTGAATTTTTCTTAACGAAAAAATTGAAAAATAAGATTGTTATTTGTCCATTCTTTATTTTTCTTTCTTACCATCTTGAAGAGCATAACATTTGGCATGTTTTTTTTTTTAAAAAAAAAAAGCTTTTTACGACCTTTTACCCACAAGAAAAACCCATAATAAGATTTGAACTAAAATGCGAATTTTCACCAATCTTCTCAATATTTATCAATAAAATTTTTTTTGCTAATTTAAAAGCTAAGTGGGTAAATCAAATATAAACGGTAATTTTGCTATTCTTCTTAGAAAGCAGTTCTTAGCTAGATGATGTTGTGTGGAGTAGATGTTTGGTTTGTGAGGAGTGGGGGAACCGGATGGGTGCGCGCGCCAACTCGTCTTTGTCGTCAGTACAGCCATGACCGAGCAAGAGGTACCTTCGTCTGTTGCGCAACGTATTATCATCAAGTTTTTAACCAATGAAGGCGTTAAAAAAAAAAACCATCAGAAATTTTAACCCGTTTGAAGGCACAGTTTGGGGACAGTACACTGTCTCAGAATCGTGTGTATACGTGGGCGAGAGAATTTAAGGGCGGACGAGAACGGGTTGAAAACGAAAGTCATGATCGACGCCCTAGGTCAAGCCTTACAGATGACAACATCCGTGACATTAGACACCTTATCGAAGGTGATCGCCGATTAACCGTTGAAGAAATTTCCTCAGAAGTGGGTATCAGCTATGGAAGTGTTCAATCCATAATTACTGATCGACTCGGTTTCAGAAAAATTACTGCTCGATGGGTTCCAAGGTTGTTGACTGGAAAGCAAAAACAGGTCAGGTCGGAGATCGCTGAAAGGCTTCTGAATCGATTTCAGCAAGAAGGGGGGGCCTTTTTAAAGCGCATAGTGACATGTGATGAGACGTGGGTACATCACTACACTCCCGAGTCCAAAATGGCAAGTAAGGAGTGGCGAAGAAAGAATGAAGGTTCCCCAGTGAAGGCCAAAACTCGTCTCTCTGCTGGAAAAGTCCTTGCAACGATTTTTTTTGACTCTGACTTACTGATCGATTTCCTGCACGATCAACGTACGGTGAATGCGGCTTACTACTGCCAGTTGTTACGGTTGGCAAAAGCCGCCTATCGAAAGAAAAGACGGGACATGCCCATCAGAGATGTCATTCTCCTCCAGGACAACGCCAGGCCTCACACTGCAGCTTTGACAAGGGATACACTGGAAGAAATGGGCTGAGAAACCCTCGAGCACCCTCCTTATAGCCCTGACTTATCCCCCTGTGACTATTTTTTGTTTGCGCCTATGAAAGAATCACTGGGAGGACAGCGATTTGGAAGCAATGAAGAAGTCGAGGAACACGTGCGCAAATGGCTTACAACCCGCACTCAAACCTTTTATGACCAGGGAATACGGAAACTTCCAAATCGGTGGCAAAAGTGTGTAGATCACGCAGGAGACTATATTGAAAAATGTTAAATCAATGATTTGTGTATAAGGTTATTCAATAAACGTATAAAAAAAATTACCGTTTATATTTGATTTACCCACGTATATTTTCCTATAATTCCTATAATTGGAAGCCGTAATATCAAACTGAACGGAAGTTCAAACCATTTTTCAATTTGCCGTAGTAAATACTTTTTTAAGGTAATGTACTTAATTTTTTTTTAATACAATCTATGCAATTTCTTAGGCCATTTTATAACGAGTAAAATGAATTTTTTTTGTCGCATAGCAACGAACAGAAGCCGAGATATCTAAGAATGAGTAAGTCAAAAGCGTTAAAATGTGAAAAATGCACTAAAATAGAAAAAAAGTGGCATTGCGGTCAAAACCAGGTTGAGAAAACTCGTTTACATTATGTTGGCACTGTTTCAAAGTAGTTAAATTAATTTCCAAAAATCATGGAAATTTTACGACATTTGCCTCCACTAAAAAGACTAGCACATTTAATAAGAAAATATTTGATTGATATTCTGCTCTCAATTTTTCAAATTAAAAAAAAATCATTTTAGAAGTCGCCGGACGTATTTTACCGCGGCTTTCACTACTCTGTACATCATTTCTCGAGGAAGACATGGAAACATAAAAGACTCGACTATTTCATAGGGAAACTTGGTAGTCTCTTTACGACGCTAGAACAATCCAGTTAGCTTAAAATAAACAACGAACGAGCTTTACTACCAGCTACATACTTCAGTCGAAACGTTGTAACTTAAATATGAAGGCAATGGACCTCCAAGAAACGTCAATCTTTCTTAGTCCAGATATGCTTTACAGAAGAATAAACGTCTAATAAAAAATCCGCCAAGTTACAGCAGAAGTTTTTGGGGAAAGCAGCAGGACATCCCATTCTTCCATCTGCGAATCATTCCCGCCGAGGGGTCAATACTTGAGACCAAGCCAGATTAATCCTGTTACTCTGCAGCTCTCCTTCAGTACAGGAAGAAGAAGCAATGGGCGGACGACCCTAGACGAGAGAATATTAAAACCAGAAGCCAGCAAGGAAAGAAGCCATCAAGAGCCAACCCCAGAAAATACGACACTTCTTGAGGAATACCAGACCTCCAAAGGTTTGTACTTCGGTGGTACTACTCAGCAGAAGTAAAGGAAGGGGCTTTTCATCTTAGCGTCGTGAGAAAAGCGAAAATAAAAAGGTGAGAGGAAAAAGGTCAAGGTTCGGAGACCTGGGGACCCCACACAGTTCGCCTAGAGAAGATAGGCAAACCAGGCAACGAGAGGTCATAACTAAGCCAGAAAATGTAATAGTTAGTAGCCTAACGTAAAGTTCCTTTTATATACAGAGTAATTAAAAAACGCTTGCAATTAATAATTAAAAGATAGTAAGATGTCACCGTAAAAACACAATTAACAATATTTTATCAATATTTTATCAATATTATAGTAGTTACCAAGCGATTTAAACAAAGTGTACTACCCTTGCTAAAGGTAAAATATATATATATATATATATATATATATATATATATATATATATATATATATATATATAAATTAGTTCCTAGAACATGAAAAAAATAGTTCCAAATACTTGTCGAACTGTTACCAAGATAACTCCCGAATAAAAGGAGATATTAAACTAAATATCAAATACTACAATTGAATAAAGCACCTATTTCAGCAGTTATATGTTGTTCTCTCATCTATCTGTTTCGTTGTATCACGATTCATCAGCCGAGACAATAACTCAAGATAAACAATCTGTATCTCTGGCTGCCCTCTGTCGTAGGTTGTTTAAGGCTACAGACCCATAGAGGAATTATTGTAGCGAGTTGCTAACATTGATTTTAATCGTAATAGTATTTGAAGTAAGTAGAAATTTAGAACTAATACACGATATCTCCTCAAAAATATAGGTGTGAAAAAGCGGGGTCGATAAATCTGTAATAATATTATGGAGAATAAATATTTATAGACGAACAAATAAGTGTAAAGCAGAGGGGAGTAACTTAAAACCCATAGTGTTATACGTGCTTTTCAGGGTTTTCGAAGTCGAGGAATCTGAAAATATTAACAGACATAGTAAGGGGGAGAGGGGTAGGATCTGATTACAAAGTGATCTAAAAAAATCAATGGCTTCACTCGACTTCTGTTTGTCGTTTGTTGGGTACAAACCTAATTATTTTTTTCATTTTTATTATTTTTAATCGCATATACACGAGATATAAATGGTTGGGGAGGTGATGTGAGAGAGTGGTTTCGAATTTCCTTGTTTAAAACACTGGGTAGTACTATACTAACTTGTTAGGTTAGTTTATTCAAAGATATTGTTAAACTTTATTGCCCGAATTTTCACGCCCTTTCGTTATTTTTAAGGCTCTAAAAAATATTTACGTACCCCGAAAAAACACTTTTGTAATCCATAAGATTCTTCAGCGTCAATAAAAATTCTATTTTTTTAATTAAATGCCTTTTAACGAATCTAAAAAAACAGTATGCGAATAAGTTGTTTTTAGCCACCCCACACACTGAGTAAATGCTCACGTTTAGAACTTCTCAGTTCTATGGAAATATATACAGAACATCTTAAACTCATTGCTGTAAGTTCTCGAGAATCGACATATTTATAGTACGAGAGCCAGTGGATAATTTTATACGTCATAGTGCTAAATCATTATTCGGGGGGAGGGGGGGGGGGGGGTAGCAGAGGATATGCAGGAAATGCAGGAAATAAAAAAAAAAAACTCTGGTTCAGTTTGCACCACGTGGTTGCATTTGACCCCTATTAATGGTTGAGAATGATCGAATCGTCGTTGAATTTATGTGATCGTAAAAGTCCAAAATTTAACTGCGTTGCTAACATAAAAAAAATTGGCCAAGTGCAAGTCAGACTTGCGCAATTAGTGCTCCGTACTGCGATTATTTTTTAAAAAAAATGCGATTTTTGTTTTTATATACCATTTAAACTATCAAAGGTAACGTACTCGTGATAGTTTTCGTTCAATCTATATCTTATAGAGAATATTCCAAAATTTTTTTTCGAAATTTTTTGTAGATATAGGGTGGGGGACAGAGATTTTTGGCGATTTTTTAAAAATAATATAAAGAATAGTTTGCGCATGTATTACATCATATATATTTTTGAACTCGCGTTTTCACAAGGTTTCATTTGACACTTCACTTGATGACCTTGAAAAAAATTATTTTTCACTTTGAATTTCACCCCCTTAAGCTAAGGGGGTAGTCTGGTAACTTTTTTTCAAAAAATTGTTTGATCTATACTATATGAATCAACTAGAATATTTACTTTCAGATGCTCCAAAGTCCAGATGTCATGTCAACCCCATTTAAAGGGGGCCCTGTTCAGGCGGCCCTACCAAGGAAATGAATCATGAAAATTCAAAAAAAAAGATCTCTAGTATTATGTATAAAAAAAATTAAATTCACAAATAAATTTTACTATGAAAAAAAAAATTCTTAAATAAAAGACTGTGAGTTAACAGACTACCCCTTAAGTCAAAATTTAACTTTCAAAATTACAGAGCTGTATTCCTATATTTGTGAAAAGTCAAATCAGTCCAAATTGCGGTCTGTCACGACTTTGGTTAAGGTTTTTCGGTATAATTAGTACACAAAATATTGCGTATCAATTCAAGTACGTCTGTTATGTGTTTTTTTAAATATTATATTTAATTACTACTAAAATAAATAATCATAATTGATTATTTGTAATAAAAATTAAATGTAATATTTAAGAAAAACATATAACAGAAGAACTTTCACTGATATGCAACATTTCACGTATTAATTGGGGTTTGGAAAAAAATTTCCATAAATGGAAAGATCATATGTGTCATTCTATGCCAAATCAACCCCTTTTGACCCTGACCCCTTTCGATTTGGCTGAAGGTTTTTTTTTTTATCTTTTTCTACCCTATGAAAAACGGTTCTCAGAATTTTTTCAAATTTTTTTACCCGCCTCAAAAAAAGTTATGAATTTTTCAAAAAAATGGCTCTTTTTTCAAATTGCCATAACTTTGTCAAAAATTGGCCGATCGAGACGTTTTCTTTTTCAAAATTATCGTAATTAAATGTACTTTTTTTTTAAAAAAAATTTGTAGATAATAAAATCTATGAAATTTTTGCCTTTTTTGAGAAAAACCGTCAATTTTTTGAAGTTCGCCATTTTCTATTTTTATTATTTTTTTTTCTTAAAAAAACTTTAATCAATTCTGCAGTTATCCGCGGCAATCCCAGAGTGGGCCGAACTTTTTTTCTATTTTTTTTTTAATTGAAAAAATTTTTTTTCAATTTTCACAATTTTTTATTTTTTTTTTAAATTTTGTTTTATATAATAAAATAAATGCAAGTAAATGATTTCACGGTATATTATACTTAATTTATAGTCGAAACTTACAACTAATGACTAGGATTCTACGTTTGATACGATTAACATTCACTGTTTTTGATACTAATTCAACAAATAATTTATTTCATTTTTCTTTGGCCTTTGAATAATTTTGTTCACTATAATTGTTTCACATTATAAAACAATTTCCTAAGCATATTATAATAAATTTTAATCTGACATAAATAGTATTCAAATTCAGCACATTAATTAGATCGATAAGCATGACAATCACAGACTTACTTACGGCCAATTCACTAGATCCACGCGAATCTATTCTATTTCATAAGCCTACCACCACTTTATATTGAGATCCAAAACATAACCTTCCAAATATAACGGTTAAGTTTTTCCCAGAAGAGGATTACAGTAAAGCTGTGAATGATTTGAATGACCGATTTTTGAAAACAAAACCAATTACGGGAACTCAGCAACTACACAGTGTAATTTCAGACACAGACGGTAGTTTATGTTAGAAATTTTTCAAATTCGAATGAACATAGAATATGTAAAATAATTAAACGCCAAAGAAAAATGAAATAAATTATTTGTTGAATTAGTATTAAAAACATTGAATGTTAATCGTATCAAACGTAGAATCCTAGTCATTAGTTGTAAGTTAAGACTATAAATTAAGTATAATATACTGTGAAATCATTTACTTGCATTTATTTTATTATATAAACAAAGTTTCTAAAAAAAAAAAATTAAAAAAATTGTAAAAAACTGAAAAAAAATTTTTTCCAGTTAAAAAAAATATAAAAAAAATTCGCCCCACTCTGGGATTGGCGGGGATAACTGCAGAATTGATTGAAGTTTTTTTTAAAAAAAAAAATAATAATAAAAAAATGGCGAACTTCAAAAAATTGACAGCTTTTCTCAAAAAAGGCAAAAATTTCATAGATTTTATTATCTACAAACTTTTTTGTATTTTTTTTTTTAAAAAAGTACATTTAATTACAAAAATTTTGAAAAAAAAAAAAACGTCTCGATCGGCCAATTTGAAAAAAAAAGAGCCATTTTTTTTTGAAAAATTCATAACTTTTTTGAGGTGGCTAAAAAAATTTGTAAAAATTCTGAATAACCGTTTTTCATACGGTAGAAAAAGATAAAAAAAACTTTCAGCCAAATCGAAAGGGGTCGGAGTCAAAAGTGGTCGATTTGGCATGGAATGATCCATATATAAGTTTTATAACAAAACTACTTTTTTTTCGTTATATTTAAAAAGTTATATCCAAATGAATATAAATTTTTAAACTTACTACCGATGACGTGCCGACAGTTTCCGAAAAAAACCCGAGCGCGTATGACGTCATGTTTATTTCTCCTCAACATTACAGACAGTTGATACGAGTGTTTTTGTTTCCAATCAATTAATTCTTGTTATTGTCATTTATTGAAAATGTCTAATCTAAAAAGTTATCGTGCCTGTTTCGTACCATTTTGTACGAATACTAAAAAAATAAATCCAGAAAAAATGTGCCCCAAGATGTTAAACGTCGAAATCAGTGGTTCCAAGCAGCACGACGTATTAATACTAAAACAACATCAATTTTTTTCTGTTGTAAAGAACACAATAAGTATTTTAATATAATAATGTATTTAATAATCATTCATATCAGAATATAAATATAATACATAGAGTTAGATCATAGAATTTTTTTAAGAAGACTAACTCCAAATCAGAACCAACAAAAATCGTGAAGATACAAAAGTTTCAATAAATAATTTTGATTTAATAACAAATTTTATACTGTTATCGAATGACTTTTGTTTTATTTAGTGTCATTTTTGGGAAAATCTGTGACCATAAAAATATTCACAACAGGTATATTATCAGAATTGGCCTTTATGAACCCTTTGTGGCACATTATTGAATTAAATTAGTAACCAAAAATTTTTTTTTCCACTAAACGTCAATAATTTTGACAGAATATACACAGGTCCGCCATAATTCATTTATGGTAGATACGATTCTAGCAATTCCACAAAAAATCGGTAATGGGAACTTTTGTTTACGACGCATTTTAGTAAAAGTATCAGTCGACTCCGGACTTTCGTCGAAATCACAAAAAATCCAAAATGAGTTACTTGCTTGCGCGTCGGTTTGAGGCAGTCTTTCTTTGTTTCGATTCAAAGGGGCCTAAAAGGACACATTCCGCGGCCGCTAAATATATTAAAAAGTCGGTATCGTTTATTAAGAAACGGATAAATCGTTTTCGTTTTTTTTAACGAGACAAAAGATGTGGACGACCTGCCAAGACGTGGCTCGGTAGGCAAAGTCACTCCGAAAGTCGAAAAACGAATCGTGTCTTTGTTTTTACGGGGCACGAAGTTGACGTTACGTCGAGGAAAGGCAAAATTAAGAAAATCGGGTTCGAATGTGTCCCGTCAGACCATTCAACAACACCTTGGTGCTCATGAGGTCAAATTCTGAAGCATGTTGAAGAAACCTTTGCTGGCCGAAAGTCACGTCGCGAAGTGGCTCGTTTGGGCTTACGATAAGATTCCAGAGTGGCCTTTACAATCGCCAGATGCCAACCCTATTGAAAATGGTCCCTTGTAATGAGAAAGCTCAGAGGAAAGACTCTGAGGACTTTGATTCAATTGTCATGTGAAATTTGAAAAATTCACAGTACTTACACGAAAACACTTTGACATAATGATGTCACAAAGATGACAGCCAATCGTGGCACTTTCGTAGTCACGTGATTTTTTTAAAAATTCTATAAATTTTAATTTACTTATAATTAATTGTAAAAAATGTATCGCATCGATTATTAATATTATTCATGATGATAATTATTTTTTATTCAGATACACAATTATAGGGACAAACTTGATTAGCCGAGACGAAAGCAAAATCGTGTTAGATGGCGATACCAACTGATTCGACTCATCATAGTTGTAATCTTCAGAGGTGAGTTCGGGTTATTTTTTTTATCCTTTGTAACGCATACTATTAAATAAGAGTTAAATTTCGTCTTAGTATAATACCGTAAATGCACTGACAAATCGATCACATCCAACCATCAATAGGGACGCAATCACTGGCTCCCGTACTATAAGTAACACAAAAAAAAAAATCTTTTAATATGTATAATAAATGCAATTATGATTCCTTTATAAATTAAAAAATGTATAAATGCATAATATCACATACTTACAGAGAGAAATATGTTAAAGGCCTGTTGCAGTTACGCCATTATTATTTTTTTGATTAATTCCAGTTTAATTTTCGATTAGTTTAAGGAATATGGCCAGCGAAAACTTTGAGATTAAGAAAAAACTTTAGAATATCTGTTCTTAACCTTCATGCTTCAATACCATAGTGCAGTGCAGTACTAAAAGCATGTAACATCGTATCTTTGGTCCTGATATCATTGAGGAAAATCCCTTTTTCTAATTACCCTTATGGAAGCTTTCGACTTGTTTAGCCCGCTGGATACCTCCGTGAGCAATACATATTAAAAAGTACACGTCGCGTTAAAACATCACGACCTATTTTTACTATTTAATTGCAATTTAAGCTGTGACCAAGGGAGCATATACCCCTCCTCCAGCCCCTAAGCTGTATAAAATACGTCTCTTAGAAATGGAGCTTTTTTTATTAAAGTTTTTAAATATTTGGGTTCTTTTTGGTGACAGATCCCCCGGTGAACCATATTTAAAAGTTGTGTACATTTTTAGAGTTTCTCTGTAGGAAAAGCTTCTTTTTTGTAAAAAATCCTCCCACCCGGTCATCGATTATTAATTTACTGTATTGGAAGGGTCTAAGCTTCTAGGCTTCCAGTGCAAGAGGATTGTCGTTTGATATCCCCCTCTATAAGTAGCTCCGCCTTTGGTGCTATCTTTTTTCCTTAAAAAAAACGCCCTTTGTATCAATACACTGCCCCACTACACTCCTTGAACCTAGCTAGGCCACTGATTTTAAGAACTATGTCTTGAAGGGATTAGTGGCTGGTTGTTATGTTAGTAAATTTGTGGGATATGAGCTTAAAAAAAAATTAAGATTTCGGCTCATATAAAATCTTCCTCGGGATTCAAAAACACGAATTTTTCTCCGTTAACTTCTCATTAGAATAAAATAAACCATATAACACACAACAAGCACACAAAGAAAGGATAAATATCGAATTTGATAGAAACCCAACGTTACATACCAATAAAATGCAAACGTTGCTTATCGTGTCTCATATACCATTTTGATTTCTTCTAAAATAGGATAACGCGTAAAAAACATATTTTTAACAGGTTGACTGCCGACCACTCCGATCGGAGTGCGTCGGGTCTCTTCGCCAACGCCGTCTACTCCGATCGGAGTTCGACATGCGTTCTTACGAAACGTTTTAGTATTCCATCTGCGTTGTATATGAACCGTGTTTCTAGTGGTGGCGTTGCTTAAAAACGCAAGTTCTAACAGGTGCTTAAGTGGTTCCGCGGATTTGCTTTTGGTTTGGTTGTAATCTGCCGTACAATATGGACAATCAACCTGGGCCTTCTGGTATTAAAAAAAGACATTGTAGTGATGAAAAAAAAGGTATATGATAAGAAAAAGAAGCTAACTGACACTGAATTATTGCAGCTATTGGAAGAAAGCGGAGGTAGTAGTGACGAACATTACAGACGATAGTGATGTAAATTCAAGCTCCGAGTCCGAAGAAGAGAATTTTATAGACCCTATTCGGCCACATCAAACACTTCCTAGCCTTGATGAGATAAAATGGAACGACAGAGGTGCGTTAAAACAAATTTTGTTCCAGAAAAAACCCAGGAATTATTGGTGCAAATTCCAGGACAGGGTGCACCTATCGATTTTTTCGAAATGATCATTGATGATGATTTTTTACAAACTATTGTAGAACGAACGAACTCTTACGCAGTCGAGGTTTTGCTGCGCCAAGAAACAAGTACAAAATCACGTATTACTAATTTTAAAGATCTTACTCTTGACGAACTAAAAATTTTTTTGGCCCTGTTACTTCACACTGGCACAATATCCTTGAGACGTCCTAACGATTATTGGAAAACTGATCCGCTATTTAATCTACCTGTTTTTAGAAAATATATGTCAAGGAATAGATTTTTGCTTATCTTGAGGTGTTTGCATTTTACATCTCCAGATATGGATCCGGCAGATCGGCTAGGAAAGATTAGATTTGTGGCAGATTTAACAACAAGATGGGAGAAATTTACTATCCTGGAAGAGAGTTGTCTTTGGATGAAGCTATGGTACTTTATCGGGGTCGTCTCCAGTTTAAACAGTATATCAAGAATCATAAGTATGGTATGAAGTTATACATGCTGACAGAGCCTAATGGACTTATTTTGAAATTTCGTGTCTACGAAGTTGCGATAGATGTTTATGGTGGAAGCGGACATACTGAAAAGATTGTTTTACATTTATTGGAGGAAAAATTGGGTGTGGGACATGCTGTTTATCTAGACAATTTTTACAATAGTGTTAATTTAGCTAGGAAATTACTTCAACAAAATACATACTGCACTGGTACGCTGAGAGCTGAGAGGAAAGATAATCCGAAAGAGGTAATGAGTGCAAACTTAAAACGTGGTGAGAATAAATCTATGTTTTGCAATGGAGTGCATGTCGGAAAATGGCGCGATAAACGCAATGTTCAATACATTTCAACAGAATTTGGAAGCGAAATGGGCATTTTTAAAAACAAAAGAAATCAAGAATCTGAAAAACCTTCCGCAATCATTGGATATAATGCTTTTATGTCCGGTATAGATAGACAGGATCAAATGATGGCATATTATCCTTGCAGCCGTAAAACTATTCAGTGGTACAAAAAGTTATTCATGCATGTGCTACAATAAATATTCGCGGTCTGACCAGTTACGATTATATGACTTCCGATTGGATGTCATAAGAAATTTACTAGCCAGACGACCAATTACTAATTTGCCGCAAATTCCTCCAGGCCAAATAAATGTCCACAGCATTAGCAAAGCAGAAAAAATTGTTAGTAAAAAAAAAGGAACTAAAGAAACAAAACGGGTAAGCAGAAAGGAATGCAAAGAATGCAGGAAAAATAAAATAAGAAAGCAAACAGTGTATGAATGCAAAATGTGCCCTGGACAACCAGGTTTTTGCCTTAATTGCTTTGAGGATTACCATAAAAATGTACAAAAATGATTTAGAAATAAATGTTTTGAGTTCATGAGTTCGATTTATTATTTCTTTACTTATTTAATTGGACACTCCGATCGGAGTGTTCGGCATCTAGTAAAAATTTTCACTTGCAATGCCGATTACTCCGATCGGAGTGAAATTTTTTTTTTCTAATATTTTGAATGGCACATAAAAAAAACACATCCAAGACTCATTTTAATTCATATTTACCACAATAAAATAAAAATATTTGGAAAAATCTTACCGGCGTCAACCACAAACTCAAAAATATAGATCGGCAGTCAACCTGTTAAGCTCTGAGGAACATTTTATATAAATCGAAATGTTGGCACTGGCCATATTCTACAAATTTACCAATCATATTATCAACTGGCAACTATCTCATTTCAAGAAATTATAAGTAGTTCCCAACATCTAAAAAATAGCAAAAATAGGGTGCGCACGTACTGCTAATACGCATCGCTTTAGGAAGAATCGAACTAGAAAAATCAGTCTAAAACTGCTCATGTAAGTAATTACAGAAGAGAAGAGATTTGAAATGTTGCCTTTTCCTGGATAATATCAGTGTATAAGGCGAGCTGTTAAGTACTCTTAGTATTGTACTATTTTATCGAGGCATAGATGTTGAAGAAATTAAATATGCAGTAACTGTAAGCAAGAAAACAATAAACGAGAAGAATGAAGGAAGGAACAGAGATTATAACTGAAGTGAAGAAACCAAAATTGCCGTATTCGGGACACGTTATGGGGGGGGGGAGACAAGTACTATTTCCTACAACTGAAAAATATTCAAGGATGCAGGACTGTAGGAAGAAGGCAACATTTATGGTTGCGGAACTTACGAGACTGATTTAATTCCACAATCAAACAACTATGTAGTTGGAAAGTCTCGAGAAAACGTATATGCCTGATGATTCGAACCGTCGGAATAAAGATAGCACTTGAGCAAGAAAAGGTTCAGATGCCCAAGATAAAGTAAGAATTGTGCCGACATCAGCATTGGATTTCTGCTTTTTTGACGAGCAGGTCAAAATCGGAGCGCTACTTACGTGGATTTAAACAACCATTTAAGGGAACATTACACTTTCTTCGGTCGAAAAAAATCGACTTATTAGAAAGTATTATATTTCAATATTCTAGGAAAATTTGAGAGCAAAATTTCAAATGCTTTCGAAGTTATAGACGATTATAGCACCAAGGGTAAGGCATGCCAAAGATACCGCGCGGCGTGCCAACTTACTTTTCGGCCGTTTACAAAGATTTTGCTCTACCTACATCGAACATCTGCTGCTACTTTTATGATTCTAAGAAAGACAGAAGCAGGTAAAAGGAGAGCTTAATACAATGTGTATAATACCTTTTCAGTTTGAGACAAAACTGTAGCTCCAAAGCAAACGTAAACGTCTCGGCTAATACTGTGCAAAATGGATAAAAAAAATAGGGGAAATTTAATTCGAAGCGAGTGTGCAGACCACGTAAAAGTTTTATGGTAATCGATTTTCAGATGAAAGTAATTCTAATTTTGCCAGTACATCTGCAGAAAAAATTGTAAAAAACTTCTGATTTGAGTCCAAGCACTGATCCAACTTTTAGTTATTGTTTAGTATCATTTTTATTTTTACAACTTTACAAAAATTGAAGTACAAAGTTTGTGGCGGAAACGTGAAATTTTTCAAACGAGACGCTCCACAGCTTATTCAGAATTTAAAAGAAAATTTTCAAGAAATATTTCGTAAATTCAGCAGGTTTTAAGTTTTGTGTGGTGTGTGAATGCGGCGATACACTCATTGATTCTAGCCCCAAAATTGGGAAATCATATTAAATTAACAGACTTCATTTTTGTAATGAGATTACTCGACTGTAGAATCGCTGGAGTGAACAATTTTTGTGGCCTGGTGGCTTTAGGAACGGGCTTTTATGAAACAACTTATAAAATCATTGAAAATATTAAAATCGCAGTTGAGGTTGTATTCAGAGTTGTTATAAATAAAGCCGCCAATGAAGAGAAAGATAAAAACAATGCAGCTGATAATAAAGAAAATCAATTATCGGTATCAGGTGACGGATCATGGGCAAAACGTGGCTTTACGTATGTTTTCGGCATCGTGTCTCTTATTGGTAAATATAGTTATAAGATTTTAAACGTTATTGTAAAATCAAGTTTTTGTCACGCTTGTCGAAAATCGAGAAGAAAAGAACAGAGAGACGAAAGAATACTTGAGAACGAGGCGTATGAGGAGTCGGAAGGCATAGCTGATTGAACGTAAGTAGATTTTATATGTGAAAATTCGTTGGTCAAAACTTTAAACGCGTTTTGTTAAGACAACGTTTTTGTAATCGACGTGCACGATAACTTCAAAACTATTTAAACCGATTGCTCTGAAATTTTAATATGTTCTTCTACACAACAATAGCCCCAGAAAACCTAGAATAAAAAAGATTGGTTAATTTTTTCCTCAATTTTAATGTTTTTTATTACGAAAACGGTCCACCATTTTGTGAATTTGTGTGTACAAAATAATCGTACTCTATACTGGGGCCATAGTAGTACTTTTTCTAAGGATATTTTTTTTTTCAGACGTTCCAGTGAGCCGCAATCGTGCACGCCAGCAGTTCAAAATTTTCAAAATGACTTCCGTGAGATTGCAAAAAAACTCCTATAAAAAATCACTTAAAAAATTATGTAAAGTTCTTTTTTTTTTGAGTTGATTGAGTGGTCCGTTAGTTTGTGACAGTATATTTTAACAATAAAACTACTTAATTACTTTGTTGACTGTCACTAAATATATTTGTAAAGATTTTACAATTGCGTTATCGCGATTTCGTAGTACAACTACATTGTCAAACGCTTAACTAAGACTAAAACAGATTTTTGGTATTTTATGTTTATATGATGAACAGATGTGGGTCTATTATATGTTAAAAAAGTTTGAACAAAAGAGAATTTGCTACGTCTAATTGACTATTCAGTAAATTTATTTTATGGTCCTTTGAATGTCTGTAAATTTCTATAGATACTAAGAAGTTGAGTTTTGACCCTTTAGGTGCCATATGGAGTATTTGTAAACAATCGATATTGGGAAAAGTATGGCCTGTTTCTAAAAAATGTTTAGCAAAGTGTGATTTTTCATTTTTTAGCCTATAAGAGGCATTGTGTTCTGCGAATCTTGTCTTGAAATTCCGTCCCGTTTGGCCTACGTAACAGCTATTGCACTCTTGACAATTAAGTTTATAAACTCCTGATTTATTGTATTTATTAGTTTTATCTTTGGCATTAAAAAATATATTGGATAATTTTTGAGCGGGTTTTAAAGCTATTCTTGTTTTTTCGGTAGTGAGAACTTGGGATATTTTATCCGAGATGGGGCCAAAATATGTCAGAGGTATGAATGTTTTCTTTTCTCTGTATTCTTTTACGGGGTAGATTAAGCTGAGAGTGATTTGTTTTCGTTTACGGCTTATTAAGGTATTAATTATTTTAGGTTGGAAGCTGTTATTGAGTGCTATATTTTTGATTGTGTCCAATTCTTTTTTTTAATTATTTTTACTAAGAGGGATATTGAAGGCTCTATGGATCATAGATCTATAGGCTGCCAGTTTATGGGAGTTAGGGTGTATTGAGTCAGCTGGGATGGTGACATCTGAAAAGGTTGGTTTGCGGAAGATATCGAATTCTAGTCTATTTCTGTTTTTCAAAATTGTAATATCTAAGAAATTTATTTTATTATCGGTTTCCTTTTCAAGTGTGAATTTTTTTATGTTGGGGTGTAAATTATTTAGCTGATTTAAAGTGGAATTTAGTTCAGTATCATTTCCAAGGAAACATACTAAGATGTCGTCCACATATCTAAACCAAAAGAGAATATTTTTCGCGTGTTGAGTTTTTAGAAAACTGTTTTCCAATTCTGACATAAAGATTTCGGCTAGCAAAGGACTAAGTGGAGACCCCATGGCAAGTCCATCTGTTTGTTTGAAAAATTGATTATTGAACTGAAAATAATTTCCGGATATACAAAATTCGAACAGTTTCAATATATCTTGTTGTATTGTTATGTTGACGTTGTTTTTTTGTAACAAAGTTTTTATAATTTCTAAACAATCTTTATTTGGGATATTGGAGAACATATTTGTTACATCGAATGAAACTAGAAGGGCGTTATTTGGGATGGAGATATTTTTAAGTTTATTTGTAAGGTCTATAGAGTTTTTTGTGTTGTATTTTGGATTGAATTGTGTAATTTCTTTGAAGATGGTGTTGAGATGTGGTGCCAGATTTTTTAGGGGGGTGTTGCTGTACGATACTACTGATCTTATTGTATTTTTATCAGGCCATAAAGTTTTGGTGATGTAGGATTTTGGTTTATTATTTTAAACTTTTCTCTTTCATCCACAATGCTCAGAGTTTCATTTAGCAGGGTCTTGAGCTGTTTTTTGAATTTTATCCGTTGGATCTTTTTTTAGTTTTACTGGATTTTCTTTTTCCAAAAAATCATTTACTTTTTGAATGTAATGGTTTTTATCAAGAGCTATGATGGAGTTGCCTTTGTCTGCTTTTGTTATTAGTAAGTTATTCTCTTTTATTTTAGACTGAATGGACGCTATCGTTAATTGTTCTTGGTTACTGCAAGTAGTGTTTTTTGTGTTTATCATTATATGTTTTATTTTCTCTTTTTTAATATTTGGGTCACCTATGTTTTTTGTGACTGATTCAATTTCGGATATTAGTGTTTCGGTAGTATTTTTTATATTAAATAAATAAATTAAATAAAAAAATAAAAAAAATAGCGTCCATTCAGTCCAAAATAAAAGAGAATAACTTACTAATAACAAAAGCAGACAAAGGCAACTCCATCATAGCTCTTGATAAAAACCATTACATTCAAAAAGTAAATGATTTTTTGGAAAAAGAAAATCCAGTAAAACTAAAAAAAGATCCAACGGATAAAATTCAAAAACAACTCAACACCCTGCTAAATGAAACCCTGAGTATTGTGGATGAAAGAGAAAAGTTTAAAATAATAAACCAAAATCCTACATCACCAAAACTTTATGGCCTGATAAAAATACATAAAGAAAATTCGCCAATAAGACCAGTAGTATCGTACAGCAACACCCCCCTAAAAAATCTGGCAACACATCTCAACACCATCTTCAAAGAAATTACACAATTCAATCCAAAATACAACACAAAAAAACTCTATAGACCTTACAAATAAACTTAAAAATATCTCCATCCCAAATAACGCCCTTCTAGTTTCATTCGATGTAACAAATATGTTCTCCAATATCCCAAATAAAGATTGTTTAGAAATTATAAAAACTTTGTTACAAAAAAACAACGTCAACATAACAATACAACAAGATATATTGAAACTGTTCGAATTTTGTATATCCGGAAATTATTTTCAGTTCAATAATCAATTTTTCAAACAAACAGATGGACTTGCCATGGGGTCTCCACTTAGTCCTTTGCTAGCCGAAATCTTTATGTCAGAATTGGAAAACAGTTTTCTAAAAACTCAACACGCGAAAAATATTCTCTTTTGGTTTAGATATGTGGACGACATCTTAGTATGTTTCCTTGGAAATGATACTGAACTAAATTCCACTTTAAATCAGCTAAATAATTTACACCCCAACATAAAATTCACACTTGAAAAGGAAACCGATAATAAAATAAATTTCTTAGATATTACAATTTTGAAAAACAGAAATAGACTAGAATTCGATATCTTCCGCAAACCAACCTTTTCAGATGTCACCATCCCAGCTGACTCAATACACCCTAACTCCCATAAATTGGCAGCCTATAGATCTATGATCCATAGAGCCTTCAATATCCCTCTTAGTAAAAATAATTTAAAAAAAGAATTGGACACAATCAAAAATATAGCACTCAATAACGGCTTCCAACCTAAAATAATTAATACCTTAATAAGCCGTAAACGAAAACAAATAACTCTCAGCTTAATCTACCCCGTAAAAGAATACCGAGAAAAGAAAACATTCATACCTCTGACATATTTTGGCCCCATCTCGGATAAAATATCCCAAGTTCTCACTACCGAAAAAACAAGAATAGCTTTAAAACCCGCTCAAAAATTATCCAATATATTTTTTTAATACCAAAGATAAAACTAATAAATACAATAAATCAGGAGTTTATAAACTTAATTGTCAAGAGTGCAATAGCTGTTACGTAGGCCAAACGGGACGGAATTTCAAGACAAGATTCGCAGAACACAATGCCTCTTATAGGCTAAAAAATGAAAAATCACACTTTGCTAAACACTTCTTAGAAACAGGCCATACTTTTCCCAATATCGATTGTTTACAAATACTCCATATGGCACCTAAAGGGTCAAAACTCAACTTCTTAGAATCTATAGAAATTTACAGACATTCAAAGGACCATAACATAAATTTACTGAATAGTCAATTAGACGTAGCAAATTCTCTTTTGTTCAAACTTTTTTAACATATAATAGACCCACATCTGTTCATCATATAAACATAAAATACCAAAAATCTGTTTTAGTCTTAGTTAAGCGTTTGACAATGTAGTTGTACTACGAAATCGCGATAACGCAATTGTAAAATCTTTACAAATATATTTAGTGACAGTTAACAAAGTAATTAAGTAGTTTCTTTTTTTTTGTATTAATTTATCAGTCCCATAAAAATTATTAAAATTTTCAACGGAGAAAGTGTAATGTTCCCTTAAACTAAACACGAGATTAATCAAAAAATATCTATTTCCTGTTCTTATTTCCTACCAGATGCGGAATGAGCAACAGATTTATTGAAGTTTTTTGTCATAAATAGAAAACCTTACCAACTTTACAGGTTCACGCTGGAAAAACACGAATTGTATTTTAAATGCAACACTGAAAACTACTTTTGAATAAGGAATGAATCTTACTTTTAAAAAAATGCGATAATATCACCCTTCTTCAATAATACAAAATTAATTAAATAAATGTAAATTTAGAGAGGGAATTTATTTTAAAAAACTAAATGTAAGAATCGATTTTATAGACGGCGTGTTCCATTCTTAATTTTTTTTTGCTAAACACTTTAGGTATCTGACTAACATATTGTTTTCTTAATATCAACTAACAGGATTGAACAAAGTCAATATTTCAGCAGTTATTTACTGTTCTCTCATCTGTCAATTCATGTCGGGCCGCGAGCCGAGCTAGGAGCGACAGAGAAGAGAACAAAACAGTGCTTATCATATTATCAGCGCAAAGAATCAGATGCAACAATTTGTATCTCTGGTTGCTGTTTTAAAGGCCTATGTTGGGTGCTGTTTAAGGCCACACACGGTGGAACGAAGTCCCACTGTGCAACTCAAAATTTCGGCTGCCCTTTAATTGTTAAGATATTGCATAATTTTTTTTTAACACGTTGACTGCCACGGCAATTTTCAGAAATCTGGCCTAAAATGACAATTTGATTTAATCACATTATATTATTAAAAACTCTAATTCTAGTGCATAGTTATCATAAAAAAGCATAAAAAATGTGTTTTTTTTTTTAAAAAAAAGGTCTTACGAATTATCTCGTAGTTGGCTTCTGTAACAGAAATCTCTTCGCGGAAGCCAACTACGAGTTAATTCGCACGCAGACACGCACAGACACGCTTCGACCTGTCGCTTCTCTAAAGCTGAATCATAGATACGCGTCCATATTCGCCAGTAGTATCTCAGAAATTGTCGAATGCATCACATTTACGTCTTTCTTGAGTGTTTTGTTTTATAATTATTGTTATAATTAAATTATCAAGAACGCAATATGGATAAGAAAAGACCACTGACTCAAAATGAAATTGAGTACTACGCAAATCTAAGTGATTCAGAATTTGGGCGGGATTTTTGGCGAGGATGGTAACGACAGTAGCGATTATGAACCTTCTGAGAATTCAAGTGATAGTGAAGACGAAGTCGTCTCCGAACCTGAAGTTGATCCCGAATTTGAAGATAATGACGATGATTCCCAAGCAACAACATCAAATGCGAATGAGGATTTGTGGACAGAAATTCAACAAAATCCTGAATTATTTATTTTCCAAGAAAATGTTGGTGTGAAATTGGATACGACAAATTTTACAGTACAAACGCTGGTGGACTTATTTTTTCGGATGAATTTCTTGCATTACTGGTGGAACAAACTAAATTTATATGCTGCGCAAGAAATTGAAAAAACGCAAAGAAATAAAAAAATCTAATAGGTTATCAAAGTGGGAAGACATCAGTGCTGCAGAGATGAAAGTTTTTATTGGACTTTTGTTGCAAATGGGACCTTGTACTTTTGCATCAATTGAACATTACTGGAGCACAAACAAGCTATATAATGTAAACTTTTGGCGCTCACATATGAGTCGAAATCGATTCCAGTTGTTACTTCGTTATTTTCATTTGGTTGATAACTCAATACCATCTGCCGACAGATTATACAAGGTGAGACCAATACTAAATCATTTCAATAATATTATGCATGAAAACTATGTACCAGATAAAAATATTTGTATTGACGAATCCATGATGCTATGGCGGGGAAGATTGCTTTTCCGCCAATACATTAAAAATAAAAAACACAAATATGGTATCAAACTGTATGAACTATGTGAGTCCGACGGTCTTGTAATGAAAATAAAGATTTACAGCGGAAAATCTGAGGAAACTGACAATAATGTAGGTCACACTACTGACGTTGTTTTACATTTACTTGAGGACTATCTCGATAAACGATACACGGTTTACATGGATAATTTTTATAATTCTGTTACTCTTACAAAACTGCTAAATACACGAAAAACTTATGTGTGTGGAACCTTACGAAATAACAGAAAAGGAAACCCCAGAGATGTGGTAAATCGTAAACTGAAAAAAGGGGAGTGTATTTGGCAGCAAAATGGTCCTGTTACTGTATGCAAATGGAAAGACAAACGAGATGTCCTTAGCATTTCAAACATGCATGCTGTTGAAATGGTAGAGGTGCCCAATCGCAATGGAAAAATTTGTATGAAACCGCATATAATTCGAGATTACAATAATGGAATGTCTGGCATTGACCGATCAGATCAAATGCTTTCGTACTACTCATCTCTAAGAAAGACTATTAGATGGCCCAAAAAGGTTTCATTACATATTATAGAGATATATATACACAATGCTCACAAAATTTTTCAAAAAGTAACATCTTCTAAAATAAAACTGATAAAGTTCAGAGAAGAATTCGTCGTCGCGTTGATTGGAGAAGAGATTCAACCAGTTTCGAAAAAAAAAAATTAAATTGCAAGAGCTCCATTATTTAGAGAGTCTACCACCTACGAAAAAAAAACAGCGTCCGACAAAGCCATGTCGTATATGTACCCAAGCAAAAAAAAAACGCCGAGAAACGCGTTATTTCTGTCCAGCCTGTAAAGATTGTTTTAAGAAGTTCCACAAACAATAAAATATTATTTTATTTCTTGAATTTGAACTAATTTTTATAATTATATTTTTTGTTCATTTTTTAATAAATTTTCTGTTCATGCAAGCCAGCATTGATTTTTTGTTCTTTTCCCAGAAGCCATCTATCGAGATTAGCACTGATATATTTCGAGTTTAATCGTAGCTGCACAAAAATGGCAATGTTAAATACTCGCCAAACAGAGCGCTTCAGCTTGTACCTGCAACTATTTTGTTAATTTTTTTTTGTAATTTTGGCTGAAAAATGAAGAAAGTCACTTTTTTTTAAATAGTACTCTTTTAGGCGATACATTTTTTTACTGTGTACATTAAAATCTCGATAATTTGCTCATGATAATGTGTGTTTCTGAGGTAGCTGATTACTGTAAAAATAGTCATTTTAGCGAAAAGTTTGAGGATTTTAAGTTATTGGCCAAGTTTAGTTATTTTTTTTTATAGTTTTTTCAGCTGATGACGAAAGAACGATGAATTTCTGACTCAACAATATTACGTTAAGGTAGTAAATCATATGTACTATATCCATTATTAAGTATCTTAAAAATAATATTGTTGAACTAGATATTCATTCATCGCCCGAAAAAGTATTATTTAAAAAAAAGAGACTTCTTTCATTTTTCAACCAAATTTACAAAAAAAAAATTAACAAAAAAGTTGCAGGTGCAAGTTGAAGCGCTATGTCTGACGAGTATTTTTTTAAAAAAATTAATGCAATATCTTAAAAATTGAAAGGCAGCTAGAATTTTGAGTAGCACAGTGGGACTTCGTCCTACTGTGCCCCAGACTGACAGAGAAATTCTTTAGCGAGTTGCTAACAATTACCGGTAGGCAGCGCGATTGTTAGACCTTGTTTATATACGTGGTACAGAACCCCAACAATCGCTCTGCCTAGCAATAATTTTTAGCAACTCGCGCGACAAAGGGCAGGTATTTCTTCAAAAGTAGCCTTGCTGCAGCTAGCGATACAAATCGTGTCTGTAATAATACTGTGATAAGTACTTTGAGATTTGTTCTCTTCTCTGTGAATCGTATCTCGCCTGATGAGTCATGATAGGACGAAAAACATTCCAAGATGGATCGACAGGTGATAGAACAGTAAATTACTGTTGAACAACCGTGCTGCCAAGCGCGGTTAGGGCTGTGGGATTGGCTCGAAAATCCTGTCGATAAAATCGTACTTACTGAGTAAACTATATTATTATTATTATTATGTATACAACTCTTAATAAACTGATTTGCAGTAGCTCAAATTACACTGAGTTATAGGCAAAAAGAAGAAAGCTTGATTCCGAGTAAAAGAAAAATACAAACAAAATCATACTTTGAGCATAAAATTATCCTAAAATAATCTAAAACAAAAAGTATGTATCACAGTTTAGTGAAAATAATAGGATACATGAACGGTGCTGCAATATGCCGACTTACGATAACATTAACCTGATCGCAAGATGATCGAAACTGAACTTGGAGAAAATTATATAAATGACCTTATTTAATTCGCTTTACAGAACGAGTAGATTGTCGCCATAGGCCCACGGTCTTATATTAGGAGTACTTTTATAGTGTTGGTATTACTCAAGCAAAAAAAAAACCGCTCGAGTATTCGAGTACCTGAGGTATGAATTCGAGAGAAAATCGCCGTCCGAATATGCTATTCTACTCCTTCATCCGACACTCGTGAAAAAACGAATAAAATCGAAATATTTCGAACCTTTACTCAACGTGCGTTTGTTGCGAGGCACCACAACTGGTGCTGCTCGGGACCAGTTTATCTTTGTCTTATTTGTTAAATAAAAAAATTAAACGGGTATATTTACGATGTGGTTAAAGCCGAAAATGAGCGAAGAGATTGAGACGTTCTAAAGCGAGTTGGTATTTTTAGTACCAACTACTCGACAGTCCCGCCCATGTGAATGACCTTAAATCAGATCAAATTCGAAATTTAAATGCAATTAAACGTCTTCTAGGTCCTGTCGCGTCTGTGGTGAAGGTGAAGAGGAATATTTTATCAATAAAATTACAATCAAAAATCGATTTTCTATAAGGCACTAGCAATTATTGCCCAAACTATGAAAGGCAACAAAAAGAGCGTTCTGCTTAAACTAAACTTGCCTAAAATCAGCAATTTTCACGATGTAGTCCGTCAAAAGAGCATGTCTTCGATTTCTCGGAAATCAGGAGCCAAGATTATGGAGGTTTTTTGGGGAAGTATGGGGCGAAGTTCAACCGTCCCGGATCCTCACCTGTGACAACCAAGCACAGGGAGGAACGATTCTCACCTCCGATTTTTTGTAATAGTGGTCTTTTAGTGAATTTTGGTGGAAAGCTTCACCGTCTGGTTGGAGCCATCAATCTTAAAACCAAGCGCAGGGAAGGGTATATTCCAGTTCGATTTTCTCGACTTTTTCGTCGTGCTTCAAGTGGACACCTATAGGCCGTGTTGAATAGAAGCTGGTTATACCCGACAATCTGTGGCAGTTTTTTTGGCGTATGCCTATTAGAGCGTGTAAAAGGCCGTCTCAGGCAGCCCAACTCATAATTGTTTCGTTTGGGCTGTCTTGGCTAGATGTCACAATATTAATATCAATAATACAGGTCAGTATACTGCAGCTTTCAATTACAATAACCGATCACATTATACGAAGCCAAAACCAAAACAAACGTCGTCATTCATTCAATCAATTACAAAACGCCTAGTGAGAATACTGCTTAAGCAATATTACAAATTTTAAATGGTCCTTATAGTCGAATAGTGTTTGAATACATACGAATAGTTATGTATTTTTAATTTTTTTTTTATGATTCTATTTTTGTAATTCTAAGCTCTTTTTCTTTTTTAGACACGGTTATATAGTAGTGCAGTAAAAAAAGGTCAAAATAATAATGAGATAGACATAATTTAGATACAGGAATATTATGATTTTATCCTCTCTGGAGTATCACCAGAAGTACTGGCCCGAGTTTTGGACCTCGAACAACGTGTGCTCTTTTATTTATAAACAATTTTAAGTTTTCAAAACGCGTTTTTGAGCTTAGAATGTTACTAACTCCGGTTACACAATCATCGTTAGTTTTAAGATATTTCTTACGAGTAACTGTTAAAAGTAGTTTAGCTTAAAATTTTCAGAAATAATAGATTTTAGCATCATGCATTCACTGCTTCAATATAAAGATGGTTTACTACGCCGTAATTAATTGTAAAATTTTCAGATGTTTAACACGTAAAAGATAGGAATCCATACTTTTTCTTCGATCGAAAGCATGCGTTTTTTACAATTTTTCTTGTCGTCTGTTGACGTCAAAGTAAAAAGTCACAAAAAAATTAAACATATATACCACCAAGTTGTTGCAAAAATTATAGATAAAAATTACTTTTTATTGAACTTTATGAAGCGAATTTTCGCTGTGGCAACGTAACTTGAAGACGTCTGCTCGCGCGAACGCGGGCGTTCTTTCAAATTTTGAATCATATATATTCCGGGAGCTCATAATCAAGATTTTGTCACAAACTGTGACAAACAAAAAATTGAGGATAGGTGAGCCCATCGCAGAGTGGCCGTTTTATATGTTACGAGACCGGTTCCTATGGAAGTAAACCTTTTTTTTCTTGAAAAAAATGGGCTCAAAGAGTTAACTCATCGTTGAGTGGCAGATATTCGAGATATAGTTAGTTTGAGACCCAAAAAGAAATGACAAAACATTATTTGCCATAGATCCTGGTTCTCTGAATTTCTATGAATTTTTTGAACTTGTAGAGTTTTTGGACTCACCTGAACTCATTCGAGAGATGCAGATATATGAACCAGTGTTCGAATACTATAATACGAGGTGAAATCCCGAATATATGCCATGAAGACCAGTCCCTGCTTTTATCAGCACAATTTTTATATTCTTAAGTAATAAACAAATTGATTTTTCCTATTTGCATTATTACTTAGCTGTGATGCATGAGTTTATGTGTTTTTTGACACGTTAAAGTTGAATTTCTAATCCATTTTTGCTAAAAATTTATTATTTTTTGTTATAAATAAAAAAAAAATTCTATAACAACTTAATATAATATTATTTAACTAGCTAAATTTAAATTCTATGTTCATTTTTTCAAAAACTCAATTACATATTTTATTATTACTGACAAATTATTAGAATTATGTTAATTTTTCTTTGGGAATTTAACACAAATCTTTTATTTAATGGCATATAAACTTATTAGCTCTTAATTTTAATAAATTGGAAAAATGGATTAGAAATTCAGGCAGCAGATCAAAATTCATCTAAAAAAACGTGGGTAGATCTCGTAAAAAGCTTAGATTTTGCTGTTATGAAGATAAGTTCTATGAAATTCTGTTTATTAGCATAATTGTTTATAACAATTAAGAGGTTATGTTTTTGCAAAAATAGACTTTGAATTCGTATTTAGTGGGTCGAAATACGACTAAAAAAATTTGGGTGGAGCTCTTAATAAACTTAGAATTCGCTATTATAAAAATAAATGATATCAAATTCCTTTTTTTAAATAATTACTTACAAAATTTTTAATAACAATGAATAGGTCATGGGTTCTGCGACCCAAAAACGTACCTAGAGTGGAGCCGTAACGCTCAAAGTTTAAAAAGAACACGGTGAGACCGGGGTGGCTGATAGGGTATTTGGTTATTGTTGTATTGGCATTAACCGAATGCGGCGAAAATTAATGTAGGTTTTAAATGTTTAATATTTTAATTCTTGAGGTTTTTTGGACCACTCTTTTTGTCTGCCATGTCAACATTTCAAAAATTTCAAATGTACTATCCAATACAGCTACAGCGTTTCCAGGAACAGGAACCAGACTTACGGCTTCAAACTACCTGGAGGGACTAAGGAAGGCATAATCAACAAAGTGATACAATTATCTGCCACTCTTCGATGAGGTCGCATTTTGGTCCTGAGCTCCCGGACTAATATATAAATGCGACAACACCTGATTGAAACCAAATTATTTCGCGTCTTTCTTTAACATAATACTCTTTCTGTCTTCTCGTAAAAAATACCTTAAGTCGCTAGTTATGAACCCTTAAACAATGAACCTCTGTATTCACAAAAAAGCAATATTGCACAACATTACGAAACTGCTGAATTAGAAGTAAACACCTGGCCGTTTTCCCAACCGGATCAAATTCTTAAGAGATAAGACGAACCATATAAATATATCTACACGTAACAAATAAACTGGTTTTTAAGTCAAGTTGATACAGAGTGTACTCTTTTCTTAAATTCTCATTGTATTTTTTGAATAAAGTGTGTTTTTAAAAAAGTAGTCTTTCGACTTCAACCCATCCCTCGCGTGCGTACATAACTTAGAAAATTGAAAAAAAACAATCAAAAAAAACTGTTTTTTTTTTCATTTTATTGTACAAGTCGACTAAGTGAACCGATCGGCTCGAAATTTTTAGCACAAAAACATTGAACCCAGTGAGCACACTTGAATTTGTAATTAAAATTTGAATTGCCCGCCATTCTCTGCCATTTGATGTAATCTTTTTTTTCAAAATTTAGTTATTTTAACAACAAATGTTAACGAAAATTAATTCTTTTGACCAAAAAACGCATTTGTTGTTATTTGATTAATAAACAAATGTAAAAAAACCGATGAAAATGACTCTAAAAATTTTTTTTAATGGTATGGGAAAGCTGGTGTCAAGGCCTAAATTTTGAAAAAAAAAAGATCCATTTTGGACCGTAGAGATATTAGAATAGAGGAGAGAATGTGTACGGCCTGCTGTATGCAGTGAAAGCGTATAGTCGTCAAAAAGAGAAAGAAATAATATGAGTCATTCTGTCTCTCTTACTCGGCGCACGCCCACAACATTCACGCGAGGGTACGCACGCCCACGACACTAAGTTAGAGTGCGTACCCGCACGAGCGTGTCGTGGGCGTGCGCCGAGCAAGAGAGTCAGAATGACTCATATTATTTCTTTCCCTTTCTATGAGCGCCACGCTTACCTCCTCTATTCTAATATCTCTATGTTTTGGACCAAATGGCATAAAATTGCGGGCAATTCAAATTTTAAATAACAAATTCAATTGTGTCCACTGGGTCCAATGTTTTTGTACCAAAATATTAGGGTATTTTTGCTATAATAAGACATATTTTCTGAAAGTCTCAAGCCTTCTTCGACCTGTACCTGTTTTTGCCTGTTTTTTTCAATTTTGTAAGGTATGTACGTACTTGAGCGACTTAAAACTAACGAGAATTTGTTGGAAATTTGGTTACAAAGAGTTTGGTTTCTTTTTTGTCTCGATCCAACTGATATAACCGGCGTTATTCACATTTTAAGCTGAAAAAACGCGTTTGAAAAATTAAATTGTTTATAAACAAAATAACACAAGATTTTCGAGATCCAAAACTCATGACAATACTCCTGGTGATACTCGGGAGAGGATAAAATCATAATATTGCTGTAATAGACTGTGCAATTTCAAATGCTTTTTTTACTGCACTACAGTGTTGGCCATAAAGCTTACCCCATATTGAAAAAAAATTATATTCAATTAATATTTTAATTTTTTGGTTGTGCACGTTGTAAAACGTATTTTAATACTATTAGATTTGAAATAAATTATACGAATCGTCTCTAAGAGGATGGAAGAGTATAAAACTGGAAGAAATAAAAAATGTAAATTTATGATTTGTGCAAAATAAATTACTTTTATTTAAATAAAAGAAGAGAGAAAGAGTAGGGTAGAATATTATTTCTCTTCTCGGGAGTGCTATATCCGATATGGACGTAAGCTACCCTCTCGCCTTCGCCTGTGGTTGGTGCCTTTTTTAAGTATTCCACAGACTTATAGTTTAATGCCGGTTCCGAACGGCCAAAGTAAGAGGGCGTTATTAGCCATGATTCTTTGCGTTCCCGAGAAAAGCAACTGTCACGTCGTAAAGTTTTTTTTTTAATTCTACATTTCCGACCCGAGATTTAAACTCGAACGAAGGAAAAAAAAAACCTTCCCAATAAGCTGGTTTCTCTAATTACCATAAGAAGAGGGAAATTCATATACTAAGCGGCTGTGGCGGCTCGAGGTTCCCTGGAGTAGTACTTGCTTGTGATGCAGAAGGTCTCGGTTTCAATCCCGGCAGGTCGGTATTCTTATTTAATAATTTATTTATAGTAAGTATATTTGGCCTGGCCACGTATATAGATAGTAGGTGTCTTGCCTTGCCGCTTTGTCAAAAATATATGTTTCGGTACTTCGAAAACGTTGACGGATATTACGACATACCGTAGAAAACCTCTACTAAAATAACGAAACCTTTATTAAAATAACAAATTGTTTTTCTTCTTCCTCTGTCTTCTATAGGAGGCCTCCGGCGTGTTCCTTCTTTGACCTCTTTAGTTGGAAGGCAGCAACTCTACTTCTTTCTTGGTGTTCCACACTCCGTTTTTCCACAAGAGTCTTATCTTTAGCGAGCCTGACCAACCTTCCCACATCTTTCTGTTTATACGATGGTTGGTTTTTCCGTCTTGTTGCCCATTTATTTATCGTTTTCTACCTCACACAGATGCTTGATTTTTAACTTCTTTCTCTGTCTAGCAATGTTTTTTCGATAATCCGTAGGAGTATTTTCATTTCTGTGGTCACCAATAACTGTTATGTTTTGGACGTGTACCTCATTTCTGCTGTATACGTCATAATTGCCCTTATCGTCGCTTTATAGATTAGTGCGTTGGTTTACCGCATTAAGTATATGTTTCGGAATGATATATCTTTAAGACAGTGTATATTCTTCTGCTGCGTGCTGCATAGCCTCGTCTTTAATATCTCCACGGTTGGTTATGTATATTTCAAGATAGTTCAACTTCATCTTGTACTTTAGGGGAGTTAAAGGTAACCCCAGGTATAAACCCATAAATAAGGAGAGCATCTCTTACAAAATTCTCCAATTAATATGGAAACAGAAAGATAATCGGAGGGCATAAACTTTTCTTTTGATTAATTTATAAATATTAAATAAAATTCAAGAACCGGAGGTGGAGTGGGAGGTAGGACTCCCTCTTCGATTATTATTATTCATCTTGTATTTTACTATTTGACGGTACACTTCTAGTGTGAAGGTTTCTTTACATTAGCAACTGCCTGTTTTATCCCCATTACGTCTCTTACGATGTGGATCTCCAGCATTCTTTCCACCTTTTCGGAAGTCTGCCCCTAATTCCTCTACCGCAAGGTTTATTGAGTTTAGCCCTTTTTGCCAGTCTATTGTGGTCCATCCGATCTACGTATTTATTCTATTGTTTTCTTCTGGCTCTGGTCCATTCGGATATTTCTTGGATCTTAATTAGTTCTTGTAGATTCTTGCTGCGGATTTTGTCGTGGATAGTTTTTGCATGTATGACCCTAATCACCTTCGTTTCTGTTGTTCTCAGGTCTCACAGTTGCCTTGTATATCCGTGTTTTGCTTTCCATTGTGAGGTATTTGTATTTCCAGACTATATCCGTCAAGCAATCTGTTATTAGTGAGGCCTTCCTACAGATTACATTAAAAATATAAAGATACATATAACCACACTGTCTGCTTAGCAAGGCATTTTTACTTGCATATCCCCCATTCTGTAAATTATTTTTTTAGTTCCATACAATCAAATGACTTTGTAAAGCAGCTTGTTTATTGTATTATCTACGTATGTACGTATTATCTCTACGATCTGTCAGAGAATGAAGCCAGTGTTAATAGATTTCAAGTGATGTGTCAAATTGGAGAACCTTTCCTACGTCTCACCTACGATTACACTACGCATGTTCAGGCATTTTAACTTTTCAAAATTGGAAGACTGAAAACATTCTCTGCTGTCTTCAACATGGCCCGAGATATTTCTCCAACGATCAAAATAATAGTTTTAAACAAACAAATTGATCAATAAGATATTGATTGATTGAAATATATATATAATACATTAAAATTCCGGGTTTCAATCAGTTCGTCTCGATGAATTTGCACGACGTTTCGGCAAAATCTCATTTGGCATTTTCAAGTGCTCTTGCTACTGCAGCAGCAAGAAACCAGGGATTTTAATGTATTAAACATATATATATATATATATATATATATATATATATATATATATATATATATATATATATATATATATATATATATATATGTATATATATGTTAGCTGTCAGCATTTACTGTATGGAAAAACTCCCGTTCCAGGCCTGGTTGAAAAAAAATTTTAGAAATATGATAGGTCGAACGATGCAACATAAGAAGGAGAATAATTATTGATAATTGTTTTTCAGGCAGACTGGCTTGTTTACATTAGGTAGATTAAATTATACTTAAGTTACTGTGATTGATATGTCTGAAATGACCAAACCATTAACTTCATTTTATATGACATAGATAGTCATATATCACTAAAAAATGTGTAACAGAGATTTTTGGTACCCATCATAAATTATAGTTTAGAGAGCCGAAGAAGTCTGCCAGCTTTGTTAGATGTCAGACAGCAATTGTTAATAAAAGTGATGGTCGTTCAAACTGCCCAAAGTAATTTTTAAAAAAAGCTAACATATATATATATATATATATATATATATATATATATATATATATATATATATATATATATATGTATATGATTTTTGGAATTAGACGATACTTAATGGAAATCCATTCTAAATTAACAGAAATGAAACAAAGTTTTTTAAGTTAACGTACAACTATCAGTAGCTGTAAGTCATCTGAAGAAGACACAGTGCTGTCGAAACGATCGTCATTGTAAAAAATAAAGGAGAACCTTAACAAAAAGAGCTTTGTTTCATTTCTATTAACCCTGTATATTTATTTTTATTTTAAAGACATCCTATATAATTTATTTCAAATATGCAATTATTCAAATAGATGTCGGAACCCTTTACTTAGAATACAATTTTCCTATAACGGTGCGAACTTCGTAACGGACACTGTATTAAATATTTGGTATTACAGCTAAATTTTGTTTTAAATATGGGCTTTAAATATCCGTTAAGTTCATCCTCCTATTGAACACTGCCTGTTTTATGTCAAAAAAAAGAGCTTAGAAGAATAAGCGTTTTTTGGCGCTTACCAGTTCATATGACCATTAACCATGTTTATCGCGCCATCTCGTATCAAATTTGTACAAAGAAAAATAAAGTATGTGACCAGAATAAAAAATTGGATGATATGGTTAACGTCAAAAAACCTTAATTATATTATTATAAGGCATGTTTTTTTCGGTGTGAACCAGGTAACGAATTGATTATCTATTTTGTTATTCACCTCTAATCTTTCCTTACAAGAGGGAATAGCCGGAAAATAAATATAAAATCACAAGTTTACAAATTATAAATGCACTGGTTATACTGAAGCGACTTTCCGACGTTTCGCTAACGATTACATCGTCTTCATCTTAATCTTTGAGTTTATAATACCGAAAAATCTCGCAGAGAGGCGCTAGTCAAATAATCTTACCCGTTTGGTGAGAAATTATACTTCATGTGAGTATACTGTGTCAAGTTGAATTCAATATCCAACGTTTAGCCTACGATTACACGATGTATCTTCAGAGATGTTTACTTTTGATATTCGAGCACTAAATCTCAAACGGCAAAAAATTCCCCGATGATGCATAGTATTATGGTAAGCAAAACATCGGCAAGTGACTCCAAATCGCCTCAGTCTAATTTCAAGAACCACGATTTCTCATCCAGTCAAAACCGTAAGAACTTCCGTTCCGACTGATGCTCACTGGACCACAACACAGCTTAGTAATTGGTTGTAATCTCGAAATGTAAAAAATCCCAGAAAATACCGTATGAAAGAGAAACGTCACAAAAAGTCACTTCATTTTGATACGAATACAGACACATATAAAAAAATGATAAAAACAAGGTAACCTAACCTTTTTTAATAGAGCGACGTTGCCACGCTAGACAATAGCAAAAAAACTATTATCGTATATAACAGAGGTGTTTATTTATAGTTGGGAAGCCCTGATATTGCCTGGTAAACGCCAAAATGCACTTATAATCTATATAATATCAAAACTCCTGCACACTCACGCACGCACGCATCCCACTCGCACTCTACCGAAACACGACATTCACCACATCCTTTATAGTATTGTTAACTTCGTTTATGCACCTAGTATTTTCGCTTTGATTTCTAGTACTGGCGGATCTCATCTGCCTGCCCTGGAATTCCAGTCTGGTCAGGAGCTCCCTGAATTGAAATTTGGTATGTGCCGGGACTACGTTGTCGGCGTAGTCCATGCACGAGCCGTGCAGGAGTCCGATTTTGTCGCTGAGCTGGAGCCAGGTGGCGGTGGACACGGTGGAAGTGCTCCTAAAATAAAATAAATTACAATAACAACTTATTTAAGGGTTTTGATTGTTTAAGGTAGTTCGTAAATTCACTTTACTTAAGAATTTGATGAAACTGAAATATGATGTTACTCTAAATGTTTTTCATTTAATTTAAAATATAAAAAATTTTGAAGAGAGGTATTCATAATTAAAGGGCACATAATTAACATGTGCTAATGAAGTATAAAAAGGCATAGTTTCGTGTATATCTTAGGAACCAGTCTTTTGATTTTTTAAAAAACCAATATTTATTAAAAAGATTATAAATATTTAAAATTAATATTTTTTTAAAAAAATAACTGCGTAGTGAGGGACAGATATCACAATTTGACAACGCTGTATAGTATTATGCTTTACGCGCCAGCATTCAAACAGCATTTAAATGATTAACTTTTAAACAGAAATTCATTTGTAGGTTAAATAATTTATTGAATAAACACAACATATTTATCAGCTATATCTTTAATCATCAAATAAAAATATTAAATGTATTAATTAAAAATTTGAATTTGTATTTTGATATTTATTATTTTTTCTTCAGTATTTAAAAGATTTATAATTAAACAAAAATATGTTTGTGGGTTCAATAATTTTTCAATATTTTAAGTTAATATTATATTTATTTATCAACACTCTTACATATCAGTTGATAACAATATTAAATGTATATTAAAAAACGGTTTTATAACCCTTCTCACTAAAACTAAATAAATAATTAATGATACTAATGATAAATAAATAAAGTATTATAAACTACTTGTAAAGTAATTAATTACTCTATTTAATACTTGCGTATCTTTGGTTACACGTGGTTTCCCATTGGCTTTTCGATTAGATAATAATTGCGCTATTCCTGTAGAACCCCAATTTATCATAAGAATTTTTTTAGATCTTCCAAAAGATGCAATTTAATCTTTTAATTATTAAATCTGAAATAACACTTTTTAAATGGCAATATTAGTTTTTTTATGACGCACTCTTTATACGATCCGTAATTTGTAATTACGACCTAAACGTTTCTCATGAGTTAGATTTTCTAGTGAGAGGACTTTTTTACACAGACAACAATTTAAATTTTTTCATAACTCATCTGACTTCATCCGTCGACCACTATACAGATTAGGCTGTTCAGTTTTTAATTTTTTCGCGTCATTCATTCCCGAAATACTTTTCTTGCGTTTACTGATGAGCTTTTCCTTTGCAAATTTGCCTTGTCGAATGTCAAAATTGATTATAATCAAAAGGCATTTTTCATTTAATTATATTTTTTTTTTATTATTTAATCTCGATGTTAGGAATACGGGAATCTTGGAGTCTAATATTTAGCATCCTCTTCTCCATTGCTCAGGCATTATTTCTGAAGTGACATTTATATATAAAGGGTGATTCATTTAGAGGTACTTTTTGTGATGGGGATTTAATTGCAGATTGCGCATGCGTCGTGTCAACTGAAGTGGCATTCCTGTTCAGTAGTGTTTGACAATTCATAATGGAAAGACTTAGCCCGGCACAGCGTCTACAAATTGTTCAACTTTATTACGAAAATGGGCGTTCTACGAGGAATGTGTATCGGGCGCTTAGAGCAACTTATGGTCCACATAATCGGCCTACCGAACGCACAATTCGCTCTACCATCAATAAGTTTGAGACCCAATTTTCATTATTGGATAATGCTCGACCGAATAGATCACATCCAGCACGTAGTGAAGAAAATATAGGGGCGGTAGCGGAGAGTGTACGCGAAGACCGTGAAGTGTCGATTCGTCTGTCATATTCAACAACTTGGCGTATTTTACGTAAGGATCTTTCTTTAAAAGCATACAAAATTCAACTAGTGCAACAACTGAAGCCAACCGACCTTCCGAATCGTTTCCGTTTTAGTCGTTGGGCTCTTGACAAGCTTGCAGAAGATCCACTGTTTTCGAGAAAAATTTTGTTCACCGATGAGGCCCATTTTTGGCTTAATGGGTTCGTGAATAAACAAAATGCCCGTATTTGGGGTGATGAACAACCTGAAGAGGTTCAAGAGCTGCCATTAAATCCAGAAAAAACAACTGTTTGGTGTGGTTTATGGGCCGGTGGAATAATCGGTCCATATTTCTTCAAAACAGAGGCCGGCCGGAATGTTACTGTGAATGGTGACCGTTATTGCGCCATGATAACAGACTATTTGATGCCAGAAATTGAAGCCCGTGGTGTCGACGAAATTTGGTTCCAACAAGATGGCGCCACTTGCCATACAGCCCGTGAAACCATGGCTTTACTGCGAGAGCAATTCGGCGAACAGATCATTTCACGCTTTGGACCAGTGAATTGGCCGGTTAGATCATGTGACATCACACCTCTTGACTTTTTCCTTTGGGGCTATGTAAAGTCCAAAGTCTACATGGATAAGCCAGCTACAATTGAGACATTGGAGGCCAATATTACTCGAGTCATTGGCCAAATACCACTCGAAATACTCACACGCGTCATTGAAAATTGGAACTTCAAATGGACGTTGTTAACCGTAGTCGCGGACAACATCTGAAAGAAATTATCTTTAAGAAATAATTGTAAAGAATGGTTCTTTTATATGATAATAAAGATTATAAAATAAAATTGTTTTTATTCATTTTTTTTTATTTAAAAAAAAAGTACCTCTAAATGAATCACCCTTTATATATATATATATATATATATATATATATATATATATATATATATATATATATATATATATATATATATATACGAGGCTGGTTTGAAAAGTCCGTGCAAAGTCCGAGAGATGGCACCACCGGCGCGTATCGAGATCATGTTTAGTTAGTAGCATCTCTTGAATGAACGCACACCAAGTTTCAGCCATATTGGTCTATTTCTTTGTGTTTGGCATTCGTGTGAATCAAGGAAGTCGAGTGATTTTCAAGAAATGGACGAAAAAGAATTTCGTGTGGTGATTAAACATTACTTTATGAAAGGCAAAACGCCTCAGGAGACTAAAGAGAAGCTTGATAAACATTATGGTGACTCTGCACCTTCGATTAGAACAGTTTATAAGTGGTTTCAAAATTTTCGGACTGGCCATATGGGCACAAGTGACTCTGAACGTTCTGGACGGCCTGTGGAGGTTACGACTCCAGAAATCATTGATCAAATCCATGATATGGTGATGGATGACAGAAGAGTTAAGGTGCGTGAGATTGCTAGTGCTGTGGGCATCTCGACTGAACGGGTACATAATATTTTGCATAAACATTTGGACATGAGAAAGCTATCCGCAAGATGGGTGCCGCGATTACTCACGCTTGACCAAAAACGGAATTGTGTGAAGTGTTGCAAGGATGGTTTGCAGCTGTTCCAGAAGAATCCGGAGGACTTTAAGCGTCGTTTCATCACTGTGGATGAAACATGGATACATTATTATACTCCTGAGACCAAACAACAATCTAAACAATGGGTTACCAAGGGGGAATCTGCACCAAAAAAGGCGAAGACCGTTCCTTCGGCCGGAAAGGTTATGGCGACTGTCTTTTGGGATTCGCAAGGGATAATCCTCATCGACTATCTGGAAAAGGGTAAAACTATTACAGGTGAATATTATTCATCGTTATTGGACCGTTTGAAAACCGAAACACATAAGTAGTTTTTATTTTTGCACGGACTTTTCAAACCAGCCTCGTATATATATAGAATTCACAATATTGTGAGGGTAGCAGTCAAAAGATTTTGGCCAAATAAAACTCTTAGTTAATAGTCTAGCTTTCGGAATATATTTCTTCCTTCATCAGGACACTTTAACATGAGTTATCTTCCAGGATAAGCATTGTTCAATCAAAAACAACTTGTAAAAACAATTTTATACTAAAAATTAACGGACTACATATTAAAACTTGTTAAAAATTTTTACATTTTCTTAATGATTAAGAAAATGTAAAAATAAAAAATTTTTTTAACAAGTTTTAATATGTAGTCCGTTAGTTTTTAGTATAAAATTGTTTTTACAAGTTGTTTTTGATTGAACAATGCTTATCCTGGAAGATAACTCATGTTAAAGTGTCCTGATGAAGGAAGAAATATATTCCGAAAGCTAGACTATTAACTAAGAGTTTTATTTGGCCAAAATCTTTTGACCGCTACCATCACAATATTGTGAATTCTCTTTTTCACGAGTCGGTCACGACTACTTCTCCTATCTTCTATATATATATATATATATATATATATATATATATATATATATATATATATATATATATATATATATATATATATATATATATATATAATGTAACATTCATTTTTTCCTAGATTTTAAGACCATATAATGTTACTGATTTTTCACTTTATAAAGTACTTCTTTTCATTTTTGTATCGAGCGGTATATTAATCAGAAATTCCTAGCCGCTCGTTATATAGTGTGCTGTGCGGGTTTGCGACCGAATCTATCGATACGCCGGGATTGGTCAAATGTTTGTATCCGGAGTTTTGGTTCCGGCGTCGCCATATTACAGACAGAGTGCCCACGGCTTATTTAAGGGTCCGGAGGACGCGAATCTTGGCTGAGAACACCGAGCCGCCGCCAGGCAGTAACATCAAGCCGCCGCCAGGCTTAGTACCATCAAACCGCCGAGAGGCTTAGTACCATCAAGCCGCAGCCAGGCTAATTTCCACCGAGCCGCCAAGTGGCGATTTTCCACCGAGCCGCAGTAGAGGCTTACGACAATATCTACGAGAGCCAAGTTAAGCACGAGTTTTTTTATCATAAAGCCGTAGTGGGTTTTGTGTGTTTTCTAAATGGAGTAGTTAAAGTAGGCTCTTCTCAAAAGTGTGAAATCGGTTTTGTGTTGCATTGAAGGCCTAGAAGCCCATAGGAAAACCGTAAGTTACCAGAACATACATCAATAAATATATTCCCCGCAAATAAGTGTTTTAACAGCAATTTGAACTGAAAAATCGCGAAGTGAAAATCACGACTCTTCGATTTCGGGTGTAGTCAAGATTTAGAAGTAAAATCTCTGATTTAGGGACTCTAATTTATAAAAACTACTTTTAGGCTAGAATTTTTTTTGTATTCCTTAAAACTGCAAAGGTTGGAACTTTTATTTTAAATCATGAATAAATTTTTTTTGTTGATTAAAGCTAGTGTCTCACTGAATACCTATTTTTCTTTTCAGGATAAGAAAAGTTGTACTAGTATAATCCTTTTTAGTAATAACCGTAAAACACTTCAGTATTTTTTCATTTTTTTAACTGAAGTTAGATCCTTTCTATTTTAAAATGAATGGTGCCCAAAAATTTGTACAACTGAAGCTTTTTAAAAATAGAAAATAATTCCAAAAAGACGTATAACAATTATCTCTTACCCATATTTCTCTACCAAGGAAAACTGAGCTAGTGTTTGTTTAATTTCTTTAGTTCTTTTAAAATCATTATTCACTCAATTCATTCTCAGAAATTAAAAAGAGGTTGCAAGAAAATTGCGCCCAAGGGTGGGAAAAACAATTTTCACAGGGTACAAAATGACGCCTCAAAAAGCGGGCAAGTGCAGAGGTTACAATATATATATATATATATATATATATATATATATATATATATATATATATATATATATATATATATACCTATTTTTATTAAATTTGAAATATGTATATATTAATAGTTATCATTATTTCGATAGTTATCAATAACTATTGGTATATCGACAGATATTGATTAACTATCGAACATCAATAACTTGCAATTATCGATAAATAGGTTGACATCGACACATCCTACATATAAGTACAAAAAAACTTTCAATTTTGGAGGCGATATCGAAAATGTAGCGAAGCAATAAAAAAAACATGGCGTCATTAAAAAAATATTATGTACTTACCTTATGGTATTCAATGTGTTCTCCAAAGCCTGGGAAATTTCTAGAATATTCTCTTTCCCGACTTTATCTAGAGACGTCATCGAAGTGGACATTTTCTGTCCTTCCTCCTCGGGCGTCTTGTTATTGGCATGACTACTATTGTTACTAGTGCTATTATTACTATCAGTACTAACTGGTTTAACGGAGATGGGAGGTTTGGCAGACGGTGCGATCGGCGTGGCATAGATTGCGGGACCCGAGGGGCGTGCTACTATTGGCTTAACGGCTTTTACAGGGGGTTTAGTCGGGATGACAGGTTTCTCTTCCGGGCCTGACGGTGGCCAAAGTTTTTTGTCCGACTTTGTGGTCGATTTTTCTAAAAAGTATTTACACAGCAATGATTATGAACTAAACTGTTATATTTACAAAGCAATGATTATGAAATCATTTGTTATAGAATTGGATATTTTAAATAATAGGTGGTGAGATAACAGCATAAGAAGCTAAGCAGAGGATGGGCTTCTTTTAAAGCTTGAAATGATGAAAAAAAACACCATAATTTTTAAATTCTGAAAAGGAACTATATCGCGATGTATACGAAGCAACCTATCTCCATACCTTTAACCCCTTATACGTAGTGCGATCCAAAAGTTCCCAGACTAACGGTATAAAATCTGAATTAGTTACTTTTAGGCCTCATGACTCCCGTCACCTTTAAAGTAGTCCTCCTGTACCTGAATGCACCGACCCCACCGTTTCTTCCAGTAGTTAAACATTTTTTTGGAAGGTGGATGCACTGCCTTCAGCGCCGCCTGCGATTCGCATTGTATCTCCTCTACCTTCTCGAAACGGCGACCCTCTAACTTCATCTTCATGTGGAGAAACAGCTAGAAGTCACAGGGTGCTAAATCAGGCAAATAATGAGAATGAGTCATGGAATTCTGCGCCAAAAATCGTTGCCTACAGAATGAACTGTGCATTGTCGTGTTGCGGGAGAAAACTCTTCTTGGTCCAAAGTTTGTCCGTCAGAAACGCTCAGAATTCCCCGAATGATTTGTTGAACGTTGGAGATTATTTCAGGGAAAATTTGCATATTGCTCAGGGCTTCGTTCCCAATTACTTGCAAACTCATTTTATATGTTTCAGTAACACTTCTCCAGGGTTTAAAACAAAATTTTCTATATGCGCACTTCCCTTTTTTCGTATCCTTTGTAAAAATCGTAGACGGGCGTACAAAATAAACTAACAAGCTAGCAAATTGAAATTCGTCACGCAGCGCTATAAGTGATGTATCTACCGCCACGTATCGGCAAGAGTCGATACTATTTCGGGCTCCTGCTATATAATGTTAGCCCGGGAACTTTTCAATCGCACCACGTATTCTTTTCAGCGAGACAAGTAAAAAAATGAACAGGCCATTTTTATCGTCTTTTTCAATGATCACAGCTCCCGAACGGCTTAACCGATTTGAATGTGTTTTACCGACGGTAGCTTTGGCATTTTACAAATAAAGTCCATTTGTTCCAATAATATAGAAAAAGAATGAATAACAAACTTCTATTGTATATGTTACGGGATACTTATACAGGGTGACTAGAGACTTGGAAAACCTAGAATTATTAGGGAATTATCTTTTACTAATAAAAAATCAGAGAAATTTTAAGCCTATACAATGCAAGTTGGATATTTGGAGCTGCGCGGGCGCAAATACCCGAACGTGGCTGTTTTCTCTGGGGAGAGTTTCATTTCAGCTTTGCGTAATCCTTCAAATGGTCTCAATTAATTCAATAAATAAGAAAAGGCAATCCAAGTGTCGATGGATTATGCGAATATCAACAATAAATTTCTTGCTCGCCTGATAACAAAGTTGCGGGAGAAAGGAAATCCAGATGGCCCAGTTCGACTAAATTTCAGTATAGGCGGGCTCCACACCGTCCCAGAAGGTTTCAAGATGGGCTGCGAGATTGAAAAAAGTAGTCATCATCGTAACTTCAAAAATTCCGTGCTGTCAGGTGAGTAGACGACAAGGCAGTGGCGTCTAAAGCGTTGAAGATTCTTCTCAATGTTAGCATTAATAGGTAAATAGTAAAAACAGAACTGGCAGAAACCACGCCTAAGCCACAGGTAACCATTGTTATTACGGAATAGGGGAGCTGCAACTGCAAAAGAAGCTCTGAAGGACAAGCTTCTGTCATCGAATTTCACGTTTGTTGAGCCGTTGGTGGCACTAACTCAGCTTTTCTTGACGAAGTTGCAGACTATCCACTTACTAGCATACTTGCTGTATACCTTTTTCCACGGAGTGGTGACTCCACCATGGAAACGTTTGACAGGAAAGAAGTAATTAGAGCAGATTCCAACTTAAAGATGGACTTGAATAAAAAGTCTAACTTAAAGAAATTACTTTGGATTATGCTATCTCGAAAGCTAATAGAGGTAACAAAAAAACAAGATCTTCGACAAAAACACATAACAGATTTTCTAGGGATTTCTCTAGTGCATGAAATGCTTTGTCGAAAAGCTTGGGCATTTTTTTGCATAATTTAGCCAGCAAGTTTCATATTTGTACGTATCTCCGCTACCACGTTCACGTTGCAGCTACATGATGATCATGATACGGAGGTTTTATTTACAACATTGTATTCTTCAAATTTTCAATGGAATTATTGACAATATCATGAGTTACCCCGTAATCATAATAGCAAAATCAAGGGAAAACTGAGCTATTGCTCCTGAAAAAGAAATGGAAAAATCAGGAAATTTTATTTTGAATTTTGACCGAACATCCTGTCATTACTCAACTCCCAAAATAACTCCACACAATAAATTTCTTGCTGGCTTGATTACCAAGTTGCGGGAGAAAGGAGATCCAAATAACCCGGTTCGACTGAATTTCAGTACAGGCGGGCTCCACACCGTTCCAGAAGGTTTCAAGATGACTATCTATTGTTACCATACTTACCAGAACTAACACTTTTTTCCATCTTAGAAGAATCATCGGAATTATCAATGGGCGAATGTTCCAAAATCTCTTCGCCCTTGGTGTTCTTGATGGATAATTTCGGACTCAATTGCACCGTCCCGTAATCCGAGTCCTTCGCTTCCCATAATTTTTTTAAACTACTTATGCTCCCCGTACTTTTACGTTTATCGTCCGATTCCTCTATTTTAAGGTTACCGCTGTCGGTGCTGGCGGTGCTCTCTCTCTTGTTAATTGGTTCGGTGCTGGTTTCGTTGTCTTCTATTTTATCACCTAAAAAAGTGGGTAAATTTCACTAACTTCGGGGGATATACTACAAGCATTGATAACTAATTAGTCTAGATTCCAAGCAAATGCGACTGCTATGGATAGTATACTGACACTCAGTAAATACGTAAATAAAGTTTGGTGGTCTAAATTCGGATGGTGATGGACAACAAGACGAGGGCCCCGACATAATGAAATCTGAAGTCGTACATGCTATAAAATTGGCCAAACGAAACAAATCTGTTGGATCCGATGGCATTCCGTCTGAGCTCCTTAAGATGATCGAGATAATATTTAGTTACTTATAAAACTATTCGATGATATTTATGCCACCGGCGAATTTCCTGACGACTAGCTAAAATCAGTGTTCGTACTCATTCCGAAGAAACAAAGAGCACAAAGAACAAGATGCTGTAATGACTATAGACTGAAGAGCTTACTGTGTCAGGATGTGATAGCCAACGTCAGTTGGACTTGATATGGCACATATCAGAAGAAAAAGGTCTAAATTCTATTATGCTATTTATAGAGAATTTTTCAAGAACATGTTTCTTCTTCTTCGGGTACCATGACCGTTCAACGATCATTAGTTATCATGTTAGCTAACATCTTGATGATGATCGTTTTACTGACAGTCGCTTAGAAGAGTTGAACCGTAGGCTTTCCGTACCACTGTCTTAAATTTTTCAACCGCGATGTTCTCCTTCTCCCTGAACCACGTCTGCCTGGAATTTTCCCCTTTATAATCAGATGCAAAATTTCGTATTTTTCTGGATGTCTCATAATGTGGTCAAAATATTCCAATTTGCGTCGCTTCATGATCGTGACCACCTCCAGGTCCTTGTCCTTGCAAGCGAGAACGCTGTTGTTACTAATTCTGTCTATCTAACTGATTTTCAGCAGTCGTCGATACACCCACATCTCGAATGCCCCCAGACTTTTAGCATTGCTTCAGTGAGGGTTGACATAGTAGCATATCATTTCCATCCGTAGTTTCAATGATACGTCGTGACTAGTTAAGATTTCTTGTTCTTTATAAATGCGGCTCGAGCCTTTTCTATTCGAATTTTTACTTCCACAGTCGGGTCCCAGTGGTCGTGAATGATTGCTACCGAAATACATAAATTTATTAACTCTCTCCAGCTTTGTGCCACTGACTGTAATACCACCATCTTCAATATTAGATTCTTTGCTTATAATCATATATTTTGTTTTATTTGCATTCAGTCTTAAACAAACCTGTGTACAAGTGTCAGTCTTAAGTCAGTCAGTCAGTTAAGAAGATATGACCGACAAAAGTTATGAAATTAGTACGAGGATCATTTAATAAGTAAAGAGACAAATAGGTCTAGCTCAAGAACGGTTTTATTGGATTGCTACAAAATTTGGCCAACTTTTTGACGACATAATTCCCCGCAATGTTTAATACACTTGTCCCACCTTTCTGCTAGCTTCTTGATTTCTGTGGCAAAGAATTCTTTCGGTTGACGTCGAAGCCACTCTTAGACTTTTTCCTTCACTTCTTCATTGTCGTCATCTTTGAGAGGTCCGAACAGGTAAAAAAATCCCACGGAGCCAGGTCTGGGCTGTATGCGGGATGAGGTAAGATCTCCCAACATAGTTCTTGAAGCTTTTCTTGGGTAAGCCGTACAAGGGCGGGCATTGTAAATGGTTTTGAATAATATTGCGAACATTTCCAACGCTTATCCCAACCACCTGAGCTATCATTTCAACAGTAATGCTTTTGTTATCACGAATAAGTCCATCAATCCTCGATTCCAATGAAGGACCGGAAACTTCGACTGGACATCCAGTTCACTGCTCGTCATACACTCTTCTTCGGCCATTCTTGAACCGATCCATCCACTTGGCTTAACACCTTCTGCTACTAAAAATCTGATGACAGAACGCTGTTCTTCTAAAGTGCAGTCTTTCAATGGACTCGCCATGGTAAACTGAATATTGTGAGGTTATTTTACATTACATGATCGAACAGCTGATTAAAACTCATCACAAGGTTGCCAACTTGCACACCTAGAAGTACTGTTCCGTACTTCTAGAAGTGCAAGTTGGCAACCGGTCTCGTTGAATGGGTTTAAGCTGAGGCAAATTGTTTCTTTACTTATTGAATGACCTCGTAAAATCAAATATTGATCGGTGATAAATTACCTCTTTTTGAAAGGACTGTACGCTAAAGAAATTTACGAAGATTAGCTTAGTACACTGAAGGAACAATGTCCCTCCTCTGCCACTATCAAAAGTGCGGTTGATGAACACCGTACTGGAAACCCGTTTATGAGTCTACCCGAAAGAATGTTGAGGATGTGCATGTGATGATTTTGGAGAATCGACGAATACGAACGTGTTTTTCACATTGTCCAGTCTAATTCGGGTATGAGAAAATTATCAGCTAAATAGATCCCTAAATGTCCGATCGCCGACCAAAAACGACCGAGAGTCACAATATTGGAAGACGATTCATCAAACTTTTTGAATCGAATGGTAATTATAGAGGAAAAGGGTCTAATGGGGCGCTGTTTTTGCAAGACAATGCGCCTGCTCACAAATCGCTGCCAATTTTACAAAAAAGAAACGATTTAGGCTTTGAACTGATTAATCATCCTCCATATTTCCCTGATTTAACTTCCTCCCAAAAACAGAAAAAAACATTCGAAAGGACACAAATTTCATTCTAATGAAAAAATAATAAATGTTATCAAAGACTACCTTATAGATAAACACGGAATATGGAAATGAGAAAAAACAACCATTGATGATGTATACATTGCATGGACTGGACCCCACGGTTCATAAGCCAAAGCGTACTTGGCAGTCTGTGGTTCGGCTGGCCTTTCTTAAGCAGTGTTAGGTGGTACTCGGTACCAGTTGTCGCTTAGCTGCTCCGAAGTGGTTGATGGTTTTAGGTGTGGTATTGTACGGGTAATTTTACAGCCAAATGACAACAATTGCTTGTTGTTTGCTCTTAGTTTGGTCACGTGGCTCATTGGTAGGATCCGTCCTTGTATCACCACCTTGTTCATTCTAGGTACGCTTAGATAAGAATGAATCTTTTTTACATTCATAATATTTGTGGTTTCTTTGTATATACTCCTCTGTATACATCATCAATATTTGTTTTTTCTCATTTCCATATTCCGTGTTTATCTATAAGGTAGATTTAAGTTGCCAGGACATTCTCGCTGCCTTATCAAAGACTCGTTTGCAAACCAAGGCAAAGCATTTTTTTAAGGTTTAGAGTTACCTAATAACCGTTATGATTAGGTTGAATAAAAAGTTATATATTGTAAGAAAATTATTAATATGCCCTCGTGGTGTACTGGCAGAGCTATTATAAAAAGAAGAGATGTGGTCATAGTATTAAAATCTACAACTTACCATCTTTTTTACTACTTTCTAATTTCTTATCGTTATCGACTTTCCTTAATCTAGATTTAAAATCGATAATCATCGCCGAATCGCCCAAGTCACTTTTTTCTTTGGTCAATGAGGGTTTCTTGTTTGTTTCGGTTTTTTTCAGTTGCGACGCAAAATTTACGCCGTTAGTTTCCTGGGCGTTTTGTTGTTGTTTTTTCAGGGTATTGTTTCCTAGAGAATTTTTCCTCGTCAGTTCTTTCTCTAAGTTAAGCGACTGGGATAATTCAGTTACTAAAAACAGAACGAAACAAAATATGGGGTTATTCGGATATTCATATGTAACTTTTAAGAATTTGACGAAGTGGTGTCAGATTCAAATTTTTTTTATTAATTTCAGTGTTCCTATAAAATTACTTGCGGTTTCCTAATGATACGAGGCTCGTTTTTAAAGTAAATACCGTTTTGAAATTAAAAAAATACATACATCAATAATAAAAAAATAACCGGTCAAGTTGAACTTGCACAATTAGTGTTCCGTACATTGATTGCTTTTAAAATAAAAAATGTTATGGTGATATAAAATGATCGGTGACTTCACAAAACACACCCCAAATGAGTTTTCAACAAAGTTTGTTTCCAATCTTTACTGAAAATTGATGGCCTTGAAATTTTTGTTTTTTTTATATACTAGATCAATTATTAAAGGTAATGCACTGGTGATAATTTTCGTTCAATTTACACTCCCTGGACAATATTCCAGAATTTTTTCAAAATTTTTTGATCAGTACTTTTCGAGATAAAGTGGGGGGACAGCGATTTTTTAAAAATAATACAAAGAAAAGTGTGCGCAAGTATTATATTATATGTATATTTTATACTCGTGTTTTCACAAGCTTTCATTTGCCACCACACTCGATGACCTACTAAAAAAATTTTTTTTCCACTTCCGATTTCACCCCCCCCCAAAACTAACCCCTTAAGTCAAAATTTGACTTTCAAAACTAACACATGGGCTGAAAAGTCCCGGGCCTAACACATAGATGGCGCTAGTTTTATTGCAGTCACCTTTTTTCAGTTAATACTAACCTTCAAAAGACAGCTGTTAAAATTTCATGATATTCTATTCATTAGTTTGTGAGTTATTGTGCTAAGAGTGACGCTACTTTTGTTATTTTCAAAACAATGGATCAAAAACAATTTCGTGTTTTAATTTTACACTGCTTCTTGATGGGAAAAAAATACCGTTCAAGCGAAGCAATGGCTTGAAAAGTGTTATGGGGACTCCGCTCCATCAGAAACAACAATAAAACGTTGGTTTGCTGACTTCAAACGTGGTCGTAGAGACACCGATGATGCAGAACGCAGTGGACGTCCAAATGAGGCGCTAACACCAGAAAACATCAAAAAAATCCATAAAATCGTTTTGAATGATCGAAAAGTGAAGTTGCGTGAGTTAGCTGACATCGTAAAGATATCAAAAGAACGTGTTGGCTTTATATTGCATGAGCATTTGACTATGAGAAAGCTCTGTTCAAAGTGGGTGCCGCGTTTGCTCACTGTTGATCAAAAACAAGAACGTGCTGATGATTCTGAGCAGTGTTTGGCCATGTTTAAACGTAACAAACCGGAATTTTTGCGTCGATATGTGACAATGGATGAAACATGGATCCATCACTTCACTCCGGAATCAAAACGATCGTCATCTGAGTGGACAGCAACTGGTGAACCTCGTCCAAAGCGCCCGAAAGCACAACAATCGGCTGGAAAGGTTATGGCCTCGGTATTTTGGGATGTGCGTGGTGTAATATTCATCGACTCTCTTGAGAAAGGAAATACCATCAACAGTGAATATTATATAGCGTTATTGGAGCGTTTGAAGGCCGAAATTGCAAAGAAACGACCGCATATGGCAAAGAAAAAAATGTTGTTTCATCAAGACAACGCACCGTGTCACAAGTCAATCAAAAACAATGGCAAAACTACATGAATTGAACTTCGAATTGCTCCCACATCCACCGTATTCGCCAGATTTGGCTCCCAGCGACTACTGGCTGTTCGCAGACCTGAAAAAAATGCTCGCCGGTAAGAAATTTCGCACGAATGAAGAGGTTATCGCTGAAACTGAGGCCTATTTTGAGGCAAAAGATAAATCGTTCTACAAAAGTGGTATTGAAATATTAGAGCGGCGCTGGAATGATTGCGTTGCTCTTGATGGAGATTACGTTGATGAATAAAGCTAATTTTGAACCAAAAAAACCGTGTTTTCTTTGTTAGGCCCGGGACTTTTCAGCCCATGTGTTACACGGCTTTGATGAGGCCATCAATTCTTATATTATTACCAAATTTCAACTTTCTATGAGAAATAGTTTCGGAGAAAATCGGGTGTGGCAGACAGACGGACAAATAGGCAGACAGACACCGAAGTTATCTTATAAGTGTTTCGTACGGAACGTTAATAACATGATTTTTAGGATTCCTTAAGGGAACATTACACTTTCTCGGGTCAGAAAAATCGACTTTTTAGAAAGTATCCTATTGGAAAGTATTACGAGGCTGGTTTGAAAAGTCCGTGCAAAGTCCGAGAGATGGCACCACCGGCGCGTATCGAGGTCATGTTTAGTTAGTAGCGTCTCTTGAATGAACGCACACCAAGTTTCAGCCATATTGGTCTATTTCTTTGTGTTTGGCATTCGTGTGAATCAAGGAAGTCGAGTGATTTTCAAGAAATGAACGAAAAAGAATTTCGTGTGGTGATTAAACATTACTTTATGAAAGGCAAAACGCCTCAGGAGACTAAAGAGAAGCTTGATAAACATTATGGTGACTCTGCACCTTCGATTAGAACAGTTTATAAGTGGTTTCAAAATTTTCGGACTGGCCATATGGGCACAAGTGACGCTGAACGTTCTGGACGGCCTGTGGAAGTTACGACTCCAGAAATCATTGATCAAATCCATGATATGGTGATGGATGACAGAAGAGTTAAGGTGCATGAGATTGCTAGTGCTGTGGGCATCTCGACTGAACGGGTACATAATATTTTGCATAAACATTTGGACATGAGAAAGCTATCCGCAAGATGGGTGCCGCGATTGCTCACGCTTGACCAATAACGGAATCGTGTGAAGTGTTGCAAGGATGGTTTGCAGCTGTTCCAGAAGAATCCGGAGGACTTTAAGCGTCGTTTCGTCACTGTGGATGAAACATGGATACATTACTATACTCCTGAGAGCAAACAACAATCTAAACAATGGGTTATCAAGGGGGAATCTGCACCAAAAAAGGCGAAGACCGTTCCTTCGGCCGGAAAGGTTAAGGCGACTGTCTTTTGGGATTCGCAAGGGATAATCCTCATCGACTCTCTGGAAAAGGGTAAAACTATTACAGGTGAATATTATTCATCGTTATTGGACCGTTTGAAAACCGAGCTGCAAGAAAAACGCCCGCGATTGGCCCACAAGAAAATCCTTTTCCATCACGACAACGCACCAGCACACATCTCAGCAGTTGTGGTCGCAAAATTAATGGAAATAAGATTCCAACTCGTTTCACATCCCCCCTATTCTCCAGACTTGGCTCCCTCGGACTACTATTTGTTCCCCAATTTGAAGAAATGGCTGGCGGGGGACAAAGATTTTATTCAAACGAGGAGGTGATTGCAGACACTAATGGATATTTTGCAGACTTGGACAAATCCTATTATTCGGAAGGGATCAACAAACTAGAACATCGTTGGACGAAGTGTATAAGCCTAAAAGGAGACTATGTCGAAAAATAAAAAAGGTTTACCCCAAACACATAAGTAGTTTTAATTTTTGCACGAACTTTTCAAACCAGCCTCGTATATTTCAATATTATTATTATATATATATATATATATATATATATATATATATATACGAGGCATGTTTTTTAAGTAAGTACCGTTTTGGAATTAAAAAAAGACGTGCAAAGATATCGCTATAATTTTATTCTTACATGAAAGCCTGTACCTTAATCTACTTTTCTACATAATTTCCGTGAATATTGAGGCACTTGTCATAACGTGGCACCAGTTTTTGAATACCCTCCTCATAAAATTCTGCCGCCTGACTTGTTAACCACTGTATCACAAATGCGATACAAAACACTACGAGAATATTGAGGAAAGCAGTCGCACAATGATGAAATTGTAAAGCGTCTGTTTTCTCTCACCTTTTCGTCCACTTTCTGCACCAAATCTTCATTAACGACCGAAGGACGCCCACTCCGTTCTTCATCATGCACATTTGTGCGGCCATCTTTAAATGCTCTCACCCATTTCCTTACCATTCCATCACTCATAATGTTTTGTCCGTAAACTTCACAGATCTCACGATGAATATCGATCGGTTTTACGCCTTTAGCACTAAGAAATCGTATAACAGCCCGTACTTCACAATCGGCGGGACTCACGATTGTCGGAGGCATCTTAAACACTCAGTAAACAACGTATACAATGAAGAATCAGACTGTAATGGCGTCAGTGCGTAGACATGAGATGTAGGTTACCAGCGCGCATGCGCGGAACGCCGACCGTATCCCTGCGGCGGCGGAATCGCAAAACGGTACTTACTTAAAAAACATGCCTCGTATATATATATATATATATATATATATATATATATATATATATATATATATATATTCAAATACTTTCGAAGTTATAGACGATTATAGCGCCAAGTGTAAGGCAGGCTAAATAGACCGCGCGGCGTGCCAACTTACGTTTCGGCCGTTTACAAAGGTTTTGCTCTAGCTGCGTCGAACATCTGCTGCTACTTTTATGATTCTAAGAAAGATAGATGCAGGTAAAAGGAGAGCTAACTATAATGGGTATATCTTTTCAGTTTGAGGCAAAATTGTAGCTCCAAAGGAAACGGTATGCTGGCCTGCTCAGTTCGAAAATATTGCTCGCAGGAATAACACCACTCAGTAAAGGTATCGGCTAATATTGTGCAAAATCGAGAAAAAAAATACGGGAATTTAGTTCGAAGCGAGTGTGCAGACCACGTAAAAGACAGTTTAATGGTAATAGATTTTCAGATGAAAGTAATTCTAATTTTGCCAGTACATCTGCAGAAAAAATTGCAAAAACTTGTGATTTGAGTTCAAACACTGATCCGAGTTTTAGTTATTGTATAGTACAATTTTTAGTGTTTACACCTTTACAACAAAAGTTGAAGTGCAAAGTTTGTGATGAAAACGTGAAATTTTTCAAACGAGACGAAAGTGGAGTATGTTTTAAGCTTTGTGTTGTGTGTGAATGCGGCGATACACTCATTAACTCTAGCCCCAAAATTGGGAAATCATATGAAATTAATAAACGTTTCATTTTTTGTATTGAGATTACTCGGCTGTGGAATCGCTGGAGTAAACAATTTTTGCCGCCTGATGGATTTAAGAACGGGCTTTTATGAAACAACTTATAAAATCATCGAAAATATTAAAATCGCAGTTGAGGCTGTATTCAGAGTTGTTATAAATGAAGCCTTGAATTGATTCAGCCGATGCTTGGTGCAAATCCATAACTAGAAGTTTTGCAAGAAGTAAAACACTACTTAAATTTCAACCTTTTTTTTTCTGTAACAAACCATCTGAAGAAGCTGTCGGACAACGAAACATGTCGTGGAAATTTAAATAGTGTTTTACTTCTCGCAAAACTTCTATAGATAAAACCGTCAATGAAGAGAAAGATAAAAAAAGCAGCTGGTAATAAAGAAAATGAATTATCGGTATCAGGTGACGCAAAACGTAGTTTTACTTCTCTTTTAGGTATCGTGTCTCTTATTGGTAAATATAGTAATAAGATTTTAGACATTATTGTAAAATCAAGTTTTTGTCACGCTTGTCGAAAATGGAAAGGAAAAGAAAATACTGTTGAATTTGAGGCATTTTGGAACGAGCATGAAGCGAAGCGTATGAGGAGTCGGAAGGAATTTTGTATGCAGCAGGCATAGTTGATTGAACGTATGTAGATTTTATATGTGAAAATTCATTTGTCAAAACTTTAAACGCGTTTTCCTCAAGATAACGTTTTTGTGATCGGCGTGCACGATAACTTAAAAACCATTTAACCGATCGGTCTGAAATTTTAATATGTCCTTCTACACAACATTAATAATAAAAAAGATTGGTTAATTTTTTCCTTCATTTTTTTAAAGTTTTCTTTTTATAAAAAAATGCTAGTTTCGAGACCACCAACTTTGGAGGTCCACCATTTTGTAAATTTTTGCTCAAACAAAATAATCGCAGTCTATACTGGGGCCATAGTCATACTTTTTCTAAGGATATATATATTTTTTAGACATTCCAGTGAGCCGCAATCGTGCACGTTAGCAGATCAAAATTTTCAAAATGGCCTCCATGAGGCCGCAAAAAAAACCAACTATAAAAAATTATTTAAAATATTATGCAAAATTTTTTTCTTGTATTTGAAGACTTAAAAATATACGGAAAAAAATTACGGACTCAAAAAATATTTTTTTATTAATTTGTCAGTCCCATAAAAATTATTAAAATTTTCGACCGAGAAAAAGTAATGTTCTCTTAAATCTGAAAACCCTGAAAAAGCATGTTTGATATATTCGAGGCCACTTCCTTTAATCAGAACTCTCCACACTTATTTGATTTACTCAGAATGATTATCAGTAAAATACAACATCAAAAACGGGAAAAAATTCCTATATATCTATTGAAATTCCTGTTTTACTTAAACCTCTAAAGTGATATCGCTCAAAAATTATAGGTTCCTTCTCTACGTCCAGGTAGACCGTTATCAGCACTACATCTAACCCTTTATTTTTGCACTCGACGAGAGTTTCGCTAATAACGTTAGCATCGTCAGAAGCGATGATTGACTGACGATGTTAACATGGTTAATGAAAGCATCGAGTGCAAAATTAAAATATGGTGATAACTATTATGCAGAGTCATTGTGCCAAAAATTCTCAAGTCCCAATATGGGTAACAAATTTGAAATCGATATTTTATTTCGTTCGGAAGTTATCGCGGCAAAAGACTAATAGACATATCGGCAGATGAACGGAAATTAGAAGGAATGGTCAAAAAACGTAAAAATCTGAGAGGGTGATTTTTTATGAATAGCATGCTTTCGGGGCGAGGGAAGTATATTTAATAAAAATCCTTACCCAGTTGAGTTACAGGATCGTGGCTTATGCCACTCACAGCCAATATTGAGTCCAATGGAGATTCTTTGGGGTTCTTGCCCTGCTTCTGGTCGGCCCTCTCTTTTATTTCGGCGACCAATTTTAATTCCATTTCCTTTTTTACCAGTTTATTTTTAAATACTTTAGAAGAAGAGTTTTTATTATTGTCATCGGTATTATCTTGTTGAAGATGATTTTCTAATGAATCAATTTCATCTGAAAAAAAAACTAGTTAATATATGCATAATTATTGGGTTTAATTGAATGTCGGCCCCATCGAAAGAGTTCCGTTATACCCTCTTTAAGAGACGTGGAGTAATAAATCACCCAATATGACAAATTCCATAGCCGTACTACTATCAGATTGCTACTTTCACCTTTATTACTTTTATTTAGTAAATATGCAGAAATAATAGGCATTAAGACTTATACTTTGGTACAGATAATTTAATCTATTCTATTGGGGGTGACGTGGGTTTCTAAGAAATTGTGATAATATGTTCATAATATATAATAAATAAGCATAAAAAATAGGTATTAAGAGTGGGGTCAGGTAATTTCGCGCGAAGTGATGTGGGTTATAATAAATTCTGATATTAACAATACATAGTTTGGTGTTGTCTAGAGTACAAGCATATAAAGGGAGATCCGATGGAGAATTTGCAATCAATTTCTAAAAGACCTAAATTAGGACCATTATTGAAAAAGACAATGATTCTTAATTATTTTAAATCATTCATTCATAATCATTCCATTGTTAGTGTTGACGAAACAGTAGAACAGTGTGCTAAAATGCTGGGTGTTGTAAAATCAGCTGTATATAAAATAATAAAAGAATCTAGAAATGGACCACTAAAATCACCGATTAAATCTCCAGGTCGACCAATATTTAAAACTGAAGGAGATTTGTAGCAAGGAATAAGACGTATATGTCTTCTTTTTCAAGAAGGAAATTCCAACAATAGATAAAATTTTTGTTAGGGTTCAAGAAGATCCGGATTATCCCAAAATGAGTCGAAACACCCTGTAAAACAACTTGGTTTCCAATGGAAAAAACATTCTAGGAAATCTATTTTAGCAGACAGAAATGATATTGTCTCTTGGAGAAGACATTACATAAGAAACATCCGAAAAATTAGACAAGAGAAACGAACATTACTCAGATGAAACTTGGTTGAACGAAGGACATACCGTAGCTAAATGCTGGCAAGATGAAAATATTAAAAGTGGAAGACAAGCCCATCAAGAGGGATGGTTAACGGGTTTCAATCCGACCTCAGGAAAAAGACGTTGGTTCATTATCACACACATCGAAGGTTCGGAAAGATCTGTTGAAGGTGGCCTGTTAAACCTCGAATCTAAAAGCAGCGGAGATTATCATGAAGATATGGATGCTGACGTCTTTGAAGAATTTTTCTCAAATGTTAGATTTGGTTCCAGTAAACTCGATTGCTGTTATGGACAACGCAAGTTACCATTCCAGACTATAAGAAAAACTACCAACAAGTATTTGACGTAAAATGGGTGTATTGTAGTGGTTATGCTCAAAAAAATCAGAATTCCGGATAATGCAGTTAAGAGAGAACTTTTAGCCAATATTAACAAAAAAAAAATTTAAAAGGTGCGTTGCGGAGAAACTAGCAGCTTCACGTGGTACAACAGTGCTGCGAGTTCTTCCTTATCATTGCGAATTAAATCCGATAGAATTGATATGGGCACAAATAAAGGGGGAAGTCGCAAGAAACAATACAACATATAAAATGACGGATTTCAAGTCTCTATTTGGTGATGCGATAAGTTATGTGAAGAAGGACAACTAGGAAGAAATCACGTTATCGGAAAAGAAAAGAAAATGTGGGAATTGGATAACATTATTGACCAAATAATTGATCCGATAATTATTAATGTTGATCGATCAAAGTTCTTCTTCTGAGTCTGTCATGGAACAACTTATTTTAATAGCATGTACGTTTAAACAGCCGGCAACCTCATTTACTTAATTATTTTCTTATTCGTAATTCATTTTCGTTTCTTCAAGTTAATTATTAGTTCCCATATTTTAATTTTAATTATTATCATAAAATGTAACCGAATTAAAACATGTTTTTTATTTTCCTATTGCCATCTTATATACACGCCTATGATTACGTTATTGTCCCGGTTAACAATGGGCCGATGATGAACAGACCCAACAATTTACCTTATTATAGGAGAAGTACGGCAGACTCAATACAAAATAGTAAATGAGACAATGATACGTAAAAGTGTACCACCTTATCGTGGTTTTACATACTAAAGTATCATTTATTACTCTACGCCTTTTAAAGATGAAGTATAGTGAGAAACATTATAAAACAGGATATACTTGAAGGTAAAGACAGAACCACAAGACAATTAAGAGTTTCTAGGTGCAGGTAAGTACCGGATCCAATCCACGATGTCGGGGTATACGTCCCCAACTTTACCAACGAAGCCATAGCAACAGCGTACCTTGGCCTGATTGTCGAAGAACTGTTTCTGCGCTTCCTCCACGCCAATCGAGAACCAATCTTGACGTCTCGACTCAGACGGGAGAACGACGAGGCAGAGATCCGACTAGCACGTCAAGGCACGCCGGTGCTGGTGCTTAATTGGTAAAGTGCAGGGATGTACACCCTAAAATCGTAGGATCGTTACCCACTAGCACCAAGAAACTTTTTAAACTTGTGATTGTGCCTACCCTCAAACAATTTTCTGCTTGTTCGGCGACCTTAAAGCAATATTATTTTCATTAACCTTGAAACTTTATCAGTGCGAAAATTACTTTCATTTATTTTTTGAAAGAAAAAAAATCGTAAAAACTGCAAAATACTTAGAACAGCAACCAAGCATATGACGTCATTTTCATGACGTAGATAACTTTAAACAACACTTTCGTATAACTGATGTGATAATCAAATAATTTTGAATATATAATATGTTACGCCATAACCGAAATTATGTAACTTTCCTATCAACACTATCTTTAAGTTCTTGAAGGTGAACCACAACAGAACAATCATCAGCAAATTGAAGTAATTTAGTTTTTTTTTAAATTTGTAATGCACCTATGGGTTTCTCGTTCCGAAAAACATTACTTTCCGAACTTGTTACGTAAATAACTGGTGCCTTACCTATATCAGGAAAACTAGGAGGCGGCGGCAACGGTTCCAAAGGTGAACCGACCATAGGAACATCGGAATCGACACTCATCGGGCTCTTCCCGTCATGACTAGGACTCGTAAGACTCAAACTCGTTCGTTGTGGACTCTTCTCCTCCTTCAACTTGTTCTCGTCCTTGTTAAGGTTTTCTTTTACGCTGCTGCAACTATCCGAGGATAGTTCGCGTTTTTTCAGACTTACGCCGAACCTAGAAACGAAAAACTTGCGTATAATTTTGTTCAACTCGGTCTAATTTAAATTATAAAGTGACACATGTTGGACTGTTTATGTTTTTGTCGCACCCTATATACATAATAGTAGTTTTTAGTACTTACCGTGAACTGGCTTCCTCTACCGACGGCTGCAACGTACTAACATCCCCCCCTCCTCCCTCCAAATTTTCCAACGCCTCCTTTTGACCGAGCTTCTTACTCGGTAACATAGGCGACATAGGAATGATTTTTTTCTTTATTTCAGTCGACGAGGTCATAACGGCCGTACTGGCGCAATCCAACGTGTCTATCGGACCGACACTGTCGAATTCTTCCGGCGGTGGTGGCAGATCGGTAGGGGGAGGGGGGAACTCGAGGTCGGCAAGCGTGGGCGGGGGGATCGAGCGGGAGGGGCTGCCTCCTCGGAAGGTGTTTTGGGAGGCCTTGAAGGTTCGGAGGCTCGATCTTACATTGTCAGTATTATTCCTGGGAAATAGTTAAAGATAGAATAATATTAAAAACAGATTAAAAGCTTCCTTTTATTCTGATAACATGTACCTATATTTAATTGACTTACCTAAGTAAATTTCTATTTCTAGATAATTTAGACGACGTCGGCGAACTGGGTGGATGAGTGGCGTGAAACGTGGTGACCCCGCTTGACGAATTGCTTCTGATCATTTGAGGCTGCGTTCTTATGTTCGTTCTTGGAGACAACGACCTGTATTAAAGAAACTCGATTAGCTATGGCGGTAATCCGGTTCTACGCCAAAAAAGGTGAAAACACTTAAAAAAGTATCAGCATAATACAGTGTCGTGATGAATGAAAAAACACTTTGGTCGTATATTAAACGACAGTCCGAAAAAAAAATATATCATATAAATGTGAACCATTACGTTCCCGGCGCTCTTCCCAACGAGCGGTGAAATTATCGATCACCGCATGTTGTTTCCATCAAAGCTGCCTTTTTCGTCGGAAAATTTTCTTGTAACTGTTCAATTTTTACATTCCTTGAACCCAAGAACCCTGAAAATGGCGTATAACGATATATACGAAGCAACCCTTCCCCTTATTAACAGTATATATGTTTGATCATATAAAATTGAAAATAATAAAACGATAATGCCAATATCCGTCAACTTCAAGAACCCTGAAAAGGGTATATACCACGATATACGAGGTGGGGCTAGGAGATAGCCGGACTGATTTTGTTACGCCGATAATATTGGTGCCGCGCGGTTGGCAATGGTGAAGCGTTGAGCTTGAAGACCCCCTCTACCTATTCCGCATTTCGAAGACCGTGCAGTTTTCAGTTCGGCTACAACGCTAGTTTAAATCGGATCGATTTGTGCTGCGTCGGAAAATGGTTTAATGACAATGTTGAGCAACGAGGTAAAGTGAAATTTCTCGCTAAACTTGGAGAGTCTGCTACAGAAATAATAAGTTTTTTACGAGAAGTATATGGTGCTGATTGCTTATCACGAACTCAAGTTTCCGAGTGACTAAAACGATTTAAAGATTGCAGAGAAGACGTCACAGGCGATCCCTGCGTTGGGCGGCAAAAACCAACGACAACATTGAAAAAGTAGGTAAGATCAGAGAAAATCGACGTGTGATAGTTTAAAAACATGAAGCAAAGTGTGTTCAAAGTTGGTACTAAAAATCCTTTCTGCCGATCAAAAGCAAGCTCAAATCCACGCACTGACACCCTGAAAAACATTGAATCTGACCCTAACTATTTAAAAATGACAATATCGTGGTTTTTTCACGTTTGACTCTGAAACCAAGCGCCAGTCTATCCGTGCTATTGTTCACATTGATTGGGTGCCTGAAGGTCAAATTATAAATCCAATGTACTATAAACAGGTTTTGACCACCCTTCGTGAAGGTGTGAGAAGGAAGACTAAAACATGGGAGAATCGATTTGAGATCCTCCACCAAGAAAGCGCACTAGTGCAGAATGCTCTTTCAATCATGGACCTTGCTCCATGTGAAGTTTTTCGTTTCCCAAAGTAAAGAGCGCGTTAAAAGGAACCCGGCTTACGTCGGTCGAGCAACTAAACTCTCTATTTATCATTTCGTTGAAAAGTTTTGAAGTATAGGCCCAGCCGCAGATGAATCAACATTTGTCCGTCGGAGAACGACCTGTTCAGCGGAAAACATGGCGACAGTAAACTATAGTGGTGATAAGAGACGAACCTCCCTGTTCCATGTCGTTCTCGGAGGCCTAAGTGGAAAATTTTGGATCAAGATATTCAACTAAAGGCTTATGAAAATCAACCGATTCAAGAAACTGTTTTCTTGGAATGGAGTCTAAGTCAATTGGACTCTAGAGTCAATTGATTAACAAATTGTCCCTCCAATCCCAGAAAGTCACTGTTTGGTGCGACTCTTATTCTCACGGCGTGATTGGCCCTCATTTCTTGAAGACAAATATGGAAATCACCTTAATGTCAATGATGAGAGCTAGAGGAATATGATAACGTAATATATGTGGCTTAAACTGGTTAATGTTGATAAACAATGTTTTCTTTTAACAAAACCGTGCGCCTTGTGACATATCTCTCCAGAGTATCGAACTATAATAGCTCTTAAAATTTTCAAAAAACGTATTTTTTTTAAATTTTAAAAATGCTAAATCAAACTCATTACAACGTATACAAACCTAGGTGTTGAATCTGCTAGCTCACTAGACACTTGAGGATTTTGATTAGTCGGTGCGGATTCTTCATTGGTAGACATACCGCTCTGCCTTAGCGATTCTAAATAGGCGCCTATTCTAGCCCCTTTGGGTAGGGTACCGTACCTGCTGATCGCTTTCCGGACGTTTTGTACTTCTAAAGCGGCAACTTGGACCTAAAAATACACGATAAGTGAAATAGTGTAATGGTACCTGTTAAGAAAAGTTCAGTGTTTTTGATGTTTCTTTAAGCAACGTTGTGAGTCATGTTTCTCGTTTATACAGGGTCTTCTCCTTCCCAGCAACTTAAGTATCCCGACGAGTTCTGCAACATTAACTTCCGCCTTGGTTTCTGTAGCGTTAAATTCTACTCGATTACTGTCACTCCAAGATAGAACTTCCTCCAGGTCTTTGTTAAATTGAACGACTTTCTACTAGCTGCGGACATTTGCATGAGTAGCCGATGTTCGAGCGTTTAGAGTGAATGAGAAAGTAAGCATCCTGTCATCTGCAAAGCTTGGATTTCCGGTCCTTTTCACCAAATCGTTAATGTAAATGAGAAAGAGAGTAAGAGACAGTATGGAGCCTTGAGGCACACTGGCGTTGATAGTGGGGTATCTTGCGCTAAGGACATAATGTAAATAAGGAATGAGCACAGAATTGAGACCTGTTCCTCGCCAGAAGGAATTTTAAATAACATAATTTCGGTTAAATATAAAGGTATAAGACAGGAATGCATTCTCTCACTACATTTGTTCAATCCTTATTCTGATGTTGTGTTTAATGAATCCTTTGCTGGAATAACAGTTAATGGGAGTACACTGAATAACATACGGTATGCTGATAATACTACTCTATTAGCTAATAATATCAAAGATCTCCAGCAACTGATCAATCTAGTTGTAAGAGCCAACGAAAGACTTGGATTATCTATGAATATAAGAAAAATCAAGTAGATGGTAATAACAAAGAAAAATCTACCACCAAAATCCCTCAAAATCAGGGAAAACACCGTAGAATAGGTCTCCACATTTAAATATTTGAGAAAAATTATAAGTGATAAGTGGGAGCCAAGAAAGGACACATAATGAGGGGTCCAAAATACGAATTGCTACGTCTAATTACACAGCCCCACAAAAAAAAAGTGGGGTATACTTTTGATGCGATATATCAGATCCGTGGTATTTTTGGCCGCGGATCACGAATCTGACGTCAGAATATCGCCATCACATCTCAATTTTTTTCTAACCTCAAAAAATAGGTAAAAATTAAGAAAAATATACTCCTAAAAAATTGATTAAAGCTTTTTTTCATGAATCCAAAGATGTATTAATATGTATTTGGACACGCTAAGCTAATATTCATCGGTTGGATTAAGCCATACAGTTCTGTTTTTTTCTTTCTAACCTCAATAAATCAGACAGATATAGTGCTTCTCGAATGCAAAAACGAATTCAAATTAAAATTCAACCGATTCTTACCAAATTTGGTACACGGGGGTTTTTTGGGTTGCTGATCATGAATCTGAGGTCGGATTTGCAAAATTCAAAATGGCGGATCCAAGATGGCGGACAAAATTTTTGAAAACCAACCGATTCCTACCAAATTTGGTATACAGTTGGGGGAATCCTCAAACCTGATACTCTTAAACCCTAAACCCTGAAACCTTAGACTCCCACACCCTGAAACCTCAAAAAATAGACCTCAATAACCCTGTAACTTTAAAAATGAGACCCAATAAACTCAAAACCAACCAGGACTTTTAAACCATATACTCTCAAATAGTAGACCCTTAAGCCCTAGAATTGCGAAGGTTAGACCCGCGCCTAACTTTCCATTTTTTGGCTGTATCTTGTTCTTTTTTCCGCGAATGACCTATTCAAAGGCTTTCTGCCCAAACGCTTTTGAGGACTTGTTTCTCTTTTTAGCGACCAGCAATAGTCCGCTAGCATATGGTCATCCCATCGTCCTTGATACCGATTTTCTATGATTTTCAGATCTTGGTGAAAACGTTCCCCTTGCTCCTCACTGTAGTCACCAAGATTATCTGGGAAATCATCGATGTGGGAGTCCAGGAAATGTAATTTTAGATTCATTAAGCAACCTAATGTTTGAAAAATTTTTTACCATTTTCTCGACTATTTCTTTGTACTTAGGACTTTTATTATTTCCCAAAAAGTTTGTTGCGACTTCTTTAAAACTAAGCCAAGCAGCTTTTTCAACTTTATTCATTTTAGTAACAAATAATGAATCTTGAAACAATTTTCTTATTTGTGGCCCGTCAAATTTTAGCTTCAGAAAATTTCGGAAATTTTTTATGCAAATATTTGAAACATGGGCCATTTGTATCTAATGCTCTCGTGATTTGCTTCATAAGTCCAAGCTTAATGTGAAGCGGGGGAATAACAACTTTTCCTGGATCGACCAATGGTGGAAACAATACATTATTTTCACCAGGAGTGAACGATTCTCTTGTTGGCCAAATTTTTTGCTTATAATGACGTTCCCTGTCTCTGCTATTCCACAGACATTTATAACAGGGATAAAGTGTAAACCCTGACTGTTGACCAAGTAATATTGTTACAATTTTCAGATCTCCACAAATTTTCCAGTTATGATCAGCATATTTTATTTTATCAAAAGCTGCTTCATTTTTTCATATTGCTCTTCCATAACTGTGGAATGAGCAATCGGAATGGGAGCGTAAACGTTGGTATTATGCAGCAAAACTGCCTTAATGCTCCGTTTAGAAGAATGAATGAACAGTCTCCATTCTTCAGGATCGTATGAGTTATTTTGAAATTCATCCATTAGACCTTTTACATCGGTACAATATGAAAGTGACAATTCCTCGTCCATTGTGAAATATTTTCGAAATTCTTCATCTCTGTTTCTATAATAAGAAATCGTAGCTTCTGGCTTAAGTAAATGTCTTTTCTTTAAAAAGGAAGCAAAATGTTCTGAACCATCTTTGGATAAGCCTAAATCTCTGACTAGATCACTAAGTTCTGACTGTGATACGAGTATTGGTTCTGGTTTACGGTTGTATGGTAGAAATTCTTTATCTGTGTCACTAGTATATGATAGGTTGTCACTAGAACATTCATTAGTAACAGTGTTTGAATCTTTTTCGACAGTCTCAATGTTTTCGGCATGAACTGATAAGGTGAAATCATTTGTTTCCATAACATCAGCATCAAGTGGTTCAGGAGGCGGAATTAGTTTAGTTGGTCTTGTTACTGTCGAAACATCGTTATAAGTAATAGTGCTTTTATTTTTTCGGTTATGCCTAGATACAACATTCATACAAAAGTAGCAATCATTTTCACTGTATGGTCTATTCCATATTGCTGGTCTGGAATATTTAATCGCCTTCTTATTGATGTACAACATTATTTTGCAAGAACTGCAAATGATGTGGGGAACCCAATCTGTATCCTGGTGCTGTATTTCAATGTTAAAACAATCCTTATCTAAGGTTTTAATCTTATCCGTTATCGGTGACCCCATTTTACTCAATACGCGTTGACAGCAAATATAACAAAATGAATCACTGTTTTTATCGCACTTATGAAAAGTCCTTGTACCGTAAGACCGTTTTTCTTGTAGCATTATACTCTACATGAGCCAAGTCACCCACACATGAAGAGCTACGGTCGCTGGATGACGACGGCTGCGGGCCCGCTTTCCCACCCTGACCAACCGCCGATACTGGGTTTCCGAGTCCCTGCATCGTAATTCTCTTTCTTATACCTGCCATGACGGCATCTAAGCCGTTATCCAGGGACTCTGCCGGCTAGTGGAGTAACACCGTTGCCCACCGTCACCACGTGGAGGTGCCCTGGATGCAGGTAGAAGAATAAAAATCGACCGATTAATTTTCTCGGCGTTCAAAAGGGCGCGAAAACATCTGCCATCTTGAATTTTGCAAATCCAACCTCAGATTCGTGATCAGCGACCCAAAAAATCCCCGTGTACCAAATTTGGTAAGGATCGGTTGAATTTTAATTTGAATTCGTTTTTTGCATTCGAGAAGCACTATATCTGTCTGATTTATTGAGGTTAGAAAGAAAACAGAACTGTATGGCTCAATCCAACCGATGAATATTAGCTTAGCGTGTCCGAATACATATTAATACATCTTTGGATTCATGAAAAAGCTTGAATCAATTTTTTAGGAGTATATTTTTCTTAATTTTTACTAATTTTTACCTATTTTTTGAGGTTAGAAAAAAATTGAGATGTAATGGCGATATTCTGACGTCAGATTCGTGATCAGCGGCAAAAATACTACGGATCTGATATATCGCATCAAAAGTATACCCCACTTTTTTTTTTGTGGGGCTGTGTTATCGAAGGCAAAATAAAGGTCAAACGATCGATCGGAAGACGACAGAATTCTTGGCCGAAGCACATGAGAAGGTGTTTTGGATGTGCTTTGATTGATATTTTTCGAGCAGCATTTTCTAAAGTTCGTTTAGCTATATGGATCGCCAACCTTCGTGACGAAATGGCGTCGTAAGAAGTGGAAAACTGATTTAGTTTTGCAAAATGCCCCATCTCTTGATATAATTTTGTATGTTTTCACTGAACATAAATTGTTTACGACTTATTTAAAATAGTTACTCTTAACTTTAAAGTCCAGTATATTTTGAAACTTACCGCTGGAGAATCCTTGGTCTTACTCTTTTTGCCCCTCTGTTCCAGTCCCCTATTGCCCATTATGGGTGCCCTTTTAAACGAGCCTAATCCTCCTCCTCCCAAATTACTTGCTGCCGACACCTCGGGGTAAGAGTGAGCTCCAGAGTCATCAGTATCGGGAGTCTGATCTTGAAAATCGCTTTCGCTGTCTCCTTTGGTACTTGCAGTAAGGTTTTGCATTTCTCTTGTTAAACCTGTTTCGGAAAAATTACACTGATGTAGATTTGGTTTAAAATTTAATGTGGTGAGCTCGTTTATATACTTATTGTGTTGTTTTCTTCAAAATAAAATTGAAAATGTATCAGGAATAGGCATAGTTGCGAGAATTTACTAAATATTATAGGTGCGATTCAAAAATTCCTCAACTAACGACAACACGAAATAGTATCAAGTCGTGTCGATAAGTGACGGTAGGTACATCCCGAACAATGTTGCGTGACAAATATCTAGCTCGTTCAGATTATTCTGTATGCACGTTTGTTTAAAGGTTTAACTGTGGTCCTGCGATTCTCACAATGAGTACAAAAAAAAGAGGGGTGGGTGTGGATAATTTGGTTTTTAACTCGCGAAAATCCTACTGAAACTTATGGAACGATTCGTAAAGTATTTGGGGACAAAATCCTGAGTAGTACGCAAATTATCAAATTGTTTTCACGATTTAAGGGAACATTACACTTTCTCGGGTCGGAAAAACCGACTTTTTAGAAAGTATCCTATGGGAAAGTATTATATTTCAATAATATTCTCTGAAAATTTCAGAGGAAAATTTCAAATACTTTCGAAGTAGTAGGCGATTGTAAGGCAGGCCAAATCGACCGCGCGGCGTGCCAACTTACCTTTTGGCCGTTTACAAAGGTTTTGCTCTGCTGCTACTTTTATTATTCTAAGAAAGATTTAAGCAGGTAAAAGGAGAGCTTACTATAATCGCTATATCTTTTCAGTTTGAGGCAAAACTAACAATAACAATGAATCATTTAATTCTTGTGTTTGGCACTTAACCCCAAAACATATTTTTTGTGGCAAAAAGATCATTCAAATTGCTACACAACAATAACCCCAGTATAAACTAGAATAAATAAGATTGGTTAATTTTTTTTCCTAAATTTTTATTTTTTTTTACGTTAAAAAAATGCTACGAGGCTGGTTTGAAAAGTCCGTGCAAAGTCCGAGAGATGGCACCACCGGCGCGTATCGAGGTCATGTTTCGTTAGTAGCATCTCTTGAATGAACGCACACCAAGTTTCAGCCATATTGGTCTATTTCTTTGTGTTTGGCATTCGTGTGAATCAAGGAAGTCGAGTGATTTTCAAGAAATGGACGAAAAAGAATTTCGTGTGGTGATTAAACATTACTTTATGAAAGGCAAAACGCCTCAGGAGACTAAAGAGAAGCTTGATAAACATTATGGTGACTCTGCACCTTCGATTAGAACAGTTTATAAGTGGTTTCAAAATTTTCGGACTAGCCATATGGGCACAAGTGACGCTGAACGTTCTGGACGGCCTGTGGAGGTTACGACTCCAGAAATCATTGATCAAATCCATGATATGGTGATGGATGACAGAAGAGTTAAGGTGCGTGAGATTGCTAGTGCTGTGGGCATCTCGACTGAACGGGTACATAATATTTTGCATAAACATTTGGATATGAGAAAGCTATCCGCAAGGTGGGTGCCGCGATTGCTCACGCTTGACCAAAAACGGAATCGTGTGAAGTGTTGCAAGGATGGTTTGCAGCTGTTCCAGAAGAATCCGGAGGACTTTAAGCGTCGTTTCGTCACTGTGGATAAAACATGGATACATTACTATACTCCTGAGACCAAACAACAATCTAAACAATGGGTTACCAAGGGGGAATCTGCACCAAAAAAGGCGAAGACCGTTCCTTCGGCCGGAAAGGTTATGGCGACTGTCTTTTGGGATTCGCAAGGGATAATCCTCATCGACTATCTGGAAAAGGGTAAAACTATTACAGGTGAATATTATTCATCGTTATTGGACCGTTTTGAAAACCGAGCTGCAAGAAAAAAACGCCCGCGATTGGCCCACAAGAAAGTCCTTTTCCATCACGACAACGCACCAGCACACACCTCAGCAACTGTGGTCGCAAAATTAATGGAAATAGGATTCCAACTCGTTTCACATCCTCCCTATTCTCCAGACTTGGCTCCCTCGGTACTATTTGTTCCCCAATTTGAAGAAATGGCTGGCGGGACAAAGATTTTTATTCAAACGAGGAGGTGATTGCAGACACTAATGGATATTTTGCAGACTTGGGCAAATCCTATTATTCGGAAGGGATCAACAAACTAGAACATCGTTGGACGAAGTGTATAAGCCTAAAAGGAGACTATGTCGAAAAATAAAAAAGGTTTACCCCAAACATATAAGTAGTTTTTATTTTTGCACTGACTTTTCAAACCAGCCTCGTATTTTTGAGACTACCAACTTTGGAGGTCTATTATCTTGTGAATTTTAGCTCAAACAAAATGATCGTAGTCTATACTAGGGCCATAGTCATACTTTTTCTAAGGATATTTTTTTTTCAGACGTCTCAGCGAGCCGCCATCGTGCACGCCAGCAGATCAAAATTTTCAAAATGGCTTCCACGAGGCTGCAAAAAATCATTTAAAAAAATTATGTACAAATTTTTTTCTTGTATTTGAAGATTTAAAATATATTTCAGCCAAAGTGTAATGTTCCCTTAAAACCGGTCAAATTTCAACGGAAGGCGTTGAGTGAAGGCAGCATCGACCTCCTAAAAAAATGTTCGACCTGGAGGAGAACCAACGGAACCGGTGCATTCGGGTGGACGGGGACTACTTCGAAGGTACTGGGAGTCACGCAGTCTAAAAGTAACTACTTCAGATTTTATGGCGTTAGTTTGGGAATTTTTGGATCGCCCCACGTATATTTATCGCTGAGGATTTAACTATTTTGAACATTATTTTAATCATACTTGAGAATAAAATATAAAAGGATTACAAAACAATTCTTTGTGTTCACATTTTATAACCGAGAATCAAACACATGCATTTCAATTGCAGTTTAGAATAAATTAATATTTTTAAAACAACAATGCATTGCAGTATTGTTAGTGATATTATATTAAAATTTATAATTAAAAACATCGCAAACGAGCAAAATTAGTACACCTACGACAGCATACACACTTATTAAAAACGTTATAAAATATAAAAGGAAACCTTTTAACCCTATTAAAAGTTAATTAAAATGAAATTGCTTTTATATACGGTGTTTTTAAAGTTATTTACCTGGTTGTAGTACTCACTAAAGTCACTTCGCAAAGTACGGCATGTATATACAAAGCCTCACTCACCGTCTCCATAAATTCGATGCGCGCCGTTAAACATAAAGGATGATCTCAAATATATTTTTGGTAAATACTTTTTATGTAATCCCTAGCAGAAAAATCACAGATACTGCAATTTGTTGAGCCTTGTGGCCACGGAATTGGTCTATTTTATCGTGGAAAAACATTGTGTGTCATCTAACGACATATCTTTTAGTAACCCAAGCAAATTATTTTTAAAGAAATGTAAATAATCTAAGGCAGGTCGGATCAAGTAGTACAAATGGATCGATAGAGCGTCGCTAACAATGACAGTCCATATATTTATTGAAAAGTCTTGTTGAACCTTAATCGGCAAATAACAAAGATGTTTTACACCATTAAAACGGTAGTATGCACTCCGTTTCTAGTAAATTTTGCCGCTGACTAATTTTAAAAAATGATCTAGTAAAATTTTTGTTCATATCGTGTTGCTGTAAAATTCACTCGCAAAATCCGATCTTGTAGCACCATTTCAGCAAAACCACTATTCGAAAACACGACCGTGAGCAAAACGTCATGTAACTGTGGACCCTTTTTCCATATATGTATTCAATAAGCAAAACTCCTTTGCAGACCAAAAAATAGTCGACATAATACCTTCCATTGTTCTCCAATTTGTTTCCTCGAAACTTTGCACAGCAGCAAATATCCAAGTTTGATGATCGAGTTCAGTAAGTTCTACAAAACTACAAAAAAATCGAAAAAAAAAACATACAAAAACCCTAGAAAACATACTGATAAAAATGGAAAAGTTATCATCATTTAGGCTTCCGTTCGGATAAACGTCGAGTATTGTCGACAATATCCGCATCCTTGTTTCTTGACAAATAAAGACTGATGCCCAACGGCATTCTATCTTTAATGCATCGATTCAAGATAATACTAATGTGAAATTAGTCGCATAATACATTGATCTGAAGTATTCTCTGATTTTAAAGAATATGAATTATAATATATTGAAAGCCTTTTTCTCCTTTATCCGACATCGATTTGTCCAATTTTGGTTGGTTAGTATTACGAGGAACGCTCTTTCAATACATAAAAGCCAATAATACATCAAGTCTATGATTTTATCATGATTAAATGAGTGGAGAACACAGAGTTATTTTATTTCATTGAAAGATATTTGTTAAAATTACCCACTTTGGTGGAATCTACAACCTGGTGAAAAAAGCATTAACTTACGAAATACCCATATACCCAATGTTTATCGGTTATTATTAT